>CM036255.1:33864410-34348787 GCA_020698575.1 Bostrychus sinensis | reverse complement strand
ACGCCACAACACTCACCAAAACACTCACCACAACACTCACCACAACACACAACAACACTCACCAAAACACATAACAACACTCACCAAAACACACAACAATACTCACCACAACACTCACCACAACACTCACCAACACTCACCACAACACTCACCACAACACTCACCAACACTCACCACAACACTCACCACAACACTCACCACAACACACAACAACACTCACCAAAACACACAACAATACTCACCACAACACTCACCAAAACACACAGCAACACTCACCACAACACTCACCAACACTCACCACAACACTCACCACAACACTCACCAAAACATGCCACAACACTCACCAAAACACACAGCAACACTCACCACAACACTCACCACAACACTCACCACAACATGCCACAACACTCACCACAACACGCCACAACACTCACCACAACACTCACCACAACACGCCACAACACTCACCACAACACTCACCACAACACTCACCACAACACACAACAACACTCACCACAACACTCACCACAACACACAACAACACTCACCAAAACACTCACCACAACACTCACCACAACACTCACCACAACACGCCACAACACTCACCACAACACACAACAACACTCACCAAAACACTCACCACAACACTCACCACAACACTCACCACAACACACAACAACACTCACCAAAACACTCACCACAACACTCACCACAACACTCACCACAACACTCACCACAACACTCACCACAACACTCACCAAAACACTCACCACAACACTCACCAAAACACTCACCACAACACTCACCAAAACACTCACCACAACACTCACCAAAACACGCCACTACACTCACCAAAACACTCACCACAACACTCACCAAAACACGCCACTACACTCACCAAAACACTCACCACAACACTCACCAAAACACGCCACTACACTCACCAAAACACTCACCAAAACACGCCACAACACTCACCAAAACACTCACCACAACACTCACCAAAACACTCACCACAACACTCACAACACTCACCAAAACACTCACCACAACACTCACCACAACAATCACCACAACACTCACCACAACACTCACCACAACACGCCACAACACTCACCACAACACTCACCAAAACACTCACCACAACACTCACCACAACACTCACCAAAACACTCACCACAACACTCACCACAACACTCACCAAAACAGTCACCACAACACTCACCACAACACGCCACAACACTCACCACAACACTCACCAAAACACTCACCAAAACACTCACCACAACACTCACCAAAACACGCCACAACACTCACCACAACACTCACCACAACACTCACCAAAACACTCACCACAACACTCTACAAAACACGCCACAACACTCACCAAAACACTCACCACAACACTCACCACAACACTCACCAAAACACTCATCACAACACACACCACAACACTCACCAAAACACTCACCACAACACTCACCACAACACTCACCAAAACACGCCACAACACTCACCACAACACTCACCACAACACTCACCAAAACACTCACCACAACACTCTACAAAACACGCCACAACACTCACCAAAACACTCACCACAACACTCACCACAACACTCACCAAAACACTCACCACAACATTCACCACAACACTCACCAAAACACTCACAACACTCACCACAACACTCACAACACTCACCACAACAATCACCACAACACTCACCACAACACTCACAACACTCACCAAAACACTCACCACAACACTCACCAAAACACTCACCAAAACACTCACCACAACACTCACCACAACACTCACCACAACACGCCACAACACTCACCACAACACTCACAACACTCACCAAAACACTCACTACAACACTCACCACAACAATCACCACAACACTCACCACAACACTCACCAAAACACTCACCACAACACTCACCACAACACTCACCACAACACTCACCAAAACACTCACAACACTCACCACAACACTCACCACAACACTCACCACAACACTCACCACAACACTCACCAAAACACTCACAACACTCACCACAACACTCACCACAACACTCACCAAAACACTCACCAAAACACGCCACAACACTCACCAAAACACTCACCACAACACTCACCACAACACACAACAACACTCACCACAACACACCACAACACACACCACAACACTTACCACAACACTCACCACAACACTCACCACAACACTCACCAAAACACTCACCAAAACACACCACAACACTCACCACAACACTCACCACAACACTCACGAAAACACGCCACAACACTCACCAAAACACTCACCAAAACACACCAAAACACTCACCACAACACTCACCACAACACTCACCACAACACTCACCACAACACTCACCAAAACACTCACCACAACACTCACCAAAACACGCCACAACACTCACCAAAACACTCACCAAAACACACCACAACACTCACCAAAACACTCACCACAACACTCACCACAACACTCACCAAAACACTCACCAAAACACACCACAACACTCACCAAAACACTCACCACAACACTCACCACAACACTCACCAAAATACTCACCACAACACTCACCACAACACTTACCACAACACACAACAACACTCACCACAACACTCACCAAAACACGCCACAACACTCACCAAAACACTCACCACAACACTCACCACAACACTCACCAAAACACTCACCACAACACTCACCACAACACTTACCACAACACACAACAACACTCACCACAACACACCACAACACACACCAAAACACTCACCACAACACTCACCAAAACACGCCACAACACTCACCAAAACACTCACCAAAACACACCACAACACTCACCAAAACACTCACCACAACACTCACCACAACACTCACCAAAACACTCACCAAAACACACCACAACACTCACCAAAACACTCACCACAACACTCACCACAACACTCACCAAAATACTCACCACAACACTCACCACAACACTCACCAAAATACTCACCACAACACTCACCACAACACTTACCACAACACACAACAACACTCACCACAACACTCACCAAAACACGCCACAACACTCACCAAAACACTCACCACAACACTCACCACAACACTCACCAAAACACTCACCACAACACTCACCACAACACTTACCACAACACACCAAAACACTCACCAAAACACACCACAACACACACCACAACACTTACCACAACACTCACCACAACACTCACCACAACACTCACCACAACACACAACAACACTCACCACAACACACCACAACACACACCAAAACACTCGCCAAAACACACCACAACACTCACCACAACATTCACCAAAACATGCCATAACACGCCACACGCCGGGTGTTGCCGGGCAGAAGCTCCCCGGCTCCAGCCAATAGGCACAGGTTTGGCACATCGCTTAGCAACTAAAGTTGACTCGGCAAAGCTCCCCAAGGCTTAAAATAGGACTTAAAAAGTAATCAAGCAGTGCCAATGTCACCTGAGAGGAGCATAGAGAGGAGCAGAGAGAGGAGAAGAGAGAGAAGCAGAGAGGGGCAGAGAGAGGAGCAGAGAGAGGAGAAGAGAGAGAAGCAGAGAGGAGCAGAGAGAGGAGCAGAGAGAGGAGAAGAGAGAGAAGCAGAGAGGAGCAGAGAGAGGAGAAGAGAGAGAAGCAGAGAGGGGCAGAGAGAGGAGCAGAGAGGAGGAGATAGAGGAGCAGAGAGAGGAGCAGAGAGAGAAGCAGAGAGAGGAGCAGAGAGAGAAGCAGAGAGAGGAGCAGAGAGAGGGGCAGAGAGAGAAGCAGAGAGAGGAGCAGAGAGAGGAGCAGAGAGAGGAGCAGAGAGAGGAGCAGAGAGAGGAGCAGAGAGAGGAGCAGAGAGAGAAGCAGAGAGAGGAGAGAGAGAAGCAGAGAGGAGGAGCGAGAGAAGCAGAGAGGAGGAGAGAGAGAAACAGAAAGAGAAGAAGGGAGGAGAGAGGAGAGAACAGCAGAGAGAGGAGAAGAGAGAGAAGCAGAGAGAGGAGAAGAGAGAGAAGCACAGAGAGGAGCAGAGAGAGAAGCAGAGAGAGGAGCAGAGAGAGGGGCAGAGAGAGAAGCAGAGAGAGGAGAGAGAGAAGCAGAGAGAGGAGAAAGAGAAGCAGAGAGGAGGAGAGAGAGAAGCAGAGAGAGAAGCACAGAGAGGAGCAGAGAGAGAAGCAGAGAGAGGAGCAGAGAGAGGGGCAGAGAGAGAAGCAGAGAGAGGAGAGAGAGAAGCAGAGAGAGGAGAGAGAGAAGCAGAGAGGAGGAGAGAGAGAAGCAGAGAGGAGGAGAGAGAGAAACAGAAAGAGAAGAAGGGAGGGGAG
This sequence comes from Bostrychus sinensis, assembly GCA_020698575.1. NCBI lineage: Eukaryota > Metazoa > Chordata > Actinopteri > Gobiiformes > Eleotridae > Bostrychus > Bostrychus sinensis. Next base: position 34,344,422 of record CM036255.1, on the reverse strand, counting down.
AGGAGAGAACAGCAGAGAGAAGAGAAGCGAGAGAAGCAGAGAGAGGAGCACAGAGAGGAGAAGAGAGAGGAGAAGAGAGAGGAGCAGAGAGAGGAGAAGAGAGAGAAGCAGAGAGAGGAGAAGAGAGAGAAGCACAGAGAGGAGCAGAGAGAGGAGCAGAGAGAGAAGCAGAGAGAGAAGCAGAGAGGAGCAGAGAGAGGAGCAGAGAGAGGAGAAGAGAGAGAAGCAGAGAGGAGCAGAGAGAGGAGCAGAGAGGAGGAGCAGAGAGAGAAGCAGAGAGAGGAGCAGAGAGGAGGAGATAGAGGAGCAGAGAGAGGAGCAGAGAGAGAAGCAGAGAGAGGAGCAGAGAGAGGAGCAGAGAGAGAAGCAGAGAGAGGAGCAGAGAGAGGGGCAGAGAGAAGAGCAGAGAGAGGAGAAGAGAGAGAAGCATAGAGAGGAGCAGAGAGAGGAGAAGGGAGGGGAGAGGAGAGCGAAGCAGAGAGAGGAGCAGAGAGAGGAGAAGAGAGATAAGCATAGAGAGGAGCAGAGAGAGGAGAAGGGAGGGGAGAGGAGAGCGAAGCAGAGAGAGGAGCAGAGAGAGGGGCAGAGAGAGGAGAGAGAGAAGCAGAGAGGAGGAGAGAGAGAAGCAGAGAGGAGGAGAGAGAGAAACAGAAAGAGAAGAAGGGAGGGGAGAGGAGAGAACAGCAGAGAGAAGAGAAGCGAGAGAAGCAGAGAGAGGAGCACAGAGAGGAGAAGAGAGAGGAGAAGAGAGAGGAGCAGAGAGAGGAGAAGAGAGAGAAGCAGAGAGAGGAGAAGAGAGAGAAGCACAGAGAGGAGCAGAGAGAGGAGCAGAGAGAGAAGCAGAGAGAGAAGCAGAGAGAGGAGAGAGAGAAGCAGAGAGGAGGAGAGAGAGAAACAGAAAGAGAAGAAGGGAGGGGAGAGGAGAGAACAGCAGAGAGAGGAGAAGAGGGAGAAGCAGAGAGAGGAGCAGAGAAAGGAGAAGGGAGGGGAGAGGAGAGAACAGCAGAGAGAGGAGAAGCGAGAGAAGCAGAGAGAGGAGAAGAGAGAGAAGCAGAGAGAGGAGAAGAGAGAGAAGCAGAGAGGGGCAGAGAGAGAAGCAGAGAGAGGAGCAGAGAGAGAAGCAGAAAGAGGAGCAGAGAGAGAAGCAGAGAGAGGAGAGAGAGAAGCAGAGAGGAGGAGAGAGAGAAACAGAAAGAGAAGAAGGGAGGGGAGAGGAGAGAACAGCAGAGAGAGGAGAAGAGGGAGAAGCAGAGAGAGGAGCAGAGAAAGGAGAAGGGAGGGGAGAGGAGAGAACAGCAGAGAGAGGAGAAGCGAGAGAAGCAGAGAGAGGAGAAGCGAGAGAAGCAGAGAGAGGAGAAGAGAGAGAAGCAGAGAGAGGAGAAGAGAGAGAAGCAGAGAGGGGCAGAGAGAGAAGCAGAGAGAGGAGCAGAGAGAGGAGAGAGAGAAGCAGAGAGGAGGAGAGAGAGAAACAGAAAGAGAAGAAGGGAGGGGAGAGGAGAGAACAGCAGAGAGAGGAGAAGAGAGAGAAGCATAGAGAGGAGCAGAGAGAGGAGAAGGGAGGGGAGAGGAGAGCGAAGCAGAGAGAGAAGCAGAGAGAGGAGAGAGAGAAGCAGAGAGGAGGAGAGAGAGAAACAGAAAGAGAAGAAGGGAGGGGAGAGGAGAGAACAGCAGAGAGAGGAGAAGAGAGAGAAGCATAGAGAGGAGCAGAGAGAGGAGAAGGGAGGGGAGAGGAGAGCGAAGCAGAGAGAGAAGCAGAGAGAGGAGTAAACAGAGGAAAGTTAAGTAGTAATATAATATATAATTAAGTATAAATAACTTAATAAAGTATAAAAAAACCGACAGTAGACGTTGATTAGTGAATAAAAGTGAATATAGAGACTGAAAAAGGTTAAGGCATAGAAATAAAAATAATGAGTGCAACAACAAATCATCTTACTCTAGATCTAAACCAGGACTAAACCAGGTCTAAACCAGGACTAAACCAGGACTAAACCAGGTCTAAACCAGGACTAAACCAGGTCTAAACCAGGACTAAACCAGGACTAAACCAGGACTAAACCAGGACTAAACCAGGTCTAAACCAGGACTAAACCAGGTCTAAACCAGGACTAAACCAGGTCTAAACCAGGACTAAACCAGGACTAAACCAGGTCTAAACCAGGTCTAAACCAGACCTAACCCAGGACTAAACCAGGTCTAAACCAGGACTAAACCAGGTCTAAACCAGGTCTAAACCAGGTCTAAACCAGACCTAACCCAGGACTAAACCAGGTCTAAACCAGGACTAAACCAGGTCTAAACCAGGTCTAAACCAGGTCTAAACCAGGACTAAACCAGGACTAAACCAGGTCTAAACCAGGACTAAACCAGGTCTAAACCAGGACTAAACCAGGTCTAAACCAGGACTAAACCAGGACTAAACCAGGTCTAAACCAGGTCTAAACCAGACCTAACCCAGGACTAAACCAGGTCTAAACCAGGACTAAACCAGGTCTAAACCAGGTCTAAACCAGGTCTAAACCAGACCTAACACAGGACTAAACCAGACCTAACCCAGGACTAAACCAGGTCTAAACCAGGTCTAAATCAGGACTAAACCAGGACTAAACCAGGTCTAAACCAGGTCTAAACCAGGTCTAAACCAGGTCTAAACCAGGTCTAAACCAGGACTAAACCAGGACTAAACCAGGTCTAAACCAGGACTAAACCAGGTCTAAACCAGGTCTAAACCAGGTCTAAACCAGGACTAAACCAGGACTAAACCAGGTCTAAAGTGCAGAGACAGGTTGAGAGCAGATGTGTGTGGGTTCTCAGACTCACCACACGAGGGCAGCAGAGCATCACTGACTCAGACCAAAGAAGCAGGAAACAGAGAGGAAGAGAAACCTGGGCTCGAGCTGGAACTGAACCACCAACTGTTACTCGAGTACATCTGTCTGAAGAAAAAATACTTTCTGACAACATTTTCTAGAACACAAACATTTTGGATGATTTTTGTTTAAATATTTTTCTTTTTGGACTAAAATGGCTTCACAAAAAGTAAAAAAAAAAAAAAAAAAAAAAAAAAATGCTTTTTTTCCTTCTGTTTCTGTCTGGTTTTAATAATTTATGATTTGACCACAGCTCAGTCCAGGTTTAGTTCCAGTTTAGACCTGGTTTAGTCTTGGTTTAGACCTGATTTAGACCTGATTTAGTCCTGGTTTAGTCCTGGTTTAGACCTGGTTTAGTCCTGGTTTAGTCGTGGTTTAGACCTGGTTTAGACCTGGTTTAGACCTGGTTTAGTCCTGGTTTAGACCTGGCTTAGACCTGGTTTAGTCCTGGTTTAGTCCTGGTTTAGTCGTGGTTTAGACCTGGTTTAGACCTGGTTTAGTCCTGGTTTAGACCTGGTTTAGTCCTGGTTTAGTCGTGGTTTAGACCTGGTTTAGTCCTGGTTTAGTCCTGGTTTAGTCGTGGTTTAGACCTGGTTTAGTTCTGGTTTAGACCTGATTTCGACCTGGTCTAGTCCTGGTTTAGACCTGGTTTAGTCCTGGTTTAGACCTGGTTTAGACCTGGTTTAGACCTGGTTTAGTCCTGGTTTAGTCCTGGTTTAGTCCTGGTTTAGACCTGGTTTAGACCTGGTTTAGACCTGGTTTAGTCCTGGTTTAGACCTGGTTTAGACCTGGTTTAGACCTGGTTTAGTCCTGGTTTAGACCTGGTTTAGTCCTGGTTTAGACCTGGTTTAGACCTGGTTTAGACCTGGTTTAGTCCTGGTTTAGTCCTGGTTTAGCTCTGGTTTAGTCCTGGTTTAGACCTGGTTTAGACCTGGTTTAGTCCTGGTTTAGCTCTGGTTTAGTCCTGGTTTAGACCTGGTTTAGTCCTGGTTTAGCTCTGGTTTAGACCTGGTTTAGACCTGGTTTAGACCTGGTTTAGACCTGGTTTAGATCTGGTTTAGTCCTGGTTTAGACCTGGTTTAGACCTGGTTTAGTCCTGGTTTAGACCTGGTTTAGTCCTGGTTTAGCTCTGGTTTAGTCCTGGTTTAGACCTGGTTTAGCTCTGGTTTAGACCTGGTTTAGACCTGGTTTAGACCTGGTTTAGACCTGGTTTAGATCTGGTTTAGTCCTGGTTTAGACCTGGTTTAGTCCTGGTTTAGACCTGGTTTAGACCTGGTTTAGACCTGGTTTAGACCTGGTTTAGTCCTTCAGACTGAGTGTAAGTCTGATAATCAGAGTCCTGTGGATGTGGAGAGGAAATGCTTTTGTGACTGCAGTTATTTATCTTTCTGTCAGACGCCTTCAAAACTTTTACTTTGGGATCCACAGATTGCATGTTTTTGTTTTTGTTTTTGTTTTTGTTTTTGTTTTAGGGTTGGGGGGGGGGGGTTCTTACCAGACGAGCAGGATGTTGTTCGATGGTTCTTCAGGCTCCTGGCTGTTTTCTCCATCAGCTCACCATCGTGTGGAACCCAACAGGGCTCACCTGGCCTGCGATAATAAAACAGGACCATTGTTCAGTAAATGCTTACAGAGCTAACTTTATCTACATTTTACAATAAAAAGGCCTTTAAGATCAAAATATTCAATACAAGTTTAGAATACGACCTCTGAAGTACATCAAAAATACATTAAATAAATACAGCGTGAGGTAACGTAGCTCATAGCAGATGGTATTACACACCAGGTTACACTAATGCACAGTCACATTGATCTAAGTGTTTAAATTCCCCAAAACAAATACAGATAAATACCTGTGAAAGTGCCGCTGGTTTACCAGCAGTCGCGGCCACGTTGTTGTGCTAGTATTAGCATTAGCACTCAAACAAATGGACATACACCAGTTCCGTTCACAATGGGACACTCTGCAGCACCGATGGCTCCCACACTTTTGGTAGCTGGATTCTTAAAAGGTTAACAAGTAGGCGCTTTGAGTTAGAATACATTTAAAACAATAAAACCAAAGTAAACTTTAGAACGCCAAAACAACAAATAAGTGGAATCTCTTCATGTTGGAGGAGCTGTGGGGAGACTGAGGCGGGCCACACCCACATTTTTTGGTCCTGTCAAAAAATTTCTATTTTTTGGAAAGATGTTATATCTAAGATACAACAAATTTTAGGTCTCAAAGCACAACAACATGAGTTTGTCTTATTTTATTTAGGGGACTTACCAGACGAATTAACGCGTAATGACAAATACTTAAGATTCTTACTGTGGCGGCAAAAAAGGCAATTACTCGTAAGTGGCTTCAAGTTGATCACCAGTCATGGAAGATTGGTTGAGAATTGTTGAAGAAATTTATAAAATGGAAAGATTAACTTTTTTATTAAGACTACAGGTCGATATTTACATCGCAAGATGGAACAAATGGTTAAGATATCCTAAAGATTAGTGTGTGTTTTTTTTTTTTTCTCCCGTTGTTACACATGGCTCTGCTAACTATTATCAACCTGTGCTGCTATAACAATTGTACACATTGCTTATTCTATAACATGATCTCATAGCTGGGACTTCTTCCTCGATCTGGAATAGTAACCAAGAAATTCAGCCGACTGTTCATCTGTTCATCTGTTGAGTGTTTTGTATAAAATGTTGATTACACCAATAAAAATTAAGTGTTAAAAAAAAAAAAAACAAAGTAAACTTTTAACCCAAGGGCGTAGGTTTGGTGTCAGCTTTGGTAGGGACCCCACTGGTTTTCACCGCGCTGCTGTCAGTCAGGCCTACAACTACAGGTTAGGGAATGTAATATTTCTTTGTTGATCTCAGTTTTTGACCTTAGCACACAGGCTGCTCATGGTAATTGTATGCTCATTGGAAAAAAAATACAAGTTAAAAGAAAGATTCTGCAATGCATTTTTACATTTGTTACATACAAATATTAAACAGGGGGTTTCTGGGTCGCCCCCAGAACATTTTGAACTTAACACATGTTGTTTCCTGTGCCCTGGAGTATTTTAGAAGATGTTTTCTCCTGTAGTGTAAGTATAGGATTATGGGTAAAATGTGTGATTTAACCAGCCCACAATCAAATTCATGATGGGTAATGCAATGTACGACCTAACTACATCTGATCAGTAACAGTCTGTGTAACTGAGCTGTCATTACAACCGTCACTCATAGCACAACAAACTACATTTACAAAATGTAAATCCTCAGAGAGAAGCAGAGTGAAAACTGTGGTCTTACCTTTAGGAGACATTTACAGAGACTGTAGCGTGGACAGAACCAGCTCTGTCCTCTCCAGGAGCTTCATTAGCTGCTGTTAGCTTTAGCTCAGCTTTACAGAAGAATGCCTCTGCTCTGAGCCACAGCTCACTGAGAACCTGACAGAAAACATGACACAGTGGTTTCATTTAGAATATTTAGTTTCTAATGCGCCTTATTTTCTGAGTTTTATTGTTGTCTCTTAGCAAAGAGACTTACATTTCCATCCCTCTTTCTTTCTTTTAACACAGGTGAGGTAACACAGGTGACAGGTGAGGTAACAGGTGAGGTAACACAGGTGAGGTAACACAGGTGAGTAACACAGGTGAGGTAACACAGGTGAGGTAACACAGGTGAGGTAACGCAGGTGAGGTAACGCAGGTGAGGTAACAGGTGAGGTAACAGGTGAGGTAACAGGTGAGTAACGCAGGTGAGGTAACAGGTGAGTAACACAGGTGAGTAACACAGGTGAGGTAACACAGGTGAGTAACACAGGTGAGTAACACAGGTGAGGTAACGCAGGTGAGGTAACAGGTGAGGTAACAGGTGAGTAACGCAGGTGAGGTAACAGGTGAGTAACACAGGTGAGTAACACAGGTGAGGTAACACAGGTGAGTAACACAGGTGAGGTAACACAGGTGAGGTAACGCAGGTGAGGTAACACAGGTGAGGTAACACAGGTGAGGTAACACAGGTGACAGGTGAGGTAACACAGGTTAGGTAACAGGTGAGGTAACACAGGTGAGTAACACAGGTGAGGTAACACAGGTGAGGTAACACAGGTGAGGTAACACAGGTGACAGGTGAGGTAACAGGTGAGGTAACACAGGTGAGGTAACACAGGTGAGTAACACAGGTGAGGTAACACAGGTGAGGTAACGCAGGTGAGGTAACGCAGGTGAGGTAACAGGTGAGGTAACAGGTGAGGTAACAGGTGAGTAACGCAGGTGAGGTAACAGGTGAGTAACACAGGTGAGTAACACAGGTGAGGTAACACAGGTGAGGTAACACAGGTGAGTAACACAGGTGAGTAACACAGGTGAGGTAACGCAGGTGAGGTAACGCAGGTGAGGTAACAGGTGAGGTAACAGGTGAGTAACGCAGGTGAGGTAACAGGTGAGTAACACAGGTGAGTAACACAGGTGAGGTAACACAGGTGAGGTAACACAGGTGAGTAACACAGGTGAGTAACACAGGTGAGGTAACACAGGTGAGGTAACGCAGGTGAGGTAACACAGGTGAGTAACACAGGTGAGTAACACAGGTGAGGTAACACAGGTGAGGTAACACAGGTGACAGGTGAGGTAACACAGGTTAGGTAACACAGGTGAGTAACACAGGTGAGGTAACACAGGTGAGGTAACACAGGTGACAGGTGAGTAACACAGGTGAGGTACTGAGGTAAATTACTACATCACGCTCGTCTATCTTGAACTATTGAGCAGAAGTACCAACGTTTGACCTCAGGAGGGCAGCACTCAGCAAAGATTAATATTAATATTAAAATGAATAATTTGTGAAATTAGAAAGATACAAATATAAATAGATAAATAGAGAGATGTGCCACTAAAGCCCCGTCTGTAGCTGATCAGCTAAACAAAAGTGGATTAGAGTTGAGTTGCTCTTTAATGTACTTCAAATCATTAGGGCCCTTTCTCTTGCACTGGGGCCCCTCATTACCACGTTTCGCCACTGCCACTTATGTCTTCTATGATTTAAATCAAACTTAAATGCATGTAAAGGAAAGGATTTAATGCACTCCACACTGATGTGTTCTAACTAACGCTTCTCGTCTGAGCAGCTCACTTCCTCTGAACTCTTCCTGTGAAGCGTTTGTGTAAAAATGGCCCAGTGGTGTCAATGTTGTCACAACTCCTTCAGCTCTGAGGTCAGACTGAGACAGCGAGCAGGGGAAGAAGAAGAATCTATCTATCTATCTATCTATCTATCTATCTATCTATCTATCTATCTATCTATCTGCTGCTGCAGTGTCACTTCTTTGAGGTTTAGTGTAGTTTTCATGTTGTGGACCCAATCTCAATTAAAAAAAAGATCTGTAAATCATTTTTACAGCAATAAACAGAAATGTTACAATACAGCATTAGGGTCAACTTTTTGCCAGGTGTTTGCTGTAAAATCTGCAGGCAGTGTGTTGTTTTTTCACATCCTCAGCTGGATGTGGATGTTGTGGAAGTATTTGTAAAAATACATTAAATGCTAATAATAATAATAAAGATGTGGCAGTCATTTTTGTGGCAACGGCCTCGGCAATCACCAACAAAAACACAGCCTCAGTAACATATTCATACATCAGTGCCACAGACACAAAGGCAGTATGAAGTGTCCAGTTAGTGGGTGAAGGCTCTACCTACTCAGCTACTGCTGCCCCAGAACAGTTGTGACTGTTTTTTTTCTGGATATTCTATGTTTTCTATTTTTAGTGCAAACAGTTTGTGTTATGTAATGTTTCATTTCATCTCCACAGTTGGGATGTTTTACAGACATATAACGATTTTATTTTTTTTAATTTTTACAGCAGAAAAAGATGGCAATTTTAAATTAAAGTTCACACATTTTGTTTTCATACATTTACAGCGGCGCTGACAAACAGCTGTGGCCCGGAGGCTTGCTCCAAACAGAATTTCGCTGTACTTTTTTGTGCATGTGACAATTATCTATCGAACCAAGATTTGCTGTGTGGTATTATGATGTTAAAGTCTACCTCCAGTGCAAATGTCATAAGAAAGTCTTGTTTAGTTTTGAAGATTTCCAATTTTAATAAAGGCGGCCATCTTGTTTTTTCAGTAAAAAACAAATAAAAGCCAATTTCCCGGTGATGTTTCTAGGTCTCAGGAATGCTGGAAATTAGTCCTTTTTTTTTTTTTTTTTTTTTAACTTCTGTCACGTCGTAATCAGAAATAAAAAGCCCTTATATAAGGTCCGTGTACGTTGCGGTCATTCGATTTTTGTTTTGAAATAAAAAGACAGAAAACAGAAAACGACTCATATTTCGTTTTCCGTTTTAAAAGTTGGTAAACCAAAAATAGAAAACAGACCGTATTTCATTAATCGTCTTTACGCCAAAATACTGAAAAGGGGAAACGACCAGGTCCGTGGACCGTGTATTTTGGTCCGTGACGCCGTGGCCATTCAATTTTTGATTTGTAATTAAAAATCCAGAATTAAAAATGTTCCCGTTTCTCAATAAAAAAAATAAAAAAATAAATAATAAATATATTTATATATATAAACCCGGGAAATAGGAAATAAGCTGTTTTTCATTTTTTTGTTAATTTTTTGCTCATTTTGGTGACCCGGAAGTTGTTATGTCAACTCCCCACTATGAGGCAGAAGCGAGTCACTTTACATACACACGAAAAAGCAGCGCATTCAGTCAATTGATTCGTTTCTACTGTGGCTCTTGTGAATAATAAATGGCTTTAAACGAATTTGGCGATTTTATCACAGAAAGGCGAGTAAATGGTATGTCATGTAGTGACATTGCCAAGGCATTATGTGCTCATTTTGGGACAATTCGGGGTTTCTCGGAACGTAACGTTCAAAGGTGGTACTCTGCGCGCGGCTTAGCTCGAGATGTCTGCCCTGACCATCGGCTTGAACTTGAAGTTGCACAAGGAATTGCCGAGGTATGTTTTAGTTTATATCCCAATTTCACAAATAGAGTTACTGCTTATTTTATATTCAGCAATATCCAGTAATTCAGTATTTGGATGACATAGCTAAAGCTCCCTAAACCTAAAGGGTCGTGTACACGTCAAACAGTTGGAGCAAGTAAGAAACATGGATCATGCCACAGTTCTGTTTACAGTGGACTCAACATTAAGTTTATAATCAACCGTACTCGTTGAACTTTGTAAACAATGTACCTTTGCACAATATTGCCACCTCCTGGTTAATTAAGGTGACGTAATAAGATAATGGCACAAAACACACCTATAAAAGGTATTCTGTATACCAATGTCAGTCTAAACATTCTATTCCTTCCAGACTGGACCAACATATGGTCGGAAGATGATGACAGGGTATTTGTATTCCAAAGGCATTAAAGCCTGTGAGGGCAGGGTGGGGAAAATGTTAAGGACTATGCATCAACCCTACCACCAAGCACGGCAGCAGGTTAGTGAAACACACTACGCAATTTGCTTTATACACATTCAGTGCCCTCCACTAATATTGGCACCCTTGGTAAATATATATATATAATATATGCTAAAGAAGGTGGTAAAAATGGTCTTTATTGCTTTAACATTTTGATCTTTTTTAAAAAATATTAACAAAAACCCTTCACATTTACAAAATACTATTGCTAGTGATTTATTACTGTACCTTGGGGGACAGAGCTTTTGCCATTGCTGCCCCCACCCTCTGGAACTCTCTCCCCCCACACATCCGTGCCTCAGACTCTCTTCAAATTTTAAAAAAACAGTTAAAAACCTATCTCTTTAAACTAGCTTTCAACCCTTAATAACATCTCTCCTGTTCTTTTGTTTGTCATATGTTTGTTTCTTGTAAAGCGTCTTTGAGTTGCGTGAAAAGCGCTATATAAAATTGATGTATTATTATTATTATTAATATTATTAAGAGAAACGGTGACTTGAATATATTTTAACCATCACTTTCTGTTTAAACTCCTTTAATCATTCATTACAAAAGTTGCAAAATTTCAAACACAATTGTGATGTGCAGCAAAAGGTTCACAATATGGTAGTAAAGATTAGATAGTAATTATTTGCTCATATTTATCAATATTTTATGAATTATTAATATTTATTATTTACCAGATTCATTGGTTTTAAAAATGTTGTTCTGGTTTTAGGGTGCCCGGAATTTAAATATATACCCTACAATGCTCAGTACATGGGGCACAAGCTACATATTGATCAGAATGAAAAGCTTGTCATGTTTGGTGTCACTCATGTAATGGCTATTGATGGCTTCAGTAAAAAAGTTGTAGGCCATTCCATAATGCCAATAAAAAACAACCTCAGAATTTATGAGGAGGTGTACAGGTAAATCAACCCCAGACTTCTTGCCTACATGATGTGAAAATAACAGAATAACCATGAATTACTGTTTTGTATCCTAGACCTGCAGTGCTAACATATGGTCTTTGGGACCAAGTAAGAGTGGATTGTGGAGCGGAGTTTTTCCTCTCACTGTTCATGCAGCAAAAACTGGCAGAACACAGACACAATCAACAAAGGCAAGCCTATGTTCAGACACCTTCTACTCAGGTAAGATAAATGTATAGTTATGCAGGCTGCAATCAGCAATTATTTGGATAATGGATTAATGTTTATTATTTTTACAATTAATTGATTAATAATTAGGTAGTAAAGCACATTTAAATATGTGGTGACCCTGGAGGCCTAATGGAGACCTGTGGTGTGGTTAAAAGTTTTTTTAGTTACCTTCAAAAAATATCAGTAATAATACAAAAAAATGAAATTTTTTAATCTAAAACACAAAAGGTACCTATTCTTTCAGTGTTTCTGTGACCTAAAACCCCTTCTCAGAACACATAATGATTTCATAATGATGAATCTAATACTAACTAAGATACTTATTATTTTAATAATCAATTAAAATAAATTTATCTAATTAGTTGTTGCAGTCCTTTTATGCAAATGGTAGATTCTCATATTGCCACATTCTACTGTGTGTGCTATGCACACCTATGGGCATAACATTATGAACAGAGGTAGACACTAATCCCTCACATTTACTTGAGTAACTTTTTGAATAAATTGCACTTTAAGTGCATATTTGGTTACTGTACCCACCTCTGATTATGAATTAAATATTGTGGCTGGTGTATTCCCTTAATTATGATTCAGTGAACTTAAACCTTCTCATACTCTTTTATAGAACCATGTGATAGAACGAATGTGGTCGGAAGTGAATGCTCGTGTTAACTACCCCCTAAAGACAGCTTTGGTGCAGCTGGTTGACAGTGAGGAAGTAGATATAGAGGACAACTTATCAAAGTTTTGTGTGTCAAACCTGACGTGCCAGATGGCTCAGATTGGCACAACAAATTTTATAGAGGCCTGGAACGCTCATAGAATCCCAGGTTTGTTTGAATCTTAGTGTCTTGGTGTATGTGCCACTGTCATTTAATGTTTGATAAACATAATAAAAACATAATCTTCACTTCTTATCTACACACTTCTTTGCTCTTGGCCATTTCCCTGCTCCTTCCTTACCTCTACTTCCTGTAGCCTCACTGCTCCACTGAGGTCTTTTTCATTCACACACATTCTGGAATGAAAGTTTTGCTGCAACCTTCATTCCTCTTTTTCCCAGGTAGACCTCTACCTCTCTACATACATGTACTGCATCACACTGACTACTAATAACATTAGCAATACAGTGTATTTGTTGCAGTCAGTGTTAAGTATATTTTATAAACAAATGGCACAAATGAATGATATTTATTAATGTAAAGTAATCATCAAGTTTAGATAACTGGGTTGCTTTTTTGCTTTTATTATATTTAGGAAAAGGAATCCCAAATGAGCTGCTTTGGGAGGGTGTCCTGCTAAACTTTCAGAAGATTTTCTACCTACTGCAGGTCTTGCTGCTGACCTCTATCACCAAGAAACGGGATCAGAACTGAAAAGGGAATCAATTTTTGGAGCTGATCCCTTCCCCTCAGAAGAAGCGAAACAATGGTGTGAAACAGAGTTTTCATCCCACTTCAATTTATCATCCCTATTTGAAAGTGTGGTGCACCGTAATTACACTCCCTTTAAAGATGCTGTGAGATCAATTATTGAAATAGCCAGGAGATCTAGTTAAGCTTCCATTTTGGACCACTCAGAAGACCTTGTCCTTACGCAAGTCTTCAGTTCTATCCATATGTTCAAAATCCAATAGTTCAGGTCAAGACTCTGATGTTGGACACTTCATCATGTTGATCTGTTCCAGCCATTTCTTTACCACTATGTTTGTGTGTCCAGGGGAAGAATGCATTTGGGCACAACTACTGTATGTGTGTTCAGTTTAAAAGCTATCAAAAGTAAAAAATAAAACATTTTCTTAACAGCTGTTTATATTGAACAATGTAAAAGTGTTCAAATATACTGCACTGTTTGTTTTTTTTCTGCGCATGAACAATGGAGAACTTTGAACATAATATTAACCCCAAACCTGCAAAAACAATAGCTGGCACTGAACATACAAGTTTAGGGTTCTGTACTCTTAAAAAATAGCAGTACTGGCGAGAGTCCCTTGGATTCTTGTATATTGGCACAGAATAGAATAGAAATAAAATAATTATTATTTTGTTAGGCTATAAAAAAGAAGATGCGGGCTCGCGCGCACGCGATGGGTCCATGCCATCCATACATGGGACTACAATACTTCTTGGGAGTTATGGGGGGACCGGCAAGATGGCGGAGAGGGCAGTCGCGCTGTGAAAAGCTCCGTGTAGCGGACCCTGAAAAAGACTAAATTATGAATCAGTGACTCACAAATAACTACAGAAAAGCAACTTTGAAAATCAAATACTGTCCAAAACCTGGAAAATGACATTGCTGTGATACAAACAAAGGACTGGTAAGCTAAAACATTGAATAGCAAGATGGCTAAAACTAGCGACAAAGTTAACAAGGCACTGCTAACTCACGACTACGCATGGAGACAGACGCTAAGGGAACCAAAAATGCTCTAACATCGCCATGTAAAGCTCCCGTGCCTCTCAAAAAGCAAAGAGGAGGAGAAGAAGACACAGCAATAAACGCCGGAAAAGGTGAGATGATATTGGTAGCGGTGGAAAGTCTGAAAAAAATGATGGAAGACCTTAAAAACGAAATGAGGCAAAATACGCTCTCCATCTCAAATATAGCCAAAGCAGTTGAATTTAACTGCGCCGAAATCAAAGAATGTAAGGAAAAGAATAAAGAGATGGAAAAGGAGCTAAAACAACTTAAAACCGTAAACACTGAGCTGAGTAATTAATGTATTAAAAAAAAAAAGAACAAGGAAAGAACTGTTGATCAAGGTCATTCATTAATGATAGTACCTGGATGACCCGGAAGTAAAATCGTTAGTGTGTTTAACTGTGGGACGTTTGTGCGCATCCGTGGTGGTGGTGCAGTGGGTGGCCATCGTTTTGGGCTTTGGGTTGAAATGGCTTAGCGATACAAGGACATGATTTGCGACCTGGTGCAGAGGCATGCACACATTTCACAGTACCTTTCAGACATGGGTGCAGGGCGTGGCTGCTCTGTCATGAGCGTGAGAAGATTTAGCGAAGTTTATAAACTCAAACGAGAGGTTTCTGATACGCAGTTGGAAGTTTATATTTTATCCGTAATCGCAGAGGTAATCTATTGTAAGAAACGAAGAAATATGTTTATTATGACCTTGCTACACTACTTTATCTTGCTTTGTTCAGCTTTCTTAGACTGGCCCAACTTTTGGCCGAAAAATCATACCAGTTACTTGGCGTCAAAGTGAGTTTTTGTTGCTGAAAACCGGGTAGGGAACACTATTGCCAAGTACAGTATAGTTGTATATTATAATTTAGCATTAGCCTACACTGTCGAAAAGTCAAATACAATAAAAATAGTTTTATTTCATGAAACAAACAAACAAATTCCCAAGGCACTCTCTGATAAGAATAAAATTAGTTAGGACATGTCAGACTTTGCTGAGCCCCAACGCTTTTCGGGTTAGACGTATTCTCCTTATAGGACTTCTATACTTGTATGACAGTGTACAGAGACAACACTGCTATCTAGTGTTTTTATTTAATGTATGTCCACATATGTATATGTGTACTCTCTGTACCACTCCTTTTCAGGTGTAGAAGATCTATTGGTGCAATGAGGCTCACAGTGCATATTAGCTTTTGTTTCTTCCCCTGATAAAGGCTGGAAAACCAAAACGGACTGAGGCTCAGTCTATTATGGCATGCCCTAAATAATACATTTTATCTTTATTAGAGAGAGCCTCCGGTAAGGCATATTCATATAGATTGTACCTTCCAAAAGAGCGTGTCCTGGCTCCTAGCTTTCTTTCATGTCGAGCAGCTTATGCAATTTACATATTTTAATTTGATTTAATATTGTGACACTGTTATTAATTGTTTGTATCAATGAAACAGACTAATAGGTGGCATATTGTATCACTATCACTATTGCATAATGTCATAAGATTTTGTGTATCATTTCATTGTACAGGGTCTGCAGAACTTTAACCCAGTGCCCTACCATGCTGCCTACATGGGTCATGAACTCTACTTGTATCAGAACAGAAAGCTGGCCGTGTTTGGAGGGACCCATATAATCGCTGTTGATGGATACAACAACAAAGTAGTGGCTCATGCAACGATGCCTGTGAAAAATAACCTCACTATATATGAAGAGGTCAACAGGTTTGTTCCCAGTAACAAATACATTTTAAGTCATCCTAAAATGTGCTGTCTCCCTGTATATAGAATGTGGGCTATAGTTACCTTTTACTTTCAGCTGTACTGCTTTCACAGGAGTAAATCTTCTGCCTCCATCTGACCCTCTCCTCTGCATCCTCTTCTCTCACATCAACTAACTTCATGTCCTCTTTCACTGCATCCATAAATCTCCTCTTGAGTCTTCCTCTAGGCCTCCGGCTCTAACCTCAGCCTCATCCTTCTATCCATATATTCACTAGGGGTGGGAATCTTAGGACATCTCATGTTTCGATTCGATTTCGATTCAGAGGCCCACATTTGGATTCAAAGGTGATGTATCAGCATTGCTTATTCAACAATAATTCATTTTAATTTTATGATTTATATCTGAAACCTAATTTTAAACACTTTCTACTCCAAAAAACAAAATTAGACAACTAATAATTGACATGTTGCCATAGCAAATTCTGTTGCAACCCAGTAGATTTGTATTGTATTGCTTTAATAATTTGTAGTCTTTGCAAAATTACAATTATTAGCTTTTCTGAATCGATTCAGAATCTTTTTGAAGAAATGATTGATACATCAGAAAAATTATTTTTCTAATATTCACTATCCCTCTTCTGTACATGCTCAAACTATATGTCTGGCCTCTCTAACTTCATCTACCAAACACCTCACGAGCTGTCCCTCTGATGCACTCATTCCCAATCCTATTCAACGTCAGCATGAACAAACAGAACAGACACATCTTCAGCTCTGCTACCTCCAAGCGACTGTCTCTATTAACTATACATCTCTGCTTTACCAGTGTCTTTATCAAACAGAACACCTGACACGTATTTACACCCATTTCATCATGCTTGAACATGCCTCTTCATGTTTGAGTCACATATTGATTTGGAATAGATTTAACATTGGATGCCCTTCCTGACACAACACTTTGCATTTCTCCTGGCTTGGGACTGGTACCACAAGATAAATATTAATGAATCAGTCTTATCTAGCATTTTTAGGCACTCACAAAGTTGCTTTTTCACAATTAGGTGCATAATTGATTCAAGTCACACTTGTTTGTGGAAAGCTATTTCTGTGGTCACCAATGCACTTGGGTAAACTTCAGATTACTATGACTCATTTTTATCTCTTTACAGTTTAAGGTTTGCAGCAGAAATAATTGCCTTCTAATGGAGGCTCTAATCAGCTGACAGGCCAGGAACTACTTGACATGGACTAACATTAGCAGATATTGTGTGTCTAACCTGACTGGTCAGCTTTGTGACATTGGCATAAAGAGAGTCATTCAAGCTTGGAAAGAACACAGAATACCTGGTATGTTGAAACTGTGTCAAGCCTTTAATCAAGACATTGATTGCAATAACAAATATTTGCATTACAGGAAAAGGAATTCCCAATCGGTTTGCAGAAAGAGGGTGTTTGAAAAAAGTCCCACATGGCTTACTTCATCTACCTGAAGCAGCAGCCTTTACACTGAGGAACGCACCTTAACAAGAGTCTCATTTGGAACAGAGCCCTTTTCAGCTGCAGAACAGAAGGCTATAGCATCTTTTTGCTGAAGGTTTACCTGATACAACAGATCTTTACAAACAAGCTGTACCTTTTAAAGATGCACAGACTTAACAAAAGGGCATTGTGCTTGCATGGAACAGAACACTGACAGTAAACAGTATTTAACAACAGCTTAATGATGCACGTGTATTGTTTCTTCTAGCACCTTTAATGCATCAGACAGGCCTGCTACAATAATTAGATTGGCTGCCAAGTTTTCCCCTCTGCATTTCACACACTGAGAAGAATTAAGCAGCCATTGTTCAATGCACACTTTGCATCCAATTAGTGTTCTGCAGCAGGTAGACAAAACTGGCTCATTGACTGGCCCTGTAAAATAAAGAAATACTATATTTCAAAATCATACATTTTTTTGTAGACTGCATCTGAACTGAGAATACATTTTCAGCATACCCTTGCAAACACAGCAGTTGAAGGCCTCTCTAACTTGCCCTGCTTGTGTCTCATTTAGGACATAAGCTGGTCTTGCATTAATGGCAATCTCTGATAGTTTTGTTATGGTTGATGTCACATCCGGTAGAGACTGGGCAGCCAACACCAGCTCTTCAATTTTTTCATAGACCTCTTGCATGGCTGCCATTTCATCCTCTTTGCGGCTACAGGGAAAGAAAAACATTGGCTGAAGTCCTTATTTAACTGACATCAAATTTGAGAGCATTGTGACAATTATTTTTCCCTTGAAGATTGATCATTTTAAACTGGATTGAATAACAGCATAAAAGCATTACACTAAAGACAAATCTTCTCTGTAATGCCCATTCAACTTTTTTACATTGTGTGTATTGAAGGGAGAGATCAATCATTTCATCCACTCCAGAATGCCTCATTCTCACTCTTGGGGAGAAAAGTATTCACCTTGATCTCCGTCGTTTTCCAGTCTGCAGGTCTGCAAACTCCTGTTCTGCCACTGCAAGAATTTTTCTGGCATTTTGCTTCCAATAGATGGAGCCTGGTTGAAAAAAAGTGATAATGAGCATTCTAAATCTACAATAGACTAAATTATTTACACCATTCATTCAATCATCCATCTTTGCCCATGCATCCCACACAATATTTACACTAATGCATACTAATCTAACACTTGGTATACACGTTTGACACTTATAATATATAATACTGTACCTCTTGTTCCCTCTGAATCTAGGATTTCATTGCCCTGTGCATCAGTAATTTTTAATGGGTCATAACTTCCAAGGGCATCCTGGACCTTTCCGAGTATGCCCTGGACATTGGCCTCATTCTCCACAAAACGGATCACCACCATTCTGTTTGGACGTAATTTGCCATGCACAGACTCTGCGATAAACACAGATCTAGAAAACACATTGTATATGGAGAAAAATAGACTCAATTAAAGTGTTTCTCTATTATATCAGAATATGAAATCACTGATAAATAATATTGATGTGAAATGGTTTTTGACATAAGTTTTTGCTACAAAGGACATTAATACAGTGAAACCGCATAGGCAGTGGAAATTAAACCAGTGCAGCAATAACATTAACTTTTCTTAAACAGGTCTTGTACCACAATGTTTTCGGGTTATTTCAGTGCTACATGTAAAACAAAGCAACTTAAAACCTTTGGAATGAGCGTGACATAACGGCTCTTGGAGGTACAGCGGCAGCGCCGGCGGATGAGGTGACAGTAGCACTTGAGCGTGCAAAACAGAAGCGCTGGGCGCTGCCGGCGGAGGGTTGCACAGGAGGAGACGGTGTTAGCAGCGCAGTAACATCTCCACTTATTATGCCTCCATGAACTTCGTAGTGAGCCCGTGGTGTCAGGTCGAGGGTGCTGAAGTCTCCAGTAGATGAAGGAAATATAGCTATGTTTGAGCTGTCCATCAAATATAAGCTAGCTGCCGATACCTGACAAGTTAATGATAAAAAAAAATATATATATAAAAAAATAAGAATAAAAAACACGCATTAAGCACACATGCCTTCCCCGAAATGCAAGTAACACAATTTGGCTAAGGCTAAGCTAATGAAGGTTAGCGTAATTTACAAAAGAACAGTTACAAGAATTTAAGAACTTTATATTACCTGGAAAATTCTACCAATTTTCTCAGTGGTCATATCGTCTTCTCTTAACGTGACCCTTTTGTGCTCGTTAAAGAGAATATAATGGTCCATAGCAGCTGAGCGTATTTATGGAAGCAACGTGGAACGTGAAGAAGCAGTGAAGAAGTGAGGAACGCGGCGCGAAAGTTAAGACTAACCACATCCGGGTCAGAAAAATTAAGCTTTCTTAAAATTTGCTAGAAGAAAATTGAAATTTGAAAGTACTATAATATTCTTGTTTTGAACTTCATAAAAGTAATATATACTATTTTAAAAAGTAAAGCCGTTTCTGTATTTTTTATTTTTACATAAAAACCAAGTGGCCTCCTTTTTGAATTTTGGTTTTTGTTTCAAAATAGAAAAATGGATGAACGCGAAAATTCACGAACCCTGGTCATTTCCCCTTTACAGTATTTTGGGTTAAAGACGAATATCGGAATACAGTCTGTTTTCTATGTTTGGTTCACCAATTTTTAAAATGGAAAACGAAATATAAGTCGTTTTCTGTTTTCTGTTTTTTTATTTTAAAACAAAAATCGAATGACCGCAACGTACACGGACCATATAAACCCTTTCAGTGTAAATTGCTAACGTTAGCTTAGCCAGCGTTCAGCCTCCCCACATAAGGCACAGAGCTGCAATAATCCACTCTGTTTTATTCATTATAGCGATAATTCATGTTAAATATCACACGTATGACTATTATGTATGAATAATAATAATAATCTATAAATACTAAAACATCAAGTGAGTGTGGTCGGGCTTTATCACAGAAGAACATTATCTGCGGAGTTTCACCGAAATATTTTTTTTACACAGACGCCAGAGTCACGTGATCACCGGTGAGTTAAAAATAGTGTGTGAGTCTGAATCATTCACAAAATGAGTGCACTACAGTCTGCTGTATACTGCTGGACTGTGTAGTGATAGAGGGGTTAGGGGCTGGGGAGGACGTTCGGACACAGACTTTGACTTCGCTCCTGTTGCACTGAGCAGAGAGAACACGTAAGGAAATCATACATAAATATGAATATCTTTGAGTATGAATGCTAATAATTCACTGTGGAAACAATTACAGCCTCTGAGAATCGTCTGTGAACAACAGGAGAGACATCTTGTTGAGAAATTGTTTGTGAAAATCCCGGTGAGTACAACATTTAGCTTTCAGCTAACGGCTAATGTTATGATGAAAATATGACATTTTGTCGTGATTTACTGCTGAGATACCCTTCATAAAAACCACTCGGGAGTTTATATGAATGTTGTCTAATGTTTCACATGCTTTGGTGCATTTTGTATCATTGCAATTGTATAAAACGACTCAGAAATGCTAAGCGCGCTAATGCTAGCGCTAACCGCTAATGCTAGCGCTATCCGCTAATGCTAATCGCTAGCGTGGCTATTGGCTGTGTCCGAACGTCCTCCCCAGCCCCTAACCCCTCAATCACTACACAAACTGCATCAAATGGCTGCTGATGGAAAGAGAAAGTAAAAAGGCAGCCCATGTGTCCCCCGTGAGTCTGGGAAGAGCAGCTTTCATCGTTGTCTTCTCTGCTCCCTTTGTACGTTTTCTTGGTTCAGACGTTGTCAGACCTGGCTGCAGGAGCGGTCTGCTCTTTACTCCTCTGTGTTTCAACCTGGTTTGGCTGCGATGACCAGACGCAGGCGCAGCACCCGTGGACTCGCATTAAAGGCTCAGATTAAGAAGAACAGCTGACTTTTACATCAGCGGAGCATCAAACACAGCCACACAGACACTGGGCACACATTAAATGGCAATTCTACTAATAAGTAGAATTTTGTTGTACTTTTACAAAGGCTACAGTATTTTTCAAGTGGAACGAATAATAGCCTTCATACATTACATTACTACACTGAAGACCACGTGATCAGTATCGGCCATGATCGGTATCGGCCGATCACAGCAAAGGCTGATCGGTGATCGGCCTCAAAAATCCTGATCGGAGCACCCTTAGATATTTGCACTGAAAATCATTTGGTTTTGATATAAACACTGTTATTTCATGGTTAAAAGCCTGTTTTAAGCCACAATAAGCTCGTTTTGGTCACAAAAAGCATAGTGTATAAAATCAGTTATACTTAATCTCAGTGTCATGGTAAAATGTGTTAAAAATGTTAAAAAGGAATGCTAAATAATTCATTCTAATAATGTGAATATGGTTATTGTACAAGTTCATGTTACTCATTCATTTTTGTCTGATAAAAAAAGTATTTTAATCATAATCATAATGTGTATTATTGCTTAAAAAAAACAACAACATTCATGTGATAATCCATCATAAATTTAAAGCTAACTGAGCTTAAATACCGGAGTAGTAAAAGAGTAAATTCATTGTTGTGATGCTCTGTTGGGAAAATAAATACAAATATGAGGTCTCATACTGAAAAGAATAAGGAACAGAGTAATTTACTCTGCACTGTTGTGTAGATTGGTTTTATAGTGATCCTCAGTCGATGGCGAGCTGAGCTCAAGGTGAAAGCGAGCGCTACTGAATGGTGTGGCCCCCGGAAGCATCCAATCACAAGAGAACCTTAACCAACTGCACTTTCCAGGATCACAGATAAGACACAAAACTGCACCTTACTACACACCCGGGTAGCGACGGTTACAACTACAACTACTGACCTAAAGGAACTGAACTCTGACTTAAATTCAGCTTTTTAAATTTAAGACTTTTTAAGACCCTGCAGAAACTCTGAGATGACGGGAGGACTGGGCTTTGACGAGTGGGTGAAGGGTGAATTATACAGGTAAACCATACTTGATTTGAATATGAACAGATAGAGGAAGTGTCTGGGGAGAGGAAGGAGCTACAGCAGAATAAAATGAAGAAAATGGACATGAAAATCAAAACTCAAAGAAATGTTTTGTATGAAGCAGCTCTTGTGTATGCGGCAGTGTCTTTTACACTAAACAGAACATAGGAGGAGCTTTTTCACAGCACTCATTAAAGTCACGGCTGTTAGAACGGATCTGACACGTTTTGTGACTGGGAGCTCATGAGTGAGTTCCTCTTCTCTTCTGTGGTTTCAAACGCAGGTCTCAGAAACGTGACTTAGCACGTATTCCTTCCTGTTTTTGGTGAAGTTTAGTGAAACTCTGAAACTTTCCTCAGTTCAGTGTGAGTCGGTGTCATCATGAGGTTTTATGGGCTGTGGCTGGTCTGCTTCGGTGAGTAACTCCACCCAAACATCTCACATTTACATTTCATTCTGTGATCTGTTCACCTGTGTTTGATTTGATGAACTGTGGCTCCTGTTGAACAGTGGGAAACCCCACACTCACCAGAGCTGTCGCAGTTTTTAAAAATACTGAAGGACAAGAGCAGTCGGTCTTTTGTTGGTCTCACAAGAATCTAACCGTGAGCAGGAGAATGTTCTGTAAAAACTACTGTGGGGCGGAGGACATTTTGGTGGAGACTTCAAGAAGCAGACAGGAGAACGGCAGATACAGAATTGAACATGAGAAGAAAGGATCTGCACAGGTGGACACAATAACTGTGACCATCTCCAACCTGACTCTGTCTGACTCTGGACGATATCGATGCTTCTGGGACAGACCTGTCCAAAGCGACTACTGTGAATTCATTCTTGAAGTCACAGAGGGTAAGTGTCAGTAAAATTATATTGATTTATGTGTTTTTACCCTAAAATATTCAGACAGCTGTGTGTGTTTTCTTCTGTGACTTAAATAAACCAAAAGAGCTCAGCTCAAACACATCAGGAGACATTTGGACTTGTGCTCCTCCAGCCACTATGTGGCGCTGTTCCATGTGAGTTAATTGTATTTATAAAGAGAGTGAGGATGTTGGCCCAGCTGCTGAAAGGAGCAGAGGTTGTAAGTTTGTGTCCAGGTGTATTGTTTATTGTGGATTTGCAGTAGTAGTGATGTTAAACACTTTCACTGGACTCTTTTGGTCGTTTGGAAGATGCTCGTAGGAAATGTGATTGAGTTTTTCATCTCTCCTCTCTGTTACATGTTTCATGTGTACAGAGAATGACTTCCTGCCTGTCTTTGTCTCTGAACCTCTGTACTGTCCACGGCTGTGGGCTGTGACCTGAGCACAGGGCTCCTCCTGCTCCTCATTGTTGTGGACAATGTGTTGTTTTAATAATAAAACTGATCAAATAATGAGAGAAATCTGTTGCACACTGCTGCACTGCTGAGCTGATCGCAGCGTCTGTAACTGCACGTCTTATTTCTCTAAGTTACTAACGATCATTTCTCCGCAAATATGAGGTCGATTGTCTGCAAACAACTGAACTGAAGCTTGAGAAGAGTAGAACATGTTTATGTCCATAATTTGTTTTTACTGAGTGACCAGGCTCGTGCTGGCAGCAGCAGCTTAGTATCACTGACTGCAAACAGCAGCGCTGTGCATGGGGCGACGGCCTCTGCCTCTGCCAAAAGCCGGCTCTGGATAGCCCTGAGCTATATCTACGTGTTTTCATTGACCACAAGCTGAAGCGTCTTTGGGAGCTCCTGAGTTATTTGTGCCACTTTTGTGTGGGCGCAGTGTGACTGATGCACGCACGGTGGCAGAGTGGTTAGTGCTCTCGCCTCTCAGCAAGGAGATCGTGGGTTTGATCCGCGGACCGACCAACACCATCACACGAACTCCCTGGGTGGAGTCTGCAGGTCCTCCCAATTCTCTCCGGGTTCTCCAGCTTTTCTCCCACCGTCCAAACACATGCATGTGTTGGTGAATTGGTGACTCTAAATGTCCCCTAGTGAATGAATGTGAGAGTGAATGGTTGTCTGTCTGTGTTCGTCTCTGTGTCAGCCCTGGGACAAGCTGGGTGGCCCCCGCCTACGGCCCAAAGTTACTGGGATAGGCTCCAGTCACCCTCGACCCCTAACGGGAATAAGCGGTAGAAAATGAATGAATGAATGTTCTACCTGGTAAAATAAAGGTTAAATAAAAAAAAAAAAATGTATATAGCACATGTAAAAACAAACACTACTGCCCCAAAATGCAGTACAGTGTTAATAAAACAGAATATCAGTAAAAACAGTACTAACTATAAAGCAGAAATGAAGTAAAAACCAATAAAACAATGTTAAAAATATTAAACAGAAAGAAATGCTCAGCGTGTGTAAAAAGCCAGTGCAAAAACATTTTTAGCAGTGATTTGATTTTCAGTGGATGTAGCAGCTCTGATGTTTAGGGGCCTGCTGTGTCTCCTCTGGTTCTCAGGCTGGACCTCAGGCAGCCTAACAGCAGCTGGTCTGAGGACCTCAGTGCTCTGACTGGAGTGTGCAAAGTGAGCATTTCAGACAGATAAGAAGGTGCCAGATCATGAAGAGACTCAAAAACCCAGCGTTTCCCCAGAGGTAATCTCTGAATTACCTGTGTGAAGTTGGCCCCCCCACATGATTGAAAATTAACAAAACTATATCAGTTCGTTTGTGCATTGTTTGTGCACACAAAATGAGAATTTGTGCACAATTGGTTTTTTAGATAATAAACATTCTTTTTTCAGGCCAGCCCCCCCCCACTCAGCCCCCCATATCGTATAAATCACTCCAAAATGGTGTCATTCGTTTGTGCATCGTTTGTGCACGCAAAATTAACATTTGTGCTCCCTCCATTTTTAAAATATTAATAGTTAATTTTTTTGACTCAGCCCCCCCATATCGTCTAAACCAGGGGTGTCAGAGATACGGCCCGCGGGCCTAATCCGGCCCGCAAGACCTTTCTGTCTGGCCCGCGAGACAATTCCTAATTTCAATTAATAATTTTTACCGTGAGATCTACGAGTCCCATAATGCACTGCAGCAGCTCTGTAGCGCACTGCTGCTATGACTTGTCTCATCTCCGACAGAGCTGCTCCGTGCACGTGCTTCAGAGACTTTACCCCGAAATAACTGAACAGAGGAAAAGTGAAGAGTGAGAGCAGGGCTTTTAAATCCACTTGGAGGAAGAGAGACTGTCTGTGGACTCAAGAGCTGCGCTAAATGTGGAGCTAATGTAGAGCTAATGTAGAGCTAATGTAGAGCTAATGTGGAGCTAATGTGGAGCTAATGTAGAGCTAATGTGGCCACAGGCTCAGTAAAGAACACGCTCTGAAGCAAAAGTCCCAACAAGTACAAAAAGCTGGACAAAGCAGAAGCTACAGAAGGTGAAGGAGTGTGGTCTCACAGCAGAGCTGGGGGTTTAATAAAGCAAAGTCACAAAGTGAAGCTGCTGTGAGCTCACAGAGGACACAGCACTGATCAGCTCTGGACAGAGGACAGTTCTGTGTCCCCTTGTCTTCACAGAACTATAACAAACTCAAACTAAATGTTGGGACACTGTGTATAAAAGTTATAGAATGCAGTGGTAGAAGCAAATTCAACATTATAGTCACAAGATAAAAATATATTACCACTTCATAAAAAATAAATGCTCATTTTTGATAGCAACAGGTCTCAAATATGTGAAAAAGACAACAAATGTGAAATGCTTACTAAAAAAAAGCTGGACTGAGCATTTTACAACAAAATAGGTTAATTGTCCACAATTCGGCAACAAGACTAGGAATAAAACGTGTTTTAATACTGTTATTAGTATTGGATTTATTGGATGCTTGTGGTCTTCTGGCCTTGAGCAGGGCTACACTAAAAATGTTTTTGACACAAGCTGCTGTCATCAAATTTTAAAAAAGTGAGACAGTATTATATCAGCACATGATAGGTTTGTTATGTTAAAATATAAATACCATTTTTAATGAAATGAATGATGAAATCTACAAAGCATATTACACAGTGCCCTTTGTCCAAAAATAACTATAAAAATTATACAATTTAAATTTACACTTTTATACTTTAATTTCTTTATTTATGTCTTGTTCGGCCCGTGACCTACTATGATTGTTGAATTTCGGCCATGAACCATGAACTGAGTTTGACACCACTGGTCTAAATCACTCCAAAATGGTGTCATTCATTTGTGCATCGTTTGTGCACGCAAAATTAACATTTGTGCTCCCTCCATTTTTTAAATATTTTTTGGAGTGATTTAGACGATATGGGGGGGCTGAGTGGGGGAGCTGGCCTGAAAAAATAATGTTTATTATCTAAAAAAAACAATTGTGCACAAATTCTCATTTTGTGTGCACAAACGATGCACAAACGATGCACAAACGAACTGATATAGTTTTTTAAATTTTCAATCATGTGGGGGGGCCAACTTCACACAGGTCTCTGAGTTCCACTGTGGTCTCCTGTCCTGAG
Source organism: Bostrychus sinensis (assembly GCA_020698575.1). NCBI lineage: Eukaryota > Metazoa > Chordata > Actinopteri > Gobiiformes > Eleotridae > Bostrychus > Bostrychus sinensis. The sequence goes on along the minus strand of CM036255.1, from coordinate 34,317,935 downwards.
CAGGCCGTGGGAGCCTGGACCAGCGCCGCTCTACACTGCGCCCCGTTAGGTCTCTGACAGAGTTCAGGCTGCAGCCTGCGCAGGAGCACACACAGAAACCTGCCCAGTCTCCTCACTCAGAGAACCAAGGTTACAGTGTAACTGAACAGTCACATGTGGCTCAAAGATGATTCAGAACCAGTTCTCAGTTTGGATTCACTGCACATTTGAGACATAACTGCACACATGTGATGTGTCTCTGTGTGGATGTAATGCCAGGTTTGAACAGGTCCCTTCATATCACACTGACTTTGTTTTTGTTGAACAGAGGGACAGGACCGACCAAAGAGTCCAGTTTACACAGCAGCTGAAGGAGAAGATTATACTCACTCCAGTCTGTTTTATGTTCATGGAAACAAGAAGATGTTCTGTAGAAATAAATGCTCTGAGGAGGACATTTTGGTGGAGACGACAGGAGACAGACAGCAGAACGGCAGATACAGGATTAAATACATCAAACACTCTGAAGATCTGAGTCTTATGGTTGTGACGATCACAAACCTGACCAGGTCTGACTCTGGAGCCTATCAGTGTCATCTGGACAAGAACTCAAGAGAATTCTGGATTGAAGTCACAGATGGTGAGTCTGAATGTGGTTTATTAAAAGAATATTCCTAGAATAGTTCCTCTCCTTTATTATCCACAAGAGTTTTATTCTGAGTTGTTCTGTGCTGTCTCTCCAGCTGCAGCTTCCTCTAAAGCACCGTTTACCGTGAGTCCGTCAGGTCCAGCGCCTGAACAGGGGCCAGGTGAGTTCACAGTAACTCATGAACAACCCAAGAGTTCAGTGACTGAACTTCTGCTGGGTCTTTTCCCCAGGTCTCTGGTTTCTGCTGTTGGTGACTCTGATCCCAGTCTGTGTGGCTCTGACGATCACAGCGGTGTCTCTGATCGTCTGCAGAAAGAGGAACAACAGAAGAGGTGAGAAACAGCCTCGTCACCACTGTCACTGCCACCATCTCAGACACCGCAGAACGTCTTCACACTGACCTTTTTCTAACTCTAAAATATAGTCTTACTGTTTAAATATACACAGCCTCGATTAACACAAGTATCTAACCTGGGGAGACAAAGCCAAGGAGAATATAAGTGATGTGAGATCATGTTGTTGTACTTTTGTTTAATGTTAAAACATCTGTTTGGTCTACAGTTATCCTGTAATTCTAATAAAGGATTTGTTTCACAGAGCGGAGAGCTGCAGGGAACACGAGGAGCTCCAACTCTGAGGTATTTCTGTCAAAGACACCGCTCCACTTTAACACATATAAGTTCTATATCTATAAAGTTTTCTTCTGGTATGGATAAGGATAAGTCTTTTATCAGCAAACTCTGTGAAAAACTAACAATATTAACACAGAAGAAAGAAAGTTAGAGGAGAATAAAATATGGCAATATTGCATTTCTTTTTAATTTTACTAAATTTTGTGGAGTTTGCTGCAGAAAATTGAGAAATAAGACACAAAAAATCTTTTTCGCTTAAATTATAAAATGTGTTTATAATAGAAGTCTATGGTACAAATTTTGTAGTTCACAGTGCCAGTGTAATGTTTTTATTTAATTTGACACAAAAACTAATAATGTACCAAAGTCAGCCTCAGACTGATAACAGTAGATAACATACTGAGTTAGAGAACATTTTTCTTAAAAGTGGTCAGTGGTGTATGTCCAAAACTGGCATCTAAAGGGTTAATAAATGGTAAATAAATGGGTTAAATGAAAAATAATGATTTATAATTTTATTGCAGTTTAAAGGGCCCATATTATGCTTTTTTATGTCTTTTAAATGAAATTAGGACGGCTCCATCAGCATCTTACGTTTTGTTGGTCAGAAAACGCAATAATTATTGAAAAAACCTTATTGAAGAATCATCGTTTGACTCTCTGACAAAACGCTCAGATTAGGTCCCTGTCCTTTTAAGAGACCTCCCTCCCCGCGGCCCAGCTGCTGCCACGCCCCTTCACATGTGCTGCTGCAACGCTGCAGTCCGCGGCAAGCTGGCCCCTGTCCAGGGTGTACCCCGCCTTCGGCCCAAAGTTACTGGGATAGGCTCCAGTCACCCGCGACCCCTAAAGGGAAAAGCGGTAGAAAATGAATGAAAGTCTGGAAGATAACAGTGAAAGTGTTTTTAGCAGGGTTAGGGTGAACCCTCTGTAGTCAGTGACCTGGATGAGTGAGAATCTCCACATTTATATATTTTCTTTACAGATGGATTACGAGAACTGGCGTGAACCTGCAGACGACATTTACCAAAACCTCTCTCTGGACACAAGGGACCGGAATCAAACCTACAGCAGCCTCCAGCCACACCGCGGTCAGCCACAGGAATAATGGGTCTAATGCTTCTTCATAAACCTCAATGAAACTCAGTGGTACCTTATTGGTTTCTCTGGGCGTCCGCGGGGCTTATAAAGTATTAAAAACCTGAGGTAAACCTGCCCCTGTCCCAACTGAGACCTGTAGGCAGCACATTTGAAATGAGCTCATTTTGTGATAAGTGTCCCATTTCTCAGAGGAAACATTTGTTATGTTATCTTTGTTCTATTGGGAAGAAAATATTGTCTCATGTGAACTGAAAGACTTTTAGTTTTAATTTTATTTAAAATTTAAAAATGTCCCAACATTTCCAGATTTTGTGTTGCAGATTAAAAAGTTAGTGCTAACTTTTGGAGCTCTAAAGGCACAGACCCTCAGTTTATCTCAGACTTTGGCAGCTCTTCCAGATGTCAGAACATCAGTCCTTCAGACGCTCCACATGCTTCCTGTAACCTTAACCCTTTGTGCCCCAGTGAGGACAAAAGTGTCCTTTTCAAATTTGATTTTGTTATTACCTTTGCAGTGGCAACCTGTGCCCTGATCATAAATAGTAAATATTTCATCATTTCCATAATTTTAACCTTTTTTATGGCAGTTTATGTAAGAGCATTTCACTGTTGTTGTAAAAAATATACACAAAAAATGAAATATTTTGCAAAGTGGATTTTTCAAGGGGAATTATTTTAGCCTTGGGTCAGTCAGAAATCACCAACAACATTGAGGGAGCATTTACACCAGGACTGTTTGGTCGCTTTAATCAAACTCTAGTTTGTTTGCTCAGAAAGTCTGGTTCGTTTGGTGAGGTGTGAATGCACAATCGAACTCTGATCCGGACCAAAAAAGCAAACTCTGGTCCACCTGAAAATGTCTCGGCAAAGCAAACCAAACAGCGACACAAAACCAGGAAGTAGACCACGCTGCAGGGCTTTGTGGGTAAACATAACCAAAACAACCGCACAGCGATAACCAAAACAAACGCAGGTGTACAAACATAACCAAAACAAATGCGTGTACAAACATAACCAAAACTAACGCACGTGTACAGCCATAACCAAAACAAACACACGTGTACAGCCATAACCAAAACAAACACACGTGTACAAACATAACCAAAACAAATGCGTGTACAAACATAACCAAAACTAACGCACGTGTACAGCCATAACCAAAACAAACACACGTGTACAGCCATAACCAAAACAAACACACGTGTACAGCCATAACCAAAACAAAGGCACGTGTACAGACATAACCAAAACAAACGCACGTGTACAGCCATAACCAAAACAAACACACGTGTACAGACATAACCAAAACAAATGCACGTGTACAAACTTAACCAAAACAAACGCACGTGTACAGACATAACCAAAACAAATGCAGGTGTACAGTGATAACCAAAACAAATGCAGGTGTACAGTGATAACCAAAACAAATGCACGTGTACAGACATAACCAAAACAAATGCACGTGTACAGTGATAACCAAAACAAATGCACGTGTACAGACATAACCAAAACAAATGCACGTGTACAGACATAACCAAAACAAACGCATGTGTACAGTGATAACCAAAACAAATGCACGTGTACAGACATAACCAAAACAAATGCACGTGTACAGACATAACCAAAACAAATGCACGTGTACGGCCATAACCAAAACAAACGCACGTGTACAGCCATAACCAAAACAAACGCACGTGTACGGCCATAACCAAAACAAACGCATGTGTACAGACATAACCAAAACAAACGCACGTGTACAGACATAACCAAAACAAATGCACGTGTACAGTGATAACCAAAACAAACGCATGTGTACAGACATAACCAAAACAAACGCACGTGTACAGACATAACCAAAACAAATGCACGTGTACAGTGATAACCAAAACAAATGCACGTGTACAGTGATAACCAAAACAAACGCACGTGTACAGTGATAACCAAAACAAACGCACGTGTACAGACATAACCAAAACAAATGCACGTGTACAGACATAACCAAAACAAACGCACGTGTACAGTCATAACCAAAACAAACGCACGTGTACAGTCATAACCAAAACAAATGCACGTGTACAGACATAACCAAAACAAATGCACGTGTACAGACATAACCAAAACAAATGCACGTGTACAGTCATAACCAAAACAAATGCACGTGTATGGTGATGGAGAACTGTGCGGCGGTCAGACGTGGAGTGAGGAGGAGGTATGAGCCCTGAGTGAGACGAGTGACCGTTAACCAAATCAACCACGTTTTCAGGCTCATTAGCAGAAAATGGAATGGGCTTCCCCTGCACAGCAGAGCAGTGACACCAAAAGCTTGTATTGAGATGATTTATTCTCTCAGTAATAGGTTAAATAACTGTGGCCACGCCCTGCCTTGCTCAGCGTCTGTAGCCTGGAACGTGGACAGCAGGGATCTGTAGTCGTCTGTCTCTCTGCCCTCGCTGTAAAAATAACATCCTCTGTGGTCTCTGCCGCTCAGGCCCAGACCGTTTATATCTGACACTTTTGTAAAAGTCCAAACAAATCCTAACATCGCTAGAATCTGCTCCGCTCATGTGACGGAGGTAGCTGCTTCTCACTGACCAATAGCTGAGCAGGGTTTCCTGTCCTTATTTTGATGGATTTGGGATTTTTTTGTACCAACAAAAAGTTCCAACCAGTTTTAATGGGAGTTATTTTTTAGATTCTACAGAGCAGAGGAAAAAATGTATTTCTAAAAATAAAAGTTGTTGGTGATCTGTGACAGAGCCGAGGCTGGAATAATCTCCCTAAAACATCAACTCTGACTGAGAAAAGCAGAATATGAGACATTTAACTAAACCAGGACAGGGCCCCTGTCTCTGTCTCACCTCAGCCTCAGACCTGGAGTCCAGACTTGGTCCCAGCTGTGGTCTGGTCTCTGTGGTCTCTGTGGTCTGGTCTCTGTGGTCTCTGTGGTCTGGTCTCTGTGTTCTCTGTGGTCTGGTCTATGTGGTCTGGTCTCTGTGGTCTGCTCTCAGTGATCTCTGTGGTCTGGTCTCTGTGGTCTCTGTGGTCTGGTCTCTGTGTTCTCTGTGGTCTGGTCTCTGTGGTCTCTGTGGTCTGGTCTCTGTGTTCTCTGTGGTCTGCTCTCAGTGGTCTCTGTGGTCTGGTCTCTGTGTTCTCTGTGGTCTGGTCTCTGTGTTCTCTGTGGTCTGGTCTCTGTGTTCTCTGTGGTCTGGTCTCTGTGGTCTCTGTGGTCTGGTCTCTGTGGTCTCTGTGGTCTGGTCTCTGTGGTCTCTGTGGTCTGGTCTCTGTGGTCTCTGTGGTCTGGTCTCTGTGGTCTGGTCTCTGTGTTCTCTGTGGTCTGGTCTCTGTGGTCTGGTCTCTGTGGTCTCTGTGGTCTGGTCTCTTTTTCATTCAAACCTTTATTTAACCAGGATTTAAAAACTCATTGAGATTAAAAATGTCTTACAAGAGCGTCCTGGCAAGTGGCAGCAGCACAGTTACCAATACAGCGACAGACTTGCAATCAAATTCATACAAAACATTAAATAGCATTTCACAGTTTGATAGACCTTTATTGTCCCCAAGGGGAAATTTGTTTCCACACACTCTGTCAGTACAATAAGAAGTACAAACATTGAACACACACAAAGACAGCACACAATGAGGATGTTTACAGACTGTTCAAGGCAGCAATGGCAGAAGGGACAAAACTTTTACTGAAGCGTGCCCGTTTCCACCTAAGAGTTCTGTATCTGCGGCCTGAGGGCAACAGAGAGAAGTGAGTATGGAGAGGGTGGTCTGAGTCTCTGCTGACTGTCCGGGCCAGACGTGTAACAGCTTTATTATTGAGGAGAGAGAGGTCAGTGGTGGGCAAACTGATCATTTTGGATGCTGTGTGTGTGACCTTAGTCAGCTTATTTCTATTGGTGATGGAGAGCATGTTAAAGTAACAGGGAGAGCAGTAGAGAAGGATGGGCTGAATAATACTTGTGTACAGCAGTAACAGAAGATGTGGGCTGACAGAGAGGGCACGGAGCTTACGGAGGATGTGGAGTCTTTGTTGAGAGCGTTTATGGATATCTGTGATGTGTTGTTCAAAAGTAAATTTATTGTCTAATGTGAGTCCAAGATCCTTGAAGTGACTGACACGTTCCACTGTTTTGTCATGTATAATGATGGGAGCCAGATCCAGGATGTGTGAATGAGTGTGAATGAGTAATTCCTTAGTTTTGTCCACATTCAGCTCCAGACTGTTATTGGAGCACCACTTAATGAAGTGAGTGACAGACTGTTGGTAGGAGATAATGGAGTTATTGTCTGTAAGCAGAGCCAGGATAGCAGTGTCGTCCGAGTACTTGAAATAAGTGGTGACAGGTGAGGGGCTAATGCAGTCGTTTGTGTCGAGGGTGTAGAGAAAGGGGCTTAGCACACACCCCTGGGGTGCGCCGGCATTGGTGACCATGGTGGATGATGTGACTGAGCCCACTCTGACAGTCTGTGGTCTGTTACTGAGGAAGTTGTTAATCCAGTGGATGAGATATGGAGACAGGTTGAGCAGTTGAAGCTTTTTGATCATACAGTGCCGTTGTATTGTATTGAAGGCTGAGCTGAAGTCGATGAACAGGATGGATGCAAAGTTCTCAGATCAATTAAAACAATGACAGACAGAACGTCTTTCTGCCAGGTCCTTTAAAGTGCCTTTAAACGAGTAAAGTGAGACCAGCTCCTTCAGCTGAACTTCATTCTGGAGCTGATTCCATGAGGATGGTGCTGCAAAGTTAAAAGCCTTTTTTCCAAAGTCAGTGCAGACTTTTGGAACAGTCGATAAAAACAAGTCGTGTGAGCGCAGGTGATGCGTCCCTGCAGACCTCTGCTGAAGGTTCACATGAGGAGGAAGGAGTCACAGCACTGCCTTGGAAATAAAAAGATGCCAATGAATCCAGCGGCGAATGGAAAGGGAGAACTGACCCGAGAGTAAACAGTGAGGAGTAAGAAATTTCTAATTTGTGATGAACCTCAGGGCTCCAAGAAACACAGCGTCCAAGGCAGGAAGACACTGAGCCATTGAATGCATGGACAAAATGTCCCCATAGTCCAAGACAGACAGGAATGTTGCATTTACAAACTGTTTTTTTTTTTTTTTTTGCTTCAAATGACAGACAAGATTTGATTCGGAAGAAAAAAACTAGTTTCAGTTTCAATTTTCTTACAAGTCCTTGGACACTGCTTTGACTTCTGTACCAAAGACTGTACAGATGTTTGGGAGATTGACTACAGTGTTTTTTCCCTGAGTGAAAGTCATCAATTTGTTTTTTTTAGAATTCAGAACCAATTTTAAAGTGTCCAAATTATGTGGCAAGGTGTTAAATGCAGACTGTAAGTTTGTGATAGCTTTATGCAGCGTAGGCCCGGAACAATAAATCACAGTGTCGTCAGCATTGTAATGATAGTTGGCATTTTTGTTTGTGTAGACGATGAAGAGTAAAGGCCCAAGAATTGATCCCTGAGGCACCCCCTTTAGAAATGTTTTGAGACGCTGAAGTGAGGCGGTCTCCCTGCACACACTGTGTTCTCCCAGACAGGTAACAGCCGCCTGTCTGTTCCGAGAGTCCCACTGAGACTTTGCAGGAGTATTTTGTGATCCGCTGTTATCAAAAGCTTTGGATAAATCAATAAACAGCGCTGCACGGTGATGTTTATTATCCAAAGTTCTGATCAGATCATTTACAACAGTTGAAGCTGCTGTTTTTGTACTATGCTGTTTTCTGAAATTCTGTGGTCTGGTCTCTGTGGTCTCTGTGGTCTGGTCTCTGTGGTCTCTGTGGTCTGGTCTCTGTGGTCTCTGTGGTCCGGTCTCTGTGGTCTGGTCTCAGTCAGAGTCCTGTTGTTGTTGAGATGTTAATGAGGTCCACAGAGAACTCAGACCTCCATAAAACCTCCAGACTCCTCAGGCCACGTCCTCCTGCAGCGTCTCAGCCGAACTCTGGGTTCCACACCGGTTCCTCCCCTTCTCTCTCTGTTCTTATCCTCTTTTATTTAACTTGTTCTGTAAAACTCTGCTGTTCTAAGCCCAGTTTCCTTCAGGCAAACCCACGTCTCCCTGCGGGGCTTATTTCTGACAAATACTCTGATTTTAAATAAGTTTGGTCTACTTTACGTTTTGTGTTATGTGTAAAAAGCCTCACGGTGAAATCTCTCTCTGTCACTTCACTGTTTTTTATTTTCCAGGATTTAAAAATGCATTAACTTGTATCTAAGTGATTCTAACAAGTGACTTATTGCAGCCAAATATTTTTTCAACGCTTGGTAATGTAAAGAGCCATAACAAAAGATTTTTTATTTTTATTTTTATACGGACTTCCTAAAGTTTGCATTGCTTAATATATTTTTTAGTTTAATGTGTATTTTTGTCAGAGTTTTTGCTGACTACTTATTTGTCCCCTCACTTTGTACCAAGCCTCTGTCACGGTTTAATTTTCCATTTTACGTGTGATATCATTAACTTCCATTAACATTTTATTTAAGATATTTTTACAATATCTTATCAATCTGTGCTTAACTTAAACCTTGTACAAAACATTCTTTGTGTTTAAAATGTTGTTCTGTGTGGTTTCTCTGCTCAAACTGCAGTAACGTAAAGGTTCTAACCTTTCTCCAATAACGTAAGCTGTGGTGAAATCAGATTTTTTTAATGCATTTTAATGAGGAACTGTTTGGTCAAAAGTGATATTTAACCTGGTGTGTGAGGTTTTAGTGCTGTCATGGAAAAATCTGTGTTTTTTTTTTATTTTTAAACGGTTTAATGCTTCTTTTCTCAAACCAAAGGTGAAGTTATTGTAATGTGACTTTTGTCTAAAATGATCTCCGGTCCAAATGTTGTTGTTTGTTCTCCACAGATTTAGCTTTAATTTAAAATTGATATTGTGAAATTTAAAAACACAGACTTAGTGCTGCACACATTAAGACAATTCAGTGTTTTTAATTTTAATGTTTTTAATTCTAAAATCTTTACCTTGTTTTACGTCTTAAAGGATATTTCTCTTATAAGCAGCTGTATAAGTTCTGTTATGTATTAATCATTATTTCTTGTTTTACTAAAAGATTATTTCTTGTGTCTGAAACGTTAAATGTTGTTACGTCAGTTCTGTGGGATTTCTCTGGCCAAAAGTCAAACGTTTTTAAAAATAAATTCCAGATTATTTCTCCTTTTAAATCACATACTATGCCATTTTTTATTCCACCTGTTTGTGTTAATTATTGTTTTGCAGGGAAAAACTGTTTAAAAACTGTTGTTTTTGGAAGGTGCCAGGTCAAAACCACAGTAATCAGTAGGACATTGTGACGGTTTAATCATTTTATTCTTACCTAGATCATCTTCTCTTTTGTTTTAAGAATTATTGCATTTCACAAAAATCCTCGTCATTTGAAATAAAAATGAGAAAAATTCAGATTAAGAAAAGGCAGTTAGTGGAAACATTTTTTTAACATCGACTTTTTTTTAATTAAAGGTTTAAAAAGTTATATAAACTGAATTACATTTCGTCCATGATTTTACAGATTTAAATGTTTTAAATGTTTGCAGCTGTGTTTCTCAGCGGTTTGTTCCAGAAACTTCAGATTTCCTACGACCAACTCAGAATTTTTCAGACGATCTGTGACGTTTTTATCGCTCTGTTCACAGCTTATTGTCTTTTTGATTTCTGTCTTTGAGCTCAAAGTTTTCTGCAAGAACAAAAATAAATTCTGCCAATACATTTTTTATATATATATACATTTTGTTTATAAAGTTTTTAGTTTTTTCAAAGGCTAATCTCAAGGTAACTTTTAATGTAGTCAGTATTTTTATAAACAAACTGAAACATTATATTTGAGCTTAATATTTTTCAGAGCTACAGAATTATTTACTTTTTACTGTTTGTGTCACATTTTAAAACTATGTCAAATTCACCACTGAGCCACAAAAGTTAATATTAAGTTTATATTTTTACAAACAGACTCCTGAGGAAATATGTAAAATGGTTGAAAACGTGTTTTTCTTATGTTTTCCTTTCCTTCTGGAGTCTCGGCGCTAAGTCGTCTGCCCCCTAGTGTGGGGTGAATTGCATGTTTATTTTGACATAGCTTTTACACCAGATGCCCTTCCTGTCACCACCTGTTTATCTGGGCTTGGGACTGGTACAAAGAGAACATTACTGTGACCCCTGTGACTGGATTTATTATCCTAACTTTCACTGTTATTAATATCTAATGTTTTTTTGTTTTTTTACATAGAATCTACTCCTCTGTAGCTAACGTTAGCTCTGCGCTAATGAACTCCTCTGTAGCTAACGTTAGCTCTGCGCTAATGAACTCCTCTGTAGCTAACGTTAGCTCTGCGTTAATGAACTCCTCTGTAGTTAATGTTAGCTCTGCGCTGATGAACTCCTTTGTAGCTAATGTTAGCTCTGCGTTAATGAACTCCTCTGTAGTTACCGTTAGCTCTGCGCTGATGAACTCCTTTGTAGCTAACGTTAGCTCTGCGCTGATGAACTCCTCTGTAGCTAACGTTAGCTCTGCGCTAATGAACTCCTCTGTAGCTAATGTTAGCTCTGCGCTAATGAACTCCTCTGTAGCTAACGTTAGCTCTGCGCTAATGAACTCCTCTGTAGCTAATGTTAGCTCTGCGCTGATGAACTCCTCTGTAGCTAACGTTAGTTCTGCGCTGATGAACTCCTCTGTAGCTAACGTTAGCTCTGCGCTGATGAAATCCTCTGTAGTTACCGTTAGCTCTGCGCTAATGAACCCCTCTGTAGTTACCGTTAGCTCTGCGCTGATGAACTCCTCTGTAGCTAACGTTAGATCTGCGCTGTTGAACTCCTCTGTAGTTACCGTTAGCTCTGCGCTGATAAACTCCTCTGTAGCTAACGTTAGCTCTGTGGTGATGAACTCCTCTGTAGCTAACGTTAGCTCTGCGCTGATAAACTCCTCTGTAGCTAACGTTAGCTCTGTGGTGATGAACTCCTCTGTAGCTAACGTTAGCTCTGCGCTGATAAACTCCTCTGTAGCTAACGTTAGTTCTGCGCTGATGAACTCCTCTGTAGTTACCGTTAGCTCTGCGCTGATAAACTCCTCTGTAGCTAACGTTAGCTCTGTGGTGATGAACTCCTCTGTAGCTAACGTTAGTTCTGCGCTGATGAACTCCTCTGTAGCTAACGTTAGCTCTGCGCTGATAAACTCCTCTGTAGCTAACGTTAGTTCTGCGCTGATGAACTCCTCTGTAGTTACCGTTAGCTCTGCGCTGATAAACTCCTCTGTAGCTAACGTTAGCTCTGCGCTGATGAACTCCTCTGTAGTTATCGTTAGCTCTGCGCTGATGAACTCCTCTGTAGCTAACGTTAGCTCTGTGGTGATCCTGTCCGGTTTCCAGCAGCTCTCTCCTCAGCGTCTCCTCCTCTTCCCGCTCTTCCTCTTCCTCTGGGCCTTCGTGGTCTTCAGCGACTCCTTGGTTATTTTCGTCATCCTCTCGCGGCCCGCTCTGCAGCGCCCCATGTTTGTTTTCATCGCGGCCGTTCTCTCCAACTCGCTCACGGCCAGCTGCGTGATTTACCCGAAGCTCCTGTCCGACCTGAGCGGCTCCGGTCCTGTGGCGTTGTCGCGCCGCTTCTGTCTGACTCAGGCGTTTTTCATCCACGCCCTGGGCAGCTCCAGCTTCGTGCTCCTGGCAGCGATGGCCTTCGACCGGTTCCTGTCGATTACGCGGCCGCTCCGTTACGCCGCGCTCATGTCTCCCCGCGTGATCGCCGCTCTGCTGCTCTTCTCCTGGCTCTCTCCCGTGTTCCTTGTCGGCGGCGCTGTGATTTTGGCGAGCCGTCTGCCGCTGTGCGCCGCCGGCGTCGCACGGATCTACTGCGACACGTACAGCTTCGTCAGCATGAGCTGCAGCGGCACGAGGGCACGGGTCAGCGCCGCTTACGGGCTCATGGTGGGGATTGTGCTGGTCTTCCTTCCCGCCGCGTTCGTAGTTTTCTCGTACGGCCGTATTCTGTTCGTGTGCCTGTTTAAGTCGCGGTCTTTTAGCCGTAAAGCCCTGGAAACCTGCGGCCCTCACATCGCGGTGTTCCTGAACTACTCTCTCAGCACCGCGTTTGAATTACTGCACCGCCGCATCGACAACATGGACCACGAGAACCTGAGCAAAACCGCCGTCAATTTATCAGTCACTGCCTCCATTTTAGTCGTGGTCATTCCGACAGTTTTTAACCCACTCGTGTACGGACTCAAAGTCACAGAGATTTATCGGCAAATCTCCAAACTTCTACGCCGGTAAACCTGCAACTTTTTACTTATCTATTTTGGGGAAAGGGTTTGGTCCTGAAGCTAAACTCAGAGCTGGAAGTTTAAGGTCAGCTCTAAACAGCAGAAAGGCAGCTGTGGTGTCAGAAACAGCAGCCAGAGGAAAAACGGCGATGTTGACGTTTTCTTATGAAGGACAATAAAGGAAGGAATGCTCCCACTGTTGGTCTGTGTGGCTCGTCAACACTGAATCAATGATGTTAGAAAATCCTAGTTTGGAACTGTCTCTGTCTTTAACTGGAGTATAGTTGATGTTACTGAGCTATGGCAGGAACAGAGAGACAGAGATTAAGAAAGAGAACTTATGGCTTCAATAAATAAGCTCAAAAACATAATTAAAGGACTGTTTATTTGAATAACACAACATTAACAATAAAATTATCCCTGGTTTTTAGAGCGACTCAATGTCCTTTACCAAAGTTTTACCGAGTCATTTGTGAAAACCTCTCCCTCAAGCTGAGGTTGGGATCTTCGCCCGTGACTTTCTGCACATTCAAAAATCACAATCTGTACAATTTTCTGTCCTGCAATTAAAGAACACGACGCTGGGGCCTAGTTTCTGAAATTTATTGAAAAAAATAACATTGTAAATAATTTTGGTGACAAAAGTCTTTAGATAAATATGATTTTAAGTGTCTCAAAAAGTGGGACAAGATGGGACAACTCGAGAAATAAATGTTTTGATAAAGGCTACAAATCTTTCTTACCAACTCACTGAGATATAAATCGCTTCACTTCACAGCCTTTAAAACGTAAGATGTGCTGTTTTTATCCCAACAAACACACATTTTGCAAAGTAATGTCTTTACTGAGACAAAAATCTAAGCTCTCAGTCTCAGAGTTTTAATCTGAAAACAACTCCAACACAGCTCCCAGCTCCAGGAGAGGCCTGCCCTGAAAGGCGCAGCAACAAAACAAACGTATATTAAACCTATTAAGATGGGACGCACACGAATATTTATTCTACGTTTTAGCCCAGGAATACTGACCATACTGTGTTGTTCTTAACTTGAATCTCTCTTTTTGTAAGATCCACTGAACATTATCTTATCTTGTTATGTTAATCAGTGGGACAGGTGGTCGCCCTGTGTCATACGCTTTTGTTTTGGTTAAAATGGGGACAACTGGGACCTGGTTTGTTGAAAACTGGGACGTGTGAGTGTTTTACAGATCTGTGCTCGGACATGGGACAAGGAGCCTAAATCTGGGACTGTCCCGGGTAAACGTGGACGTCTGGTCTCTCCACCGCTGCTCAGTTTGACTCCGGGTGTTTCTCGTTTGCCAGGATCCACGTCATCAGGGCCTCGCCGAGCGCTCTTCCAGTTCGTTAAACCCCGCCCACGTCGTCGTCTCCTCCTCGGCCTCAGCTGTGGCTCCAGCCTCGCCGCGCTGCAGACTGCCCACAATGCACTGCAACCACTCCCATTTTTTGCAAACTTTATTTAACAATGAAAACAAACTTAAATATGATATTAAAGTCCCAACAAAAGAAAAAATAAACTATACTGTGCCCCACACTGCAGGAAATACCAGGATAAAGAGACACAAAAAACACATTTTAGGCTCTGCATGGAGGAAAGTCAATACTGAAATAGTAGTAATAATAGTGATCTCATTTTAACTTATTTTGATGTACATTTTGTTTTAGGAATAAATTCTGCTATTGATATGTCATGATTTGGTTTAATATAACATATTTTGTAAGCATTTTTGTAATATCTTTATTTTTTAATACCAAAATGTTGCTACACGAGAACAGTACAGAAACATGTTCACGTTCTGCTGTCTGACTCTTTTCCACTCATAAAGATGTTTTTTTTTTTAATTATAGCTCCATATTTTTAACTCGCAGTCGGTTAAAGCCAGGTGACGTCACAGGTGTGTTTGTTTTGGGTCGTCGTCGCCATCTTGGGAAGCAGGTGACAGTTTTCCCTGAGTGTATAAGGAACAAAGACTGTCAGTGATCTCAGCTCTGAAAACTCCAGATCTCCCTCCATCAGTCTCTAAACTCTCAGTGACTGTTTACTGCAGCACAGTGCACTGTTTACTGAACGTTTTTTGCTATTTTGCCAATGCTTTTAATCACGTTTCATTAACTCTACAGAGTATGGGCTTCTGTAATAAACAGATGCTGTCTGACTACGCTGTTTATAGATACGTTAAAAACATTGTTATATTAATAAATGCTTTACTTCACACGATCAAAACGCTCTGGATTAATGCGGCTGCTTTAACCTCCTGCAGCCAACAGTTTTTTGTGGATAACTTTTGCTGTGTTGATTCAAACGGCATAGATTTTGCCTCAGGTGTGGATTTTTGGATGAATTTTCAGATTAATCCTCTTAAAAAGGTGTCAAAACAAAATTAGTCCCACCTTTACCCCTAAGACATTTTTTGTGCCATTGACTCCCATTAAAACATTTTTAAAAAACACTGCCACTGCAATATAATTTCACATTTTTATCAAGTATTTCATGGATTCATGACAGTGAGGGATTGGAATTTTAGTTTTTGTTTTTCCCTAGGTGGCGCCATTTCCCCCATCTATGGTAGACAGAGGTATAAATGTGGAGATGGCCACATTAGTGTTTGTATAAATGACCAAGCCTAAAGGAAAATAAAAACATTTTTGAACTAAAATGATTTGGGTGAGTTTTTGTCATAAATTGGTGTGAAAGTGTTTGTGGAGAAATGAGTTTGTTTGTGTTTGCGTGAGCACAAATCCAAAATGTAGTTCTTACAGAGATGTGCAAAGGGGTTAAATTTCATAAAAAGAATGAATTTTTGCTGTGTATGATGAGGACTGAAGTTAATCATTGTAAACATGAAAAAAAAATTGGAATTATTGACCATTAGAATTTTTTCTATGGCAGGCTTTATTGGTGCATTTTTTTGTGCTTAGGGCAAAAGGTGAGACTAAAAAGTTACGGCTGGAGGAGGAATAACATGGAAGCTAATGCTAGCTCAGACGTAAGAAGCTACACTAAGTTACTTTATCTACTTCAGGATCAGAGTATTGATATATACGACTGGGTAATGTCCCACAGAATACAGCGTGAACTGTGTAAACAGATTATTATGAAAGTGTCAACAGCGGATGATCACAGAGTTATATTAGTACCACTGACCTACAGAGTGAGTGTGAATGGGTTACTGACCTGGATAACAGTGCAGCTGTAGTCTCACTTTAGCTCTAACAGTAAAACTAGAGAATGTAGGAGATACTCGCTGTTCGGATCCTTTCCCCAGTCCAGAGGAAAGGATCCTGGCCAGTGACGGTCGGTCGTCCGCACAAAGAGCCGCTCCCATCTGCGAGACGTTTTTTTATGAAGGAATCTTTTCAAAAAACAGCACAGATAAAAACGGAGAAGAAACCGGATCTGAGCTGAGGCAGTTGGTCTTCCTCCATACCTGCCCTGAAAAAGAAAAGTTAAATATTACAGCTACATTTATTTATTTTTTATTAGGTTGTATATTTATGATAAAGTTTTTTGAGTTTTGAACAGCTGTTGTTGTTTTTACATTTTACAGCTGAATAAAGCTTTTTGTTAGAGGTGTGTGTTTGAATAAAAAAAAAGTCCAAATGTGTCCTTTTTTTATGCTTAATTACAGGTGTGTTTACTCTGTGTGTAGTAGAGTGGTTTTGTGAGTCCATTCATTGGGGAGTTTCACATTTTTGAATTCTTCATTACAATCCATGTATTTATTTATATGAGTGCACAACACAACCCCTTTGTCAAAACTGTGCTAAATTTGGCTGAAATATAAAAGATATAGGTGGTAAAATAAAGAGCCATTAGTTGAATCAAATGATCCAGCTTCACTGAAATCCCCATCACTAATCCTGGCAAATGAGAAACTTTTTTTTAATTTTTTAAAATTAATTTTCAGGTTGAAAACAACAGATATCAACTACAAAATGACATAACAAAAGCATCAGACAGCATGATAAAAACAAACACCCCACACAAAACAATCCCCCCACCCCCACCCCATAAACAAAACAAAAAAAAAAAGGGGGGGGGGTTGTCCAGGATTTAAAACAAATACCCATCAACTACACAACCAACAAACATAAGAATAAAGCCAAACAAACAGAGAATAAATCACATTTATCCTAGCATTTTTTAAAGATCTACTTTTGTTTAATCTCCGCAGAGTCGCTGTCGCTCCGCTGACGCCAGGGGGCGCCGTTCAAACGCCGACCGGAAGTTCCCTCGACCTGAAACCGG
This sequence comes from Bostrychus sinensis, assembly GCA_020698575.1. Lineage (NCBI taxonomy): Eukaryota > Metazoa > Chordata > Actinopteri > Gobiiformes > Eleotridae > Bostrychus > Bostrychus sinensis. The sequence goes on along the minus strand of CM036255.1, from coordinate 34,301,034 downwards.
AAACGCTTTGTTTATCCTCAGTAACTTTACTTTTTCACCCGAACAACGGCTCACTCCTCGCTCCAGCTCCGGACCACGCGCGTCTCTGACCTCTGCCCGGGTCCTGGCCGCTCTGGACCGGGTACAACCGGGTACAACCGGGTTTATTCCTCTGTTTAACCCGTTTGTTCACCGCTGAGTTAGCCGCGCTAGCTCCGCCGCGGCCGAGGCTCCGGGAGGATTTAAACCCGGGACTGTGTTGTGTTGTTGTGTTGTTTGTTTGTTAAAAAGAGCCCGTGTCTCGGTCCAAACATGTGCAAAGTGCGGTCCCAGCTGCGGCAGATGGTGAAGGTGCGGCTGGACGCGGCGGCGGAGGAGATTTTCGAGCTTTTTGAGAGAATTTTAGCGGAATATGAGGAAGAACTGCGGCGCGTTAAAGAGAAGTCCGTCCCCAGAGCCGCGGAGGGAATAACGACAGGTTTGAGACTTTTACAGCCTTTAAAAACACACAAAACAACACAATTTAACCCTGCAGTGTAATGTCTGTGTTGTACCGTGTGCTTTTGCTGTTGTGTGTGTTTTAGGCGTGGGTTTGTCCCAGATTCTGACCCATTTTAAGTCATGGTTTAGTCCTGGATTTAGACCCGGTCTGGTCCTGGTCTAATCCGTTTATTCACGTCTGAGTGTGGGGATTACTGCTCAGTCTGGCTCTGGTTTAATCCTGCGCTGTGGCTCAGGTTTAGAGATAAATGTGTTTTTAATTTTTATTTAACGTTAGGTACTTTTACTTTACTTACTTTGATTCATATTTATAAACAAACTGAGCTTTCTGAAAACACTTTAGTTGAGGACTTTGTAGTAGTAGTAGTAGTAGTTTTTACTGTGCGGGTATTAAAAGAATGCTTGAGTAAACTTTAGATTTAATACTTGTTTTAGTTCTAGTTTAGACATGGTTTAAGTCTGGGTGTGTCCTGGTTTAGACCTGGTTTAGTCCTGGTTTAGACCTGGTTTAGACCTGGTTTAGTCCTGGTTTAGTCCTGGTTTAGTCCTGGTTTAGTCCTGGTTTAGACCTGGTTTAGTCCTGGTTTAGTCCTGGTTTAGTCCTGGTTTAGTCCTGGTTTAGACCTGGTTTAGACCTGGTTTAGTCCTGGTTTAGTCCTGGTTTAGACCTGGTTTAGACCTGGTTTAGACCTGGTTTAGACCTGGTTTAGACCTGGTTTAGTCCTGGTTTAGACCTGGTTTAGTCCTTGTTTAGTCCTTGTTTAGTCCTGGTTTAGTCCTGGTTTAGTCCTGGTTTAGTCCTTAACTCTTTAGTCCTAAATTATGTTGAGTATTTGTACTTGTACTGGAGTACTGTTACTGTGCAGTATCTGTACTTGTACTGGAGTACTGTTACTGTGCAGTATCAGTACTTTACTGGAGTACTGTTACTGTGCAGTATCAGTACTTTACTGGAGTACTGTTACTGTGCAGTATCAGTACTTTACTGGAGTACTGTTACTGTGCAGTATCAGTACTTTACTGGAGTACTGTTACTGTGCAGTATCAGTACTTTACTGGAGTACTGTTACTGTGCAGTATCAGTACTTTACTGGAGTACTGTTACTGTGCAGTATCAGTACTTTACTGGAGTACTGTTACTGTGCAGTATCAGTACTTTACTGGAGTACAGACTGAGACCTGGTCTGCGTTTGTTTAGTTCTGGTTTTGTTTCTCGGCTCAGTTCTGCTCTGGTTCTATTTTTGTCGCTGCCTCAGAGCTAATTTTAGTTTCTGTGGTGAGTCCTGATTTAGGCCGAGGCTTCGTCCTCATTTATGGTTTTACTGCTCAAACCAGGACTAAAACTAGGTCTAAACCAGGGCTAAAACTAGGTCTAAACCAGGGCTAAAACTAGGTCTAAAGCAGGACTAAAACTAGGTCTAAAGCAGGACTAAAACTAGGTCTAAAGCAGGACTAAAACTAGGTCTAAAGCAGGACTAAAACTAGGTCTAAAGCAGGACTAAAACAGGGCTGAAACCAGAACTAAAACGGGGCTGAAACCAGAACTAAACCGGAGCCTAAAAGGTTTAGTTTCAGATCAGTTTAAGAAGGTTTAGTCCTGATTTAGTTCAGTTTTAGTCTTAGTTTAGTCCTGGTTCAGGTCTTGTTTAGTCCTGGTTTAGTTCTGTTGAATCTCTTTTTGTTCTGAGTCTGTTCTTTGTTCTTTTCTCTGTAACGTTCTGTTTTTTGTCCTGGGACAGAAACCAGGACGTGGGGTAAACATCTGAGAAGGAAACAGACGGCGCTGCAGCTCAGAGAATGTTTAGTCTCGCCGCGCGGTTCACCAAATAAAACTAAAACCGTCTTCTCCAAACATAGCCTGGCTTTGAACAGACCTCAGACCTTAAACCGGTTCTGGCCCGGGGTGGGGGGGCGGGGGGGTGTCCTATTTCTGAGGTAATCCTGGTCCTAAACCCGGGTGCACTCCTGGGGAACAAACAGGACTAAAGCCACGGCTAAAACCAGGATTAGACCAGGATTATTAAACCGGTCTGAACTGGAACCAGGCCCTGGGCTGAATGAGGACTCACTAAACCAGGATTAAGTCCAAGTCTGGGATTAAGTCCAAGTCTGGGCTTAAGGCTTACGTCTGGAGCCGTTCCCAGGACGCCAAAACTCAACCAGGGCTCCGTAACCCGGGGCTAAAATAAAACAAACAGAACCTGGTCTCAACAATCCGTGTATGGTTCGTTCGTTTGGTTTTTTTCCGTTTCAAAATAAAATGAGAAAAAACAAATTGTTTGTTTTTAAAATAAAATTTGAATTACAAAAAGATGGGGAAAAAAATACTGTATTTATCAATTATAAGGTTTAAACAAATAAAGCGGGGTTTTGTAGTTTCCTGATTTGGAAACTTACTCGATTTGGCCCAACATTCGATTTGCGCATGCGCTAACTAACACAGCTAACGGCTAACAGCTAACAATGGCAACTGGCTTAGGACAAACTACAACATATGCCACACAGTATATTTATACAAATGTTCAGCAGTCGAATACGTTTCCTTTACTCTTTATTCTTTTTGGATTATTAATATGGATGTAGCGATTCACTGAAGTCACGATTTTCTGTTCACGGTTACGATTTTATTTTTATTAGCAGACTTGGTTGCAGTATTTTTTTACAGAGCCTATTTGTGTCTCCTTATCAAACTTAAATTGTTGTACATTTCATAATTACTGAGGTGTAATTAAAAAGTAGATATTAAAACAATAACATGTAAAAATTACAAACGTATATAACACCATTTGTTAGTGACTTTTATTAAAACCTTTCTACTCTGCTCCAAAAACAGAAAGCAAGCGATGCACAGAGAAGCAGTTTATCATGAATCCTCTCCTCATAAAAATAAAATGGGCCTAATAAAAGTCAAGTTTTATAAAAATATCAGAGAGGAAAGACTCTGATCTCCATGGAAATGCTCCGGGGGAGGGGCCACTGAAACTTCAGATAAACTTTAGCTGTTGTTAGCCGCTAAAGCTGGGGACACACTACACGATTTTCTCAGTGGTTACAGATTCTGAAAAGACTAGGAGCACACACTAACGACTGGTTTCAGCAGATTTAGTTCTGACGACTGAAAGACTGCGCCTCACACACGACAAGATCTGTAACTGCAACTGACGCCAACCAAACGCAGCAAACTCTCACAGAGAAGTAAATGGTAAACAAACATGGAGCTACCTGGGTCGCTGTTGCCGTTGTGTGCGTAGCTCTCTGTTTGGAAAAAAGGAAAGAAAAAACGGCAATGTATCTAGTTTTGCTCGGGAAGCACTCAACTTTCTTCGGTGTTTGCCATGGTTGTTTATGTTTTCTTCTTCAAATTTCCGCTTATATTTTCCCGCCACTTCCTGTTGCTTCGTCTGCGTCCTGACGCTGTTTCCTGTGTCTCATCAACTGTTTTTCATCGGCCGCTGGACTCCATGAATTCCCAGTTGCATGTAAACGTCCCACACTACAGGAGTGTGCTCCAGAGTCGGTGTTTGATTGCTTGCGACTGACGTCAGGCCAGGTTTTTGCGGCGCACACACTTAACGACTCGAGTCTTTGAACATCACACACTAACGGATTTCAGGGCCGACTGGTGATTACAATTCCCTTCAACTGGTGTTGACTGGTACAGACTCGCTGCAACTGTGAATCGTTATAAAATCGGGCAAAAAAATCGTGAAGTGTGTCCCCAGCTTTAGCTTAGCTTTAGCTCGCTGCTAACAACAAGCTACTTTCTGAGCGATGGTAAACGGAGCAAACAGGAACAGCCTAAATAAAACCTTCAGATGTCTCTGTCCTGGGCTTGTTTTAGTATTTAGTCAAATTAGTAAATTAATAAAAAGTGCAGGCTTTTCACGTCGGGCGAATGATTTTACGAGTTCTGTAAACTAAAACTTGATATAAATGCATGTTTCTTTAAAGTAAAATGTCCAGGTGATGATGTCCAGCACCAAACACCTGAGCAGATTACTGCACGCTGGGTTAAAGCGGCATCGCGGTTCATTTTACCGATTCTAAATGTTTTTCTTTTGCATCGATTTTTAGCCGATTTACGAAGAATCGTTGCGTCTCTACAGAGAAGTATTTATATTGCGCAGTCCTTGGACCTGACTACGCTTTACTTTTTAAAGTCTCAGTGTCTCCAGCCACTTATTCAGGCACTGACCTCACACTCGGGACATTTCAGTCACTGGCTTTTTTAACCGGGACAGTTCCAGGTTTGGCTCCTTGTCCCAACACAGATCTGACCCTGTTCTGACCCAAAGGAAAATATAAACACATCTAAGACTTTTGTCACTAAATTTATTCACCACATCGTCGTTTTTATGAATGAACTGCACGTTAAATGCTAAACCTAAGCCGTAGCTTCGTGTACTCGGAATTTAAAGACATGACAGAAAATGACATGGATTTCAGAAGCGTTTTTTGTTCTTTCTTAGTTCATTCGCATCATGATTTCTTTAAATAATGTGTCCCAGGTCATAATTTTAACAAACTCTGGTCCTGCTCTCAGGTAAAATACACGAAATAACAAAGCGTAATTGAGAAATAAAAAGTGCAATTTAAAAGGATTTGATAACATAAACATTTCTTCTGAACTGTGTCAGTGGTAAATACCTCAGGTGTAACAAAAACATTGTATACACCTCATGTCCCACACTGCCACCTGCTGTTACGGAGGGAGGAGGGGGAGACAGGAGCAGAGATAGGAGGAGGAGACAGGAGCAAAGAGAGGAGGAGGAGACAGGAGCAGAGAGAGGAGGAGGAGACGGGAGCAGAGAGAGGAGGAGGAGACGGGAGCAGAGAGAGGAGGAGGAGACGGGAGCAGAGAGAGGAGGAGGAGACGGGAGCAGAGAGGAGGAGGGGGAGACGGGAGCAGAGAGAGGAGGAGGAGACGGGAGCAGAGAGGAGGAGGGGGAGACGGGAGCAGAGAGAGGAGACAGGAGCAGAGAGGAGGAGGGGGAGACGAGAGCAGAGAGAGGAGGGGGAGACGGGAGCAAAGAGAGAGGAGGGGGAGACGGGAGCAAAGAGAGAGGAGGGGGAGACGGGAGCAAAGAGAGAGGAGGGGGAGACGGGAGCAAAGAGAGAGGAGGGGGAGACGGGAGCAGAGAGAGGAGGGGGAGACGGGAGCAAAGAGAGAGGAGACAGGAGCAGAGAGGAGGAGGGGGAGACGAGAGCAGAGAGAGGAGGGGGAGACGAGAGCAGAGAGAGGAGGGGGAGACGGGAGCAAAGAGAGAGGAGGGGGAGACGGGAGCAAAGAGAGAGGAGGGGGAGACGGGAGCAAAGAGAGAGGAGGGGGAGACGGGAGCAGAGAGAGGAGGGGGAGACGGGAGCAAAGAGAGAGGAGGAGGAGACGGGAGCAGAGAGAGGAGGGGGAGACGGGAGCAGAGAGGAGGAGGGGGAGACGGGAGCAGAGAGAGGAGGAGGAGACGGGAGCAGAGAGAGGAGGAGGAGGCAGGAGCAGAGAGAGGAGGAGGAGACAGGAGCAGAGAGAGAGGAGGGGGAGACGGGAGCAGAGAGAGGAGGAGGAGACGGGAGCAGAGAGAGGAGGAGGAGGCAGGAGCAGAGAGAGGAGGAGGAGACAGGAGCAGAGAGAGGAGGGGGAGACGGGAGCAGAGAGAGGAGGGGGAGACGGGAGCAAAGAGAGAGGATTAGGAGGAGGAAGTCCATCACAGGGACAGCTCCTGACTCTGGAGACAAAGTTTCCAAACTGAGATGGTTTGGACACGGACAGAGGAGGGACAGGGAATATAGATACACGGGACTAAACCAGGACTAAACCAGGACTAAACCGGGACTAAACCAGGACTAAACCAGGACTAAACCAGGACTAACCCGGGACTAACCCGGGATTAAACCAGGACTAAACCGGGTCTAAACCAGGACTAAATCCAAGTACTATGATAGGTTACTAATATTGTTTTTCTTGTCTCCGGCAGTCGTCCAGCAGCCGTGCGTTTCCAAAGAAGTTGTTCCCGACGTCTCGGCGCCGGTCGACGTCATCATTAAACAAGAACCGGAGGAACTTGATGACGAAATTCAGCAAATCACGATCACGTCCTTCCCCCTGAAGAGCGAGAACGAGGAGGAACAAGAACCGGACTCGCAAAATCAGCTCCGAGACGTTCTTCCTCAAAACCGTTCGAGCGCCCAAGATCCTTCGGAGGCGATCGACCTGACCGCGGCGGAGGAGGTCGGCAGGAAAAAGCCGCACGCCTGTCCCATCTGCGGAAAGTCCTACAGCTGGAAGTCGCACCTGGAGATCCACCTGCGCGTCCACACGGGGGAGAAACCTTTCGGCTGCTCGTTCTGCGGCAAACGGTTCACCAAGAAGATGTACCTGGTCATCCACCTGCGGCGCCACACCGGGGAGAAGCCGTTCAGCTGCTCCGTCTGCCAGGACCGCTTCATCTCCAAGGACAGCGCGGCGAAGCACATGACGGCGGTGCACCCGAGCCTGTGCGGCGCCGGCCACAGGCCCAAGCACAACTGCTCCGAGTGCGGGAAGGGGTTCGCGTCCCGCTCCCACCTGGAGATGCACCTGCGGGTCCACACGGGCGAGAAGCCGTTCCAGTGCGGCGAGTGCGGCAAGAGGTTCACGCAGAAGGCCACGATGCTGGGCCACATGACGCGGCACACGGGGGAGCGGCCCTTCGCCTGCCCCGTGTGCCACAAGAGCTTCCGGCAGAAGAACCACGTCCAGAAGCACATGAACATCCACCTGCGCGAGTTCGGCCTGAGCCAGGGGCCGCAGCAGGCCACGGGACGGCCCATGTTTCTGTACCAGCGCCAGGAGTACGCCGCGGACTTCAGGGACCAGAGCCGGGACTTCAGGGACCAGAGCCGGGACTTCAGGGACCAGAGCCGGGACTTCAGGGACCAGAGCCGGGACTTCAGGGACCAGAGCCGGGAGTTGGGACACAGCGTTCCCATGTTCAACTACGGGACCTGAAGGAGCAGGATCAGATCTGAGAGTCTCAAACTTCTCACACCAACAACCACCTCAGAAAATATCTGGCATCTTTAAAGGAAACTAAACCGGGACTAAACCAGGTCTAAACCAGGTCTAAACCAGGTCTAAACCAGGTCTAAACCAGGTCTAAACCAGGTCTAAACCAGGTCTAAACCAGGACTAAACCGGGTCTAAACTGGGACTGAACCAGGACTAAACCAGGACTAAACCAGGACTAAACCAGGACTAAACCAGGACTAAACCAGGACTAAACCAGGACTAAACCAGGGCTATATAAATATGTTTTTGCAACGATACGATATGTATTCATTAGAATTGTTTGATACAATTCAAGAACGATATTGGCTAATTTGGAACGATACAATGCAACACCTTCGTATCGATAATCGATACAGCAACTTTTTGCCAAAAATTATAAAAGTTTCCTCTCAAATGTAGCACCGCGGCCAGGGTTATGTCCAGCAGAGAGCGAAGTTAATTATTTCATTTCATTTCAATAAAAACACAAAAATATCACCCAAAAAGACATATCTGGTTAAATTTTAACATACAAATATCTTATATCAATATTTTGATATCGATATTGATTTTCATGTGTATCGATTTACACTTCTTTAAAAAACGATATGATTTTATGAGGTAATGTATCGATATAGTTACTGAATTGTTACACCCCTAGACTAAACTGAGCCTTAATCTGGACTAAACCAGGACTAAACCAGGACTAAACCAGGACTAAACCAGGACTAAACCAGGACTAAACCAGGACTAAACCAGGACTAAACCAGGACTAAACCAGGACTAAACCAACATAATTAGTGAAGAGTGTTTAAAAAAATAAAACATAAAAATGGCTTTACCGAGTTTAACAGAGTGATTTCAGAGTGGTCAGAAAGGCTTGGATTTTGGGCGTTTTGGGGAAAATGTAGCTGTATTTCTTGCACAATCCAATCAGTGCCTACGATGAAAACGCTGACGTGTTGCTGTTGTTAAAATGTAGCCGAACCGAGAGCTGCGGGAGAAGATCTAAAGTCTCTGTAGTCTCTGCCAAATGTCCTCCTCCTCCACGTTCCGACGTCGTTCCTCATCAAAACCCCACCTGGAGCCGTGTTCCGAGTTTCCGAGGCCTCAGAACGCTCGGTTCCACGAAGCCCCGCCCACTCCAGGAAGCACTGACCAATCAACAACAAGCTCTGTACATCCAGTCATTTATCCGCCGCTTTGTTTCCGCCGATTCCTCACAGACATTTTTTTACTTTGGGAGGAAAACGGATCAGACACAAAGTTTAAGGAAGAGAAGTGCGCTTTTTCTTTGATTAGCTACCAGTGCAGTAGCTTTAAGTCGAGCTAACGCAAGGCTAACGCACTGCAACGGACACAGAAAATGTGTTTAGAAATGGTTGAAAATAGATTAATAATAATACTTCTGTAATGGTTTTGTTATGCAGTGAAATTTACCAAATAAATTACTTATTTTTCTAGTTATTGTGGTCCGGGGGTCAACAAATCAACAGATAAAACTGCTTTAAAACAGTGCCTCGGATGAAAATGGAGACATGTTGTTATTAAAATGTAGCTTCATTAAGAGCGTGAGCTGGAGATTTAAAATGGAGGAGCTTGGTTTTCACTTCTGTATTTATTTATCAATTTGTAAATAAGAAGTAAAATCTGAGTTACGGGCAATTTTTCAAACTGTTTTTTTTTCCTTTTGTAGCTGCATTTCTTTATTTTTTGCTCATACTTTAGTCCAGAGCCGTGAGGAGATGTGTGTAGCAAAACTTTTCTTGTTTGTTCTGTTTTTTTGCCTCATGGACTCCCAAACGGTTTATTTAATGGAAAAAAATTGGGTTCTGCTTCGTTTCTTTACCTTTCTGAGACTGTTATGAAATGTGTGTAAAATGCCAGAAAGAAAGAAGTATTTGTGTTAAGAGTCAGTGTTTTAAAGTCTGTAAACATGATATTCTTGTGTTTAAGTTTTAGTTTGTGGAAAGACATCCAACTTTCATTTTGCCGTTGTCTAAACTCATAGGAAATGTTCTGTACAAACCAATATTTTGTAATCGCTGCGGTGAAAATAAAACATTTTGAGTCAATTAAAATCATTTTATTTATCCGTTACAGTATTTCCCACTGATTTCTGTTGAGACTGCGGCGGCACTGGTGATCTGAAATATAATTTTGGAGTAAAAATGTCAGTTAATGGCTTTAATCTCCTTTTTTAGCGCAGTATTGTTTTTGTTTGATAGTAAAATAAGCTAAACCCATCACCTGTTCTATAAGTTTATTGTTTATGGGACACACTGCATTAAGAACTTCATTTGTGGAAAAAGCAGCAGTGCAGACACAAACAGCACACGTCACACACAACAAGCCAGGTTTAATAAATAGGCTTTACAAATATTAAACACATACAGAACATTACCAGAGTAAAACTGGATATGAGCCTCTGTCCTGAGTGGGAGTGATGTGTTTTATACCTGCGACCAAATCCACTCCCTCTCCTCTGCAGACAACATGATTGTTGTGATTGTTGTGATTATGATTGTTGTGATTGTTATGATCGTTATGATTGTTGTGATTGTTATGATTGTTGTGATTGTTAAGATTGTTGTGATTGTTAAGATTGTTGTGATTGTTAAGATTGTTGTGATTGTTAAGATTGTTGTGATTGTTATGATTGTTGTGATTGTGATTGTTGTGATTGTTATGAGATTAGTTTGTTACAAAAGGAGTAACTAAACATTTTAGTTTTAACACAAAATGTGAGTTGTGGACACCAGCGTTTGGTAAATGTTCAGGTAAATGTTAACGGAAAACTAAATCCATTGTTTTTGGTTTGAAAGTGGCCAGCGACTAACTCTAACTCTGTCTCTAACTGTATCTAACTCTATCTCTAACTAACTCTAACTCTATCTCTATCTCTAAATAACTAACTCTATCTCTAACTATCTAACTCTGTCTCTAACTCAACCTCTATCTCTAACTAACTCTATCTCTAACTATCTCTAACTGTATCTAACTCTAAATAACTAACTCTATCTCTAACTAACTGTATCTAACTCTATCTCTAACTCAAACTCTATCTCTAACTGTATCTAACTCTATCTCTAACTCTAAATAACTAACTCTATCTCTAACTAACTCTCTCTATATAACCAACTCTAACTATAACTAACTCTATCTCTAACTCTATTACTATCTAACTCTAACTGTATCTAACTCTAACACTATAACTATCTTACTCTAAATATCTCTATCAAACTCTAACTCTGTCTCTATCTAACTCTAACTGTATCTAACTCTAATTCCCTCTAACTCTATTTCTAAGTAACTCTATCTCTAACTAACTCTAACTCTAGCTAACTCTAACACACTCTAACTCTATCTCTAACTCTAAATAACTAACTCTAGCTATCTCTAACTAACTGTATCTAACTCTAACTATCTCTAACTCAAACTCTATCTCTATATAACTGACTCTATCAAACTAACTCTATCTCTACCTAACTCTATAACTAACACTATCTCTAACTATTACTATCTAACTCTAACTGTATCTAACTCTAACTCTAACACTATCTCTAACTATCTTACTCTAAATGTCTCTATCTAATGCTAACTGTATCTAACTAACTCTAACGCTATTGCTATCTATCTCTATCTAACTCTGTCTATCTCTCAAACTCTATCTTTAACTCTAATTCTAACTCTATCTTTATCAAACTCTAACTAACTCTAACTCTAAGTCTAACTCTAACTCTGTCTATCTCAAACTAACTGTAACTCGGCGGCAGTAGCTCAGTTGGTAGAGATGTTCACCCAGTAACCTGAAGGTTGGTGGTTCAGTCCTCTCCTCAGGCGCAGCATACTGTCCTTGGGCAAGGCACTCGCCCTCCTCACCTGTGTGAATGTGGTGGAGGCGTTGGTGCTACTCCTGAACACGAGAGAGAAGTCGCTGCTGCACCAAGAGAAGAACAAACAAAAACAACAAACTGTACAAAATCTGAAAGAAAACATGTTTTATACAAAAGCACTGACAACAGAAACTAGATCTGGACTGAGTCTGAGGCTAAACCTGGGACTGGGTCTGAGTCTTGGACTGATCCAGGATGGAATAAAGTCCAAAACCAAGTACAGACTGGGATTAAATCTGGACCAGACGAACCCTCCAGACTCAGTTTGGTTCAAGACAAGACACCGCAGGACGGAGAGACGTCTGAGAACCAGGTCTGGACCAAAACCAGGTCTGAGAACCAGGTCTGGACCAAAACCAGGTCTGAGAACCAGGTCTGAGCCAAAACCAGGTCTGAGAACCAGGTCTGGGTCAAAACCAGGTCTGAGAACCAGGTCTGAGAACCAGGTCTGGGCCAAAACCAGGTCTGAGAACCAGGTCTGAGAACCAGGTCTGGGCCAAAACCAGGTCTGAGAACCAGGTCTGGGCCAAAACCAGGTCTGAGAACCAGGTCTGAGCCAAAACCAGGTCTGAGAACCAGGTCTGGGCCAAAACCAGGTCTGAGAACCAGGTCTGGGCCAAAACCAGGTCTGAGAACCAGGTCTGAGCCAAAACCAGGTCTGAGAACCAGGTCTGGGTCAAAACCAGGTCTGAGAACCAGGTCTGGGCCAAAACCAGGTCTGAGAACCAGGTCTGGGCCAAAACCAGGTCTGAGAACCAGGTCTGGGCCAAAACCAGGTCTGAGAACCAGGTCTGGGCCAAAACCAGGTCTGAGAACCAGGTCTGGGCCAAAACCAGGTCTGAGAACCAGGTCTGGGCCAAAACCAGGAGCAAGAGAAACAAATAAAAGCCTAAATCCCTGAGAGCAGCTCAGGAAACTGCAGAACTGAGCTCACAGCGCCCTCTGCTGGACAACTACAGGATGGCATCATCATCATCATAATAATAATAATAATAATAATAATAATAATAATAATAATAATAATAATAATAGACAGGAGAAAAAGACGCACATCCACAGAAAACTTTACAGTTGTGTGCTGGATTAGGACAGGTGTATCTGACAGGTGTGTGGTCACCTGATCACTGTCATGTGACACATTTTTTACAAAATTACAATCAGTGCTAGAAATATCATAATGAAAAGCTATTTATCAGAGAACATTATAAAAGTGGAGAATTACAAGACAACATAACTGGAACAAAAAGAACCAGATAAACTACTTTTTGTAAATACCTTTGTAAAAACCTGTGGATACTGATTTTTAAAAAATGTTTCATCACTTTTGAGGTCAGCAGGGACAGCTTCATTCTTCTGTGGATAATTTGTACCCATTACAAAAATAATTTTCCTCGATATTGCCGTCATTATGACGGTTCACACCCGATGATCCTGAAGTTTATCTGGCTCTTTTTGTAACATTTTTATATTTTCACGAAGCTCCACGCAAAATCCATTCCAGTGCATCGCGTGAACCATTTTTAGACGTTTGACTGGACTCCTGAACTTTGACCCCCGCCTTCGCTAACAGCTAAGCCCACAGTTACACCGTTAGCAAGCAGAGCCCACCAGAACCAACAAGGCCTCACACAGCCAGGTTTAGACCTATCTGACAACGGAGCCTTCCCTGGAGGACGCAGCCTGAGAGAGTTAAAAAAATTGTACTTAATTCAATTTACTATATTTTCTGGACTATAAGTCACTTTTTTCCATCGTCTGGCTCTGGGTGTGACGTATACTCAGGTGTGACTTATATATTAAAATATTTCAGGTGTTGGTTATTTTCACCCTGACAGCCACCAGAGGGCGCTCTAGGCTTGTGTCCCAGCATCTGCTGCACCTGTACCACTGACAATTTAAAATGTAAACATTACCACTAACAACTTAGGCTATAAAGACAACTGAGAAAGAGAGGAATAATTGGAAATGGAACTGATGCTGAGTCTGACGACAGCCACGCAGAGGAGGAAGCGGCGCTTCGTCTACCTCCGGAGTTGGCGGAGTTGTTCAGAAGCGACACCGAGGATGAAGAATTTAAAGGATTTAGCGATTAGGAGTGAGATGGTGAGTTTGGTGAACTTGTTATATTATGTTCTTTATGCTATAGTTATGTGAATAACTGTTAATATATTACGTTAACATACGAGACACCTATTCAGTTCGTTGTTTATGCTTCATGTAGCTGAATAACCATCAATGTGTTACGTTAGCATAGCGCACACCTATTCAGCTGTTGTTCTCTATTCTATTATTACTATAACTTGCCTTTCAACATGAAATGTCTGTTCTTGGTGTCGCATTTTGGAAAATAAATTTCCCCCAAAAAACGCGACCTATAGTCCAGTGCAACTTATATACGTTTTTTTCTTCTTCATTATGTATTTTTTGGCTACTGCCACTTATACTCCGGAGCCACATATAGTCTGGAAAATACAGTAAGTTGAGTTTTAGTGATCTTTCTCTTGCCGGTAAAGAACTATCTACCTTCAGATCTCGGGTGTTTTACAGTTTAATGTTTCCCGATGTAAGATGTGGTCTGTTAACAAATAAATGTATCTTTAAGCTAAACACTTCCCACTCGTCGTGTTCCTCCTGAACGTTTCGCAGACTTACAGCTGTTCACTCGGGCGGAAAAGTGTGAAGAATAAACGCAGTCTTCAGAGGAAACGGAAAACGCACAAACTACGAGAGCGAAGACACGGACGAACATTCGGACAAACACGAGACTTCAGGGACAGCAGAATCTTTACAGGACAAGGACAGAGTCGATGAGTCTGGGTTAGAAAATATGTTAAAAAAAACTTTCACTTTTAGTAAATTCTATAAAACAAATAAAGTGGAGTTTGTCTGAAACTTTATTCAGTAAAAAAACAGAGTGCAGATCCTTAACATCTCTCTGTGCACTTTGTACCAGATTAATATTTATGATGTTCCTGACCTTTGTGCTGAACAAACAAAGTGCAATAAAGAAAGTCTGCAGTCCTCAGTCTGAGCGGTTCCTTCGTCGCGTCTCTTCCAGCTGCAGTAAGTCTCTCTGTCTCTGTTTTTATCCAGTTATTTTACTGTAACACAGGACAAATGAACGTTTCTGTGAGGGACGGACTCTCCCAGAATGGTGGCTTGTTGTTTCTACTACAGCCCCGAGTCAAAAGTGTCGGGACACCACAGAACGCACTGATGTGAAAACCTCATGTATTTTATTCCCAGTAGAACGCAGACTTCATGCCAGGCGTTTAAACTGAAGATATTTTACATTTTTATGAAAGACAGGAGCTCATTTTGAATTTAACGGCAACAACAGATCTGTACAAAGTTGGAAAAGGGCGACAAAGGCTGGGAAACAGCTGGAGGAGCATTTTGTCCACGCTTCAGTCAGATGTGTGGGTATAAAAGCAGAAAGGCAGAGTCTGTGTGATCAGAACTGGACCCGAGCTCCGCCGCAGTAAAAACAAACGGGTTTTATTCCCAGACTCAGGTGTTGCAGATTAAAGGTGTGATGGAAGGTTTTGAGAAGCCAGCGACCGTTTGAACGGAGCGCACGCGTAAGACCTGCCTTGGTCTTTTCCGGCTTCTTCCTGGGACACGCCTCCAAAACACGAGGACGAGGATCGCCATGGAAACTCACTTTCACCGGTAAATAACCACTACTGTCATGACAACAGGGGCAGGAACTGTGGCTGCTTTCACAGAACAGCGTTGTAAAAACAAAAACTCAAGAGATGGTGGCTTTTTAATTTTGGACGATGTCAAAAATAGCAAAATTGAAATCAAATTTAGCAAAGTTAGCCTCCTCCAAGCACAGCATTGTTTCCTCTGTCAGGGCTTAGCAGCTTCGACTCACTCTGCAGAGCTAAAACTCTGAGAATCACAGAGAAAGAGTCGTTTACCTCTGATGCCCTGGTTTGGATGGGGCAGCAGTTTGGACAAAACCAACAGCAACATGTTTTTGTTTATCTAAGCTAATTAGCCACATGCTCTGCTCAGTGTTTTTTCACAGCCTCTATAATGTATAATAGTGTATATCAGTGGTTCCCAAAGTGGGGTCCGGGGCCCCCTGGGGGTCCGCAAAGGCACTGCAGGGGGCCCCAGAGGCTGTCTATATTAAGTACAGAAAATAAATTGAGTTTGAAATGCACTGTAAAAAACAATGCTGCAAAAACTCAAGGCAACAGGATCCCTCAAGATTTTTCAGTTTTGGTGATCAACTCAAAAGTTTTCAACAAGAAATATTTTTTTTTACTCACCAAATTTAACGTTCATACTCCCAAAAACTTGAAATTTTAAGTTTTCCTCACTATGTTTATTTTTTCCAGCTCATCTTACAGCAACTGGCTCCACTGTTCAGAAAAAGTATTATTGATAATAATAAAAACTAAATATACTACATTTAACAAAAGAATCACTTTTTCTGAACTCTGTAAGTTGGCTGTAAGATGAGTAAAAAAATAATGATAGAGAGAAAAACTTAAAAATCAGAAAAGTTTTTAGACGTATGAACATCAAATTAAGTGAAAGTGTGGAAAACTTGAGATTTTGAGTTGGCCCCAAAAATCTTGAGGGATCCTTTGCCTTGAGTTATTAAGTTTTTACAGTGTATTTGTTTAAAAATCTAACTTTAAAACACTTTTTAGCCAATAGTCAGTGTCTTTTGTAATGTTTTTATAGAAATATATGGAGAAAAACATGAAAACAAAGTTTGGGATGGAGGGAAGTTGTATTGTTGGGGTCTGTGTGGGATTTTGGTAAATTTAAGGAGCGCCGTGACTCCTGACTTTGGGAATGCCAGGTGTATTTTATAATAAACCTGCTCTTCAGAAGCAGAGAGGGCTAAAGCTGTCTGTAATTTCTGTCTTCTCTGATGTTACTGTGAGAGTAATGATCTTTGTTACTGCCTTACAGAACGTTGGAACATAGCTAAAATAAAATCATGTAACTATGTAGTAATCTAATTTAAAAACAATTTACCTCTGCCTCACCTGAGCCTCACCTGAGCCTCACCTGTGTCTCACCTGAGCCTCACCTGAGCCTCACCTGAGCCTCACCTGTGTCTCACCTGAGCCTCACCTGAGCCTCACCTGTGTCTCACCTGAGCCTCACCTGAGCCTCACCTGAACCTCACCTGTGCCTCACCTGTGTAGGGAGGTGCTCACACTTCTAGAACAGAACTGCCATGGACAAAAAGACTGTGCATCAGGATATAAATTGTGACACAGCGTAGTTTGTTTCTAAGCTAGAATCTTTCCAAAATGTTTGAGAACGATTTAAAATACTGTACATTTTGGTAGCGTTGCCACCAAGCGTTGGGAGTGGAGATGTATATAAAGAGCCACAGGATGGCAGCATTAACCAAGAAACACTAAAAGTACATAAAAGTAAACTACAATGGAAAAACTACAGATAAAGTACAGAGAATATCCCAACAGTCGATAAAAACACAGTGAAGTCCTGGGAGTTTTGTGGCCTTAAGTCCATAAATCCATGAGGTCTCGCACTGTTTAAGTTTTTTTATTCTGTTCCGTGGTCTGTTCCCTGGGTTTGTAGACTGTTGGCTGGATTACTGTTGTGAAATTCTAAAAAGTGTCTGGCCATAGAGAAGTTAATGTTACCTGTACAGACAGCATATTTATGCTCTGCCAGTCCTGTAGCCGCCTTTTAGTCATTCCCATGTAGAATACGTTACATTTCTGGCACAAAAGTCTGTAAATAACATGAGTAGTCTTGCAGTTAATGAAATTGTTGATTTTATATTCCTTTTGTGAATGATAATCCTCAAATGTGTTTGTTTACAATACACTGGAGCAATGGTTACAGAGCCCCTGGGTCTGGATACGAGATGTAAGAGATGTTTCTAAACTTTAGCAGAGGACTTCAGTCTGTGTCCTGTCTCTGTGTGAGGCTCTAACTCGTGTGTAGTTAGTGGCATGAGTTCGTCTGAGCAACAGCAAACAAAACAAATGTGTTTCCCCCTCACAGAACTGAGGAGTCCTGGACCAGCGGAGGTCTGCAAAACTGCAAAACTCCACTCTGTGCCTGTCCCCAGAGTCAGGACAGAGAGCGGGGAGACGTCTTCTCAGTATCAGAGAGTACAGAGGACCTTAAAACTACAAAATCTGCTTCTAAATCTGTCTTTTTATCTCACTGTTTTAACTTTTATTTCTCTGTTTATTGTGTTTTGTTTGCTGTGGGTTGTGTTGTTGACGCCTCTTGGCCGGGACTCCCTCCTGGTTAAAGAATGGTTAAATAAAAAATAAATAAAAATGATTCACACAGACAAAATCTCCCTTTCTTTTCTCTTTATAACCTCAGAGCAGCCTTAGGTACAAGATTATAAAATAAACAGTCAACTTCTAACTCACCTGATCCTCTCATTACAGCTCGTAGCATTAGCAGCCATTAGCATGCGCAGTGACAGAACATTAGTTTATATCAAAAATCTAACAAGCTCAAGAAAATTAAATTACAATAAAAGCACCGTTTATTTCCAGCTGGGAGAACGTGGGAGAGAAGCAGTTTTCCTTCAGCAGCTTCAGTTTGTTTCATGTTTCTCCTCCTCGAGCTAACGCTGCACTCACAAACAATTGGTTGTGTTTTTTAGGCTCCGGAGTCCACAGTTTGTGTAAATTATGTTTTTTTTTCCAGTACACATAATTTATAAATGAATAGTTATCGGCCAGAGGAGGCGGTTTTAAGTAATATTGCAAAAAATGAATTTATAAAGATCCTCCATAATAACTTTAACAAAAGGAATCACAAAATGCTCCTCCAGATGATTTTTTTTTAAACAGTTAATCTCTCCTTTCCATTTATTTATTTATTTGTTTTTTTTGTTTTTTGGGCTCTGTCCCAACTTGCTTTGAGTTGGCGTTTTGCTAAATTTAGCCACAAGTCCTGACAAGAACTGGCCCTGTCTCTGTCTTCATTGTGTTTTTCTGGATCCTTTATTGTTTTCTGAGATTATCAGAGCTGAGACTTTACGCTTGTGCCTGAGTTTATGGCAGCGTGTTGTAAAGTTTCTATGCAGCCGTTGTACTTCAGCTGCGCCTGACGCGGGGACAGAGGCCTCAGTTTGGTCTGAGTCTGGTTCAGGACTGAGACCCAGAGCTGTTTTATAAAACCATGCTTCTCCTAATGTCCAGCACTGGGTCTGCAGCAGGACCAGGATGGACAGATCTGAACCTAAACCTGGTCCAGACGGTGTTTCTCTGGAGAGCGACCGGTCCAAACACTGGGGTCCTGACTTTAAAAGGTTTGTTCATAAACTCCATCAGACCATCAGCACTCTGTAGCTCACACAAATAAATCCATATCTTTTTAAAAGGAGTTCAGAAATCCCTGGTCCTGGTCCAGACTGTGTTTCTCTGGAGAGCGACCGGTCCAAACACTGGGGTCCTGACTTTAAAGCTGCTCCTCCGTCAGATCAGGGGTAAGTGTTCCTCTGTCCTCATCTGTACAGAGCTGTTCTCCTCTCTCACCTCTCTCTTCCTGACACCAGTTTGTAACAACGCACTTCAATTCCCAAAGTGACAACGCTACAACGCATTCTAGGGTTGCAGGAGGATCCGATAGCTGCGAGGAGGAATAAACAGAATACAAATAAAAGTTGCTTTTGGCCACGATACCTGCCTTTTAATTCCGACAAGTGGTGTCTTAAGCTTTTACTCCATCCCAAACGCTTGAGCGCATCCCCTTCTTTTACCCAAACCAGCCCAAAACAGCGCACACACAGAGAAAACAAACACAAGGTCAACCCATACAACACCAAACAGTTCAGGCCTACACCGATGCTCTACAGCACAGCAACAGTTTTCAGTGAAAGCTGCGGTTTCTCACGGTGCTGGGCATCCACTGCTGCAGTCCGTTTGGCATTGATCCCAGCATCCAAGGTACTCCACGGAAACAATAAATCCAGTCAGAAAAAAATGAAAGTTAAAATCCACAAAGTTAGCTCCGCAGTAGGGCTGCACAATATATCGCAAAGTTATCGTTATCGCAATATCAGCAAACACAATATCTGTATCGCAAGAATCTAAATATATCACAATAACACTGTGGTCTTCCATCTGACAGAGATTTACACTGAAGAATCATTTTCCACCAGAGCCTTAAAAGAACATGTGTTGTGACTAAATAAAAATGTTTAAAAAGTCCAGTTTTAGTGGTAATTTAATTAATTTAGTCACAGCTTAGCCTTGTTTTATTCCTGGTTTAGTCTGAGTTAAGTTTGGATTTTGTGGCTGTTTTGACTTGGAAATACAGGAACTTACATTTTTGTGAAATGTAGTGAATTTAACTTACTATGTTCCAAAAGTAGGCTCTATTTTCAAATATCGCAATAATATCTTTATCGCAATTTTCAACGTAGTTCTCGAATATCACGTTTTCTCCATATCCTGCAGCCCTAATATGATTCGATACGATTCAACACTTTCATATCGATAATCGATACAGAAGCTTTTTGCCAAAAATCATAAAAGTTTACTCCCAAATCCAGCATCGCGGCCAGGGTTGATTATGTCCAGAGACAGCAATATCGCAATAATATCGTTATCGCAATTTTCAACATAGTTATTGAATATCGCATGTTTTCTCCGTATCCTGCAGCCCTACTCCGCAGCGTCCAGACCACAGGCAGGGATCCCAGCCGCGCCTCATGTCCTCCTTATATACGGCCCACACTTTAATATTTTACACAAATAAAAAATAATATAGTATATTTTTACAGTGACCATATTCCACACAAAGAGACAAAATAAGTTAATCCTTCTCTGCTGAATATCAACTAATGACATAACAATAAACAATAACATCCCTAGACTCAGTATGGACCTATGTGGCCTTTACGTTCTTTGTGGACTCTTGGCCACCAAGCCACTTCCAGAATCTTCAAAAGTGTTTTCATTCTGCCAAGATGACCACCAAAGGACAATCGTGGAAGTACGCCAGAAACTGAGGCACCAAAGCAGCAGGCACTACTAACTGGTAACTGTAGCCCCCGTACTTGGATGGAACTCCCCGGTAGCACACACCTTGCTGAAGTTGGTGGTGAATGTGGTCAGGCTTGGGTCGGTTAATGGACGGTCCAACTTCCACCCACGTTGGATCTGAGTTTTGGGACTCAGCAATTTCTTGAAGAGAACTGGGGACATCAGACCAATAGGTTTTTGGGACAGCCAGACGTACCTTCCCTCCTGGCGTCTGTGGCACAGCAGCCTTTCTTGTAATGGACATGAAATGAGAAGCCTTGGAGTGGAGAGGACGTCTTGGGGCAGTTGAAAGCCCAGAACAGGGCACTGCGATCCGTGAACACGTCAAAGGTGGTCCCTTCAAGAAAGTGTTTCCACTTCTCAACCATACAACAGCTAAGCGTTCCCTTTCCGCTGTGGAGTATCGGGTTTCAGCACCTAGGAGAACTCTGGAGGCAAAATCAATGGGACGCTCCTCCCCTTCAATGTCCTGCATCAGTACAGCTCCCAGGCCCACATCATTGGCGTCACAATGGACCTGGACACTGAGATGGGGATGTGGCTGGGCAAGGACTGGCGGACTGCACCAGGGCTTTGAGGCGGTCAAAGGCAGTTTGACAACTTGAAGTTCACTCCCAAGGAACATCTTTCTTTTTTAGATTGTTTAAGGGAGCAGCAAGGTCAGCTAGCCTGGGGATGAACTTGTGGTACCAGCCGACTAATCCGAGAGACCTCTGGAGACTTTTCAGGTCTATTGGAGGAGGGTAATTAGTTTTTGCTGAGACCTTTGCTGGATCCACCTCCACTCCTTTACCGGAGACCATGTCCAAGAAATGTGACGCTGAAGAAGGTGGCACTTTTTTACATTAAGTGTCAGATTTGCTTGATGTAGTTTTGCAAACACAGCTTCAAAGTCGTGTAGGTGTTGTTCTTCTGTCTTTGACGACACAGTGATGTTGTCAGTGTACACTGAGATCTTTCCTCTCAGCTCACCCAGGATGATTTCCATTAAATGCTGGAAAGTGGCCCCAGCATTGCTCAGTCCAAAAGGCATGACTTTAAACTGGAACAGCCCCAGATGGTGATCATGGCTGTCTTGGGCCTGCTCTCTTCGTCCATGGCCATTTGCCATTATCCGCTCTGCAGATCTACTGAACTGAACTGAAATACTGAGCGCCCTGCCATGACTCCAGTATCTCGTGGATAAGGGGCATAGGGTAAGCATCATTCTGGGTCTTGGTATTCAGCCCGCTATAATCCACGCAGAATTGTGGCGTCCCATCTTTTCTTGGTGTCAGCACCACAGAGGCCCACGGAGAAGTTCTATCACTCCATTGCTGATCATCTTCTTTCTGTCATTCGATGACTGCTTGTTTTTGAGTTGACACTCTATAAGCCCTCCGTCTCACCGGCACCTCATTAGTGGTTAATCATCCTGGTGGCTCCAGTGGTCTCAGTCCACACAGAAGGCCACTTCTGCAGCAGCAGCCAAACCACTTCAGGCTGAGCTTTAAGAAGAGGAACCAGGGATTGCCTAACTTTCGGATCCTCTACTACAGTTACATAAAAATTGACTGAAGGCACTGCATGACTCCATCGAAGCATCCCTCTCACTTTGGGGAGAAATCTGTTCTCTTTTCTACCTGGCAGGCCATACTTCCTGAGATGAGGCTTGTGGATAATCTGTGACATGGTCATAAAGTCAAGACCCAGCAACAACGGCAAGCATCGGCCAATACATGTATCCCCAATGTACCACGGAAGTCATGCAGGTTGAGGAGCAGGGTGGCTTTTCCCATTGCTCTGTTATCTTGCCCATTGGCCATGACGAACTTTGGGATTTGACTAGGCTCCAGGACTTCGCCTTCCTTCCTCACAGCCGTCTACAAAGAGTGGCTAATCAGGGAGTAAGTGCACCCTGAGTCGAGGACCACATCTCCTTTGGAGCCACGCATGCTTACTGGCACAACCAGGAGGGACGGTTCACCCATAGCACCCACAAGGTCTGCCCCAGTATTCCGACTCAGTCCACACTCCATCTTCTTGCTGGTCCTTTTTGGTGGGTTTGTCTGCTGGACACGGCTCCAGTACTCTTTCGTATTACTCCAGTCCCTTTCCATCAGGGAACCAACCTTCACCAATTGCTGCACTGTAAACACAATGCCCCGTAAACCACTGGCCAGCCTTGAGTCACAGGCACTGAGTATGCAGCGTACAAATTTTTCTTCTTGCATGTCAGGTCTCCACTTCAAACTGAGAGCGCGATGATAACATGCGTAATCTCGCAAACATTGGTTAGGCAACTGGACATTAGAGCGTAGCTGCTCCTCGATCTCTGACTGATAATCAGTGGGCAGGAAAGCCTCAAGGAAAGATTGCTTGAACTGGGCCCAGCTGGTAATTTTGTTGCCGGCCGCCAACCACCAGCTCCGTGCAGGACCATTTAAAACTGCATTAAGGGTTCCCATCAGCTCGGCATCACTCAAGGGCTGGAGAGCCAGGAAGTTTTCACACTGTTCAATAAAATCAGTAACATCTGATGAGCTCCTGGATTCTCCAAACTGAGTAAACTCCATTCTAATAGGTGGTCTGGCTGTGGCAGTAGGTAGAACAGGAAAAGTGACCTCTCCCTCAGTGGGCTGTTGGCTGGAGGCTACCGGAGCTGCGGGTGTAGAGAAACTGGCTGGTCTCCAGGACAGACGGCTCTTTGCCAGAGCCTTCCTTAATTCTTCACCCCATCACTCATCCCTACGTTGCAGGCATGTGACGACCACTTGGTCAAAACGCTGAAGCTTTGCATCCATGTACTCCTTAAACTCCACAGACATTGTCTCCATTTCTGCCCCAAGTCCATCCTCTCGGTTGAGGGTGCTGTTCACAGCCTCCTGGAGTTGGCTTTCCAGGCTGTCAACCCTCTGCTGAAGTGTCTGAAACTGCTCCAAAACAGATCCTGCTTCCCCATCATCCTCTTCTGCCTGTGCGGTGTCCTCTCAGGCTGATCTAGGTACATGGTCTCTAACAGGCGAGTCAACTCTGAAACACCGCTCTGGTTATGCCTACTGCCGACATGGCAGAATGGATCAAGGGGTGGGGTGGTGTCCTGGACCGCCTCAGCGCCGCGCACATCATCCTCGGCCAATAAATGCCGGCTGGTGGTTGACATTGCTCCAGTATAGGTGTAATTTTTTATTATACAGTTGATTAGATGTATGAATGTGAGTGTAAATGGTTATCAGGTAGAAAGCTAGATGTAAAAACGTATGGGGTGGTATATCGGGGCACGTGTGCTTGTGTGTCCGTGTGTCCGTGTGCCTAATTCAACCTACCTAAATCTAAATCAACATCCAAACCCATCTATACCCAGGGCTGTGATTACTAAATGTGCTGCAGTCATTCGCAAACATGATCCTAATCCACTTAATAATAAATAAACAAATGAATGAAGATTCGCTGATATCAATGTTACACTAACCCACGCTCCCCATACGGGGCACCACTCTGTAACGGGTTCTGCAGAGGAACTGAAGCGTTCGTCTGTAACAGAGTCCAGCACACGTCAGGAGCAGAGCCTCAGCTAACTCTGGGAAAAGGGGAGGGGCTGGGGGAAGCGTCTGGGGAGAGGCAGGTCCTAAACTCTGTATTGATCCACAGAGTGAAGCTGAGCCCAGAGGGAACCGGTGGAGAGCGCCCTCAGCTGGACGCTGTGTTTACTGTAAGTACAGAAAACAGAAGACTGCCCCATTTTAATGTTTTTACTGAACATGATGTGAATGTAGCAGGTCTAATGTTTCCTCCTCACTGTGTCCGAGGGTTTGAAGTTTCAGGAGCAGAGTTTATAAAAGGAAATGTGGTGTGTTTGTGGTGTTTTACCCGATAATGTAACTCAGAGTAAGAGGACAGTTCTGTTTGCCTGGGAATCCCAGCCTCAGCGCTGTACCAGAGGATGAGTCTGGTCGCCATGGAATCAATTTAATTTCTAGAGCGGAGCAAACCCGAGTAAACTGACAGCGGAGTAAGCCAATCAGAAAATGGCGGATTAAATAAAGGCTTCTAGTGCTGTAAACTGCTGTGGTTTTAATGACTCGATATGTTTTTGGTCATTTAAAACGGAATTTACCGCTGAATGAAACAAACTCTCAGCTCCTCGGTTGCCATCTTGATTGTTGTTGTTGAGGACGCTGCTCGCGAAGAACACGTGACTTAAATAAACTCAAACAAATCAAAATGCACGGTACGGTTGGGATTTTTGAATCCAACCACGGCGGAGGACGTGGTGTCCAGACTGATATTTCTCTGTGTAATAATACAGATAACAATACGTATCATTCTGGATTTTCCAGGAAACAGTTCTGAGTCCCTCATGAAGCAGTTTTCTTTTGGTTTTCCTCAGTGGTTCTCTGTTAAACTGTGGGCCTGGAGGAGAACAGAGGTCTGTGTGTCGTGAAAAAATGTGTCCAAGAGTTCACGTTTGGCAGGTCTCATGAATGACAATAAAAGCCCTGATCTGAATTTCTGTTTCTCAGTTTAATGCCATTTTTCTCGTGCTTTGTTTTTGGTAATAGTAAAACAAAATATGTCAAGCACAGACTGAGGTTTTGAGGTCCTCACTGTCCACCGCTGAGCCCTGAGCTCCAGCTCCGTGACAGAGTTTAGCAAATTCGTCATCCTGCACAACACCACTGGGTCATTTCACCCAGGGGTCACCATCTCTGAAAAAAATCTCAGATGTGGTCCTGCCAAAGTTAAAAAAAAGTGTGCAAAAAGTCAGGTCTGTACTGACAATACTTACTGAGATAATGTGAATAATTTGAAATATGGGACAATTTTTTTACGTTTTTTGAAAATGTGTTTTTGTCTTATTTTGAAAAAGCATTAAAAGCCACTTGGTGCAGTTACAAGCATGATTTTTTTTTTTTTTAACATGGCAAATTGAACCTATATTTGCAGTTTCTGGTGTCAGCTGTGAGATTTCACGTCTGACACCAGCCTTAACCACTACAAATTAACAAATTATTAAAAGCCACGTTTCATAGTTTTCCAAATATTTGCTTTATTTGACGCACTACAATCACATGTTGACATTTTTACCAATGTTACATAAACCTCTGAAGATCATTTGTGGAAAGTTTTATCTTTGGTTTACAATTGTTTCTATTTTTAAAGTAGCAAAAAACATAGAGGTTTTTTACATAAAAGTGAATGCTTAATAATAGAAATTTGTACAACTGACCCAAAACACTGAATAAAATATCCAAAATACAAGCACGGGGGACATTAGAAGAACCATGATTTTATAAAACAGCTCTGGCTTAATTCACTACAGAGAAGGCAGTTTGACCCTGACCCTATGTCCCCACAACGAACAAGGAAACAGGTAAAACATACAACAGATGTACAAACTGTACATTAATGTTGTGTTTTAGTGTCACACTGTGCTCTGTGTCTGTGGTTGTGTTCATGGTCTGACTGTGTCTGTGGTTGTGTTCATGGTCTGACTGTGTCTGTGGTCGTGTTCATGGTCTGACTATGTCTGTGGTTGTGTTCATGGTCTGACTGTGTCTGTGGTCGTGTTCATGGTCTGACTGTGTCTGTGGTTGTGTTCATGGTCTGACTGTGTCTGTGGTTGTGTTCATGGTCTGACTGTGTCTGTGGTTGTGTTCATGGTCTGACTGTGTCTGTGGTCGTGTTCATGGTCTGACTGTGTCTGTGGTTGTGTTCATGGTCTGACTGTGTCTGTGGTTGTGTTCATGGTCTGACTGTGTCTGTGGTTGTGTTCATGGTCTGACTGTGTCTGTGGTTGTGTTCATGGTCTGACTGTGTCTGTGGTTGTGTTCATGGTCTGATTGTGTCTGTGGTTGTGTTCATGGTCTGACTGTGTCTGTGGTCGTGTTCATGGTCTAACTGTGTCTGTGGTCGTGTTCATGGTCTGACTGTGTCTGTGGTCGTGTTCATGGTCTGACTGTGTCTGTGGTCGTGTTCATGGTCTGACCGTGTCTGTGGTTGTGTTCATGGTCTGACCGTGTCTGTGGTTGTGTGTGTTCCAGCGGCTGGAGGAGGACATCCTGACTTTTGTCAAAGAGCAGCTGAAGAGGTTCCACAGGGTTCTGGCCTCAGATTACCCAGAATGCTTAGAGAGTGAGGAGGATGAGGAGCAGAGCAGCAGAGAGGCTTTTCTGAAGATCACCCTGGACTTCCTGAGGAGGATGAAGCAGGAGCAGCTGGCTGAGCGTCTGCACAGCAGTAAGAACTCTGTCTGACGGCAGCTCCAGGCCTGGGCCGCTCTGGACTCATCTTTATTTGTGTCTTTAAGCAGAGTCTGCAGCTCCTGTCTGTGGCAGTAAACTGAGGCGTCGTCTGCAGCAGAGGTTCAGCTCTGTGTCTGAGGGCATCGCTAAAGCAGGAAACCCCGCCCTTCTCAACCAGATCTACACAGAGCTCTACATCACAGAGGGAGGGGCCACAGGGGTCAACCAGGAACATGAGGTCAGACTCATCGAGACCTTCTCCAGGAAACCAGCCGCACCAGAAACCACCATCACATGTGAAGACATCTTTAAAGGCCCCGCCCACAGACAGGGACCAATCAGAACAGAGCTGACAGAGGGACAGGGACCAATCAGAACAGTGCTGACAAAGGGCGTGGCTGGCGTGGGGAAAACAGTGCTGACTCAGAAGTTCAGTCTGGACTGGGCTGAAGGCCGGGCCAACCAGGACATCCAGCTGCTGTTCCCGTTCACTTTCAGAGAGCTCAATGTGCTCAGAGACACACAGTTCAGCCTGGTGGGACTGCTGCACCACTTCTTCAGTGAATCTGCAGGACTCTGCAGCTTTGAACACCTCCAGGTGGTCTTCATCTTTGACGGTCTGGACGAGTGCAGGCTTCCTCTGGACTTCACCAGAACCCGGGTCCTGACCGAGACCACAGAGTCCGTCTCGGTGGACGTGCTGCTGGTAAACCTCATCAGGGGGACCCTGCTTCCCTCCGCTCGCCTCTGGATAACCACACGACCCGCGGCAGCCAATCAGATCCCGGCTGAGTGCGTCTCCATGGTGACAGAGGTGCGAGGGTTCGCCGACCCACAGAAGGAGCAGTACTTCAGGAAGAAGTTCAGAGACGAGCAGCGGGCCACAGCCGTCATCTCCCACATCAGGACGTCCCGCAGCCTCCACATCATGAGCCACATCCCGGTCTTCTGCTGGATCCTCTCCACAGTCCTGCACCATGTGATGGAGACCGGGGCCACAGACCAGCTGCCCCAGACCCTCACCCAGATGTACATCCACTTCCTGGTGGTCCAGGCCAAAGTGAAGGGCCTCAAGTACGACGGACGCTCTGAGACGGATCCTCCCTGGACTCCAGAGACCAGGAAGATGGTGGAGTCTCTGGGAAAACTGGCCTTTGAGCAGCTGCAGAAAGGAAACCTGATCTTCTACGAGTCCGACCTGAGCGAGTGTGGCCTGGTCGCTGCAGACGCCTCAGTGTACTCCGGAGTGTTCACACAGGTCTTTAGAGAGGAGCCAGGCCTGTACCAGGACAAGGTCTACTGCTTCATCCATCTGAGTGTCCAGGAGTTTCTGGCTGCTCTTCACGTCCATCTCACCTTCTTCAGCTCTGGAATCGATCTGCTGTCACCACAACAAACCTCTGGAAGGTCAGAATGGATGAAAAGAAACACATCTGAACAATGTTCCAGGAAATCTAGATTCAAAATGATGAACCCTTTCAAAACAAAAGCAAGTAAACCAATACAACAACCCTCTGAGAGTCCTGAGCCTGAGGCAGCCTTCTACCGGTCTGCTGTGGACCAGGCCTTACAGAGTCCAAACGGACACCTGGACCTGTTCCTGCGCTTCCTCCTGGGTCTGTCTCTGCCGACCAATCAGAGCCTGCTCCCAGGTCTGCTGACTCAGACAGGAAGTAGCTCACAGACCAATCAGGAGACAGTATGGTACATCAAAAAGAAGCTCAATGAGCGTCTGTCTGCAGAGAGAAGCATGAACCTGTTCCACTGTCTGAACGAACTGAACGACCGCAGTCTGGTGGAGGACGTCCAGCGATACCTGGGACAAAGAGGAATCTATGAATCATCTTTGTCTCCTGCTGAGTGGTCGGCTGTGGCCTTCCTCTTACTGTCCTCAGACTCAGACCTGGAGGAGTTTGACCTGAAGAAATATGATCCTTCAGAGGAGGTTTTCCTGTATCTGCTGCCGGTTGTCAAAGCCTCCACCAAAGCCATGTGAGTCCAGACTTTATTTAAACAGTTCTATAATGATTCTAGTCTCTAATATTCCACTCTGTCTTCAGTCTGTCCTGCTGTAACCTGTCCCAGAGCAGCTGTGGTCCTCTGTCCTCAGTCCTCTGCTCCTCCAGTCTGACACACCTGGATCTCAGTAACAACGACCTCCAGGACTCAGGAGTGGAGCTGCTGTGTTCTGGACTGAAGAGCGCCCCCTGCAGACTGGAGACCCTCAGGTGAGACCGCTCCCATTATGGACTCCTGTCTACATTGTGTCCCACATTAGTGGGTAATGGTGTGTGTCTTTAGGCTGTCAGGATGTCTGGTCTCAGAGAGGGGCGGGGCTTCTCTGGCCTCAGCTCTGAGCTCCACCCACTCCCAACTGAGAGAGTTAGACCTGAGCTACAACCATCCAGGACCCTCAGCAGAGCTCCTGACCGCTCTACGGGACGACCCCCACTGCCCCCTGGACTCTCTCAGGTGAGGACCTGGACTCTCTCAGGTGAGGACCCCGGACTCTCTCAGGTGAGGACCTGGACTCTCTCAGGTGAGGACCCGGACCCTCTCAGGTGAGGACCCGGACCCTCTCAGGTGAGGACCCGGACTCTCTCGGGTGAGGACCTGGACTCTCTCGGGTGAGGACCTGGACTCTCTCAGGTGAGGACCTGGACTCTCTCAGGTGAGGACCTGGACTCTCTCAGGTGAGGACCTGGACTCTCTCAAGTGAGGACCTGGACTCTCTCAGGCGAGGTCCTGGACTCTCTCAGGCGAGGTCCTGGACTCTCTCAGGTGAGGACCCGGACTCTCTCAGGCGAGGACCTGGACTCTCTCAGGCAAGGACCCTGGACTCTCTCAGGTGAGGACCTGGACTCTCTCGGGTGAGGACCTGGACTCTCTCAGGTGAGGACCCTGGACTCTCTCAGGCAAGGACCCTGGACTCTCTCAGGTGAGGACCCTGGACTCTCTCAGGTGAGGACCTGGACTCTCTCAGGTGAGGACCTGGACTCTCTCAAGTGAGGACCTGGACTCTCTCAGGTGAGGACCTGGACTCTCTCAGGTGAGGACCTGGACTCTCTCAAGTGAGGACCTGGACTCTCTCAGGTGAGGACCTGGACTCTCTCAGGTGAGGACCTGGACTCTCTCAAGTGAGGACCTGGACTCTCTCAGGCGAGGTCCTGGACTCTCTCAGGCGAGGACCCGGACTCTCTCAGGTGAGGACCCGGACTCTCTCAGGCGAGGTCCTGGACTCTCTCAGGCAAGGACCCTGGACTCTCTCAGGCGAGGACCTGGACTCTCTCAGGCGAGGACCTGGACTCTCTCAGGCGAGGACCCTGGACTCTCTCAGGCGAGGACCCTGGACTCTCTCAGGCGAGGTCCTGGACTCTCTCGGGTGAGGACCTGGACTCTCTCGGGCGAGGACCTGGACTCTCTCAGGCGAGGACCCTGGACTCTCTCAGGCGAGGACCCTGGACTCTCTCAGGCGAGGTCCTGGACTCTCTCAGGCGAGGTCCTGGACTCTCTCAGGCAAGGACCCTGGACTCTCTCAGGCGAGGACCCTGGACTCTCTCAGGCAAGGACCCTGGACTCTCTCAGGCGAGGACCTGGACTCTCTCAGGCGAGGACCTGGACTCTCTCAGGTGAGGACCTGGACTCTCTCAGGTGAGGACCTGGACTCTCTCAGGTGAGGACCTGGACTCTCTCAGGTGAGGACCTGGACTCTCTCAGGTGAGGACCTGGACTCTCTCAGGCGAGGTCCTGGACTCTCTCAGGTGTTGGTCCATGGTTTGGTCCAGGTCTTGGTCTCTGGTCTGGTCTACAGTAAAGTGGACTTGTGTGTGTTTCAGGCTGGATCCTGCTGGAGAACGATGGATGGTCCCAGGTCTGAGGAAGTGTGAGTCTCATATCATTAGATTTATTCAGATTAGACTGAACAGGAAGTGATGTCATCAGTGTGTTGTGTTTGTGTCCCTCAGATTCCTGTGAACTCTCTCTGGATCCAAACACAGCTCACAGAGAACTCCTTCTGTCTGAGGACAAACAGACAGTGACCTGTGTGTGGGAGGAGCAGCAGTATCCAGATCATCAGGACAGGTTCAGGAACCAGCCTCAGGTCCTGAGCTCCTCTGGTCTGACTGGGAGCTGTTACTGGGAGGTGGACCACAGCGGACAGTTAGGGGTTGATGTAGCAGTGAGTTACAGACGAAGAGGAGACGGAGAGGACTGTAGGTTTGGAGACAATGATCAGTCCTGGAGTCTGAGGATCACAAGTGGAGGTTACTTTGTTTGTCACAACAAGAGAGAAACACTAGCGCAGTTCCTCATCTCCTGCTCAGCTGGAGTGGGCGTGTTCCTGGACTCTGAGGCTGGATCTCTGTCCTTCTATGAGGTCGATAGTGGAGAACTGTCCCATCTCTACACCTTTCATAGCACATTCTCTGAGCCTCTGTTTCCTGGGATTGGACTGAGGTCTGCAGGTGACTCAGTGTCGCTAATGAACCTGAGACTTCGGCCGTCCCGCCTTGTGGATGCCTGATCCCGTCAGACCTCGGGAGCTAAGCAGGGCAGGGCCTGGTCAGTTCCTGGATGGGAGACCGCTGGGGAACACCAGGAAGCCGGTGTGAATGTGAGTGAGTGGGGACTACGGATGGAAATTAGCTCTGAGCTATAATCCGGTGTATTTACTGCACTAGTTCATTAATACACGCTGTCCCATTCAAATAAATAAAAAAAAATAAAAAGACTGCAGCGCCTCCTGGTGGACGGATGACGTCCCTGATCAGAGCAAAACGGCTTGACACTGATGTAGTTTATAATTCTGACATTCTGAGCCCTGAACTCCACAGAAAAGCAGGAAGGTTTGTTCTTTTATACAGAGTTTACTTTTATTTCATTGTCATTTATGTAAAAAAAGTACAAAACAACAAAAAAACAAAACAAAAACAAAACATGAACCTTTGCCTTAACAAGCCTAGAGGTGAACAACAGAAGTTTTACTGCCATTTTCTTCTGCTGATTTTGATTCCACCATTTTGTCCCAACACTGTTTTTGATTTATATTTCTGTTGTCTCTCTGATGTTGATCATGAAATAAATCATTTTAACCTCTGTCTCACTTATTTATACACTTTATTTTTTTTCTAATGGAAAATGTCCACACTCTGTACTTTAGTCAATGGCCACGTGTTTTCTGCAGCTCCTTTGAAAAGATCGTGATGAAGGATCCGAGCTTCCTGGTGGCAGAGTGGTTTGCGTTCTCGCCTCCCAGGAAGGACATCGAGGGTTTGATCCCTGGGCGACCAAACGCATGCATGTGTTAGGTAAACTGGTGACTCTAAACTCCCCCTAGTGGATGAATGTGAGAGTGAACGGTTGCGTCTCTGTGTCAGCCCTGAGGCCCTGGCCCCTGTCCAGGCCCAACGTTCCTGGGATCGTCTCCAGTCACCTGCGACCAGTAACGGGAATAAGGGGAAGATGAACGTGTTATTTTAGCTCACACTCTCATTTACTAAAGTCTCTGATTGTTTTTTAAAAGGTGGCCATATTTTGGTTGAAACAGGAGGACGCCCTGAGAGTGAGCGAACTCATGAGACCACTTTAACTTTGTTTGTAACAGCGTTGCATTTTGACTTTTGTTTTGAAAAACTACTCAGCTTAAAATTTGTCAAATTGATCAAAATAAGTGATTTAAATGGATGAGTGATAAAACTTCATGTGAATTGATGAAAGAGTAAGGTTGTTTTTATCAAATCACAAGCACATTTATCAAGTCACAGCTGTTTTTATCAAATCATGTTGATGGTGAATTTTTGTTACTTTTGGTAAGATCCAGGCTCCACTCACAGCTGGACGCCAGCGGCAGGCAGCTAACGATTAGAATACCTGATATAAAAAACTCACATCCTTCAGACAAGGGTTTTAGCGTTTGTTTGTTTGTTATTGTTTAAGTTAAAGTTACACTGTGTAACTTTTCTCCTAAATATGTGGGGCAGACTGACTTGTTTTTGTGATTTTTTGAGCGATTATAAGGCCTGAGGCGCGATCTGTTGCTCCGAGCGGGGCTTCTGTACTGAGAAACCACCCTCGCAACTTGGCCGGGAGCGCTCCGCTGTTGAGGAAAAGTCACGTGACAGGGAACGACTTGAGGCGCAGTATAACCAGGAAGCTACTTTTAGCGTTGTTATTTTCGCCAGTTCGTCAGGGCCGAAGGACACAAGAAGATGAAGACAATGTCGGACGAGGCAAGAAAAAGAAAATGTGAAAGGGACCGCACCAGATCGCAGACAAGAGTCAACATCGGACAGACTTTTGCTCGCTGGCGTCAGATGAGAGACAGAGAAGGCTGCAAATCAGATCACGTTTTTGCTTCTTTATTGTTGGACAGGTAAATTAGCCTCTTTATTTTTTCTTTAGAACGTGCTTTTTCATACAGTTATTAGTTGTTTTTACTGCGACCATTGCGCGATATCTGTTGATAAGCTAACGCTAGCGCTAACTCTATAGAAGATCCAGTCCAAACTTCCAAAGGTAGCAGCAGGTCAACTAAAGTTGAAACAATGATGGAAATAGACGCAGCTCGCACAGTTTCAGAAGGAGGAGGGGCCCTAGTGTTTACATTTTGCAACGGTGCAGTGGCACCTGTGGCCTCTAGAGGCGCAAGACCGGGAATCTTACACAGTGTAACTTTAAATTGCTAAGCGCCGAGGCGCTTTACTTCAGTAGAAAATTATTTAGCAATGTGCTACTCAGCCACAAACAAGACAGTGTCCATTTTAAGTTTGTTTATTTTTATAAGGCACTATTGGATGTAGGTTATCTTCTTAAAACTTTCGCCTCCAAAGTCAGTTTTAAAGCCACTCACAGCTGCGCTGTCAGGTTTTCAGATATTTCATGGACATTATACATCACGTCAGTTTTTGGACGCCTGCTTTAGGTAAATTGTCTTTATCATGACGTACACCGCTCAGACGCAGTGAGACCCAAACACACAATAAATATCCTACAATAAAATAATAAATATCCTACAATAAAATAAAGCCTAGTGAGCCCAAAATGTGCATCACACTGAAAAATAACAACACAACAACGCTGCATGAACAGCGTGAACTTAGCTACACATCACCTCACTGTGATTCTGGAGCACGTTCTGTCTTTCCTCTTCCTCCAGCAGCCCCAAAGCTTCGAACACAGAATTAGTTTGTTATTAAGCTACAGTTCATTTTGTCTGGATTTACTTCAGAATGTTTATGGAAACACGGCAAGCGCCAAACAAAATCTGCTAAACTCCATGATCAAGAATCAAGAATCGCTGTGGCAGCGCCATTCAGCCTCATGACCCGCTCCTGAGCCAGAGCCACTGTGAGGACGGAACAAGGAGGACGTGCACGGCAGCGGGACGACAGAAAACCTGACCTAACCTCTCGTTAGCACTTTATCATTTTCTCAACATTAACTATTTCCACCCACAACCACAGAGAAGGAACTGATCCAGGAGCAGTCTGTAGACCTGGTTTAGTCCTGGTTTAGTCCTGGTTTAGTCCTGGTTTAGTCCTGGTTTAGACCTGGTTTAGACCTGGTTTAGTCCTGGTTTAGACCTGGTTTAGTCCTGGTTTAGACCTGGTTTAGTCCTGGTTTAGTCCTGGTTTAGACCTGGTTTAGACCTGGTTTAGTCCTGGTTTAGACCTGGTTTAGACCTGGTTTAGACCTGGTTTAGTCCTGGTTTAGACCTGGTTTAGTCCTGGTTTAGACCTGGTTTAGTCCTGGTTTAGTCCTGGTTTAGACCTGGTTTAGACCTGGTTTAGACCTGGTTTAGTCCTGGTTTAGACCTGGTTTAGACCTGGTTTAGACCTGGTTTAGTCCTGGTTTAGACCTGGTTTAGTCCTGGTTTAGACCTGGTTTAGTCCTGGTTTAGTCCTGGTTTAGACCTGGTTTAGACCTGGTTTAGACCTGGTTTAGTCCTGGTTTAGACCTGGTTTAGACCTGGTTTAGTCCTGGTTTAGTCCTGGTTTAGTCCTGGTTTAGACCTGGTTTAGACCTGGTTTAGTCCTGGTTTAGACCTGGTTTAGACCTGGTTTAGTCCTGGTTTAGACCTGGTTTAGACCTGGTTTAGTCCTGGTTTAGTCCTGGTTTAGTCCTGGTTTAGTCCTGGTTTAGACCTGGTTTAGACCTGGTTTAGACCTGGTTTAGTCCTGGTTTAGTCCTGGTTTAGACCTGGTTTAGACCTGGTTTAGTCCTGGTTTAGACCTGGTTTAGACCTGGTTTAGTCCTGGTTTAGTCCTGGTTTAGACCTGGTTTAGTCCTGGTTTAGACCTGGTTTAGACCTGGTTTAGTCCTGGTTTAGTCCTGGTTTAGACCTGGTTTAGTCCTGGTTTAGACCTGGTTTAGACCTGGTTTAGTCCTGGTTTAGACCTGGTTTAGTCCTGGTTTAGACCTGGTTTAGTCCTGGTTTAGTCCTGGTTTAGACCTGGTTTAGACCTGGTTTAGTCCTGGTTTAGACCTGGTTTAGACCTGGTTTAGACCTGGTTTAGTCCTGGTTTAGACCTGGTTTAGTCCTGGTTTAGTCCTGGTTTAGTCCTGGTTTAGACCTGGTTTAGACCTGGTTTAGACCTGGTTTAGTCCTGGTTTAGACCTGGTTTAGACCTGGTTTAGACCTGGTTTAGTCCTGGTTTAGACCTGGTTTAGTCCTGGTTTAGACCTGGTTTAGTCCTGGTTTAGTCCTGGTTTAGACCTGGTTTAGACCTGGTTTAGACCTGGTTTAGTCCTGGTTTAGTCCTGGTTTAGACCTGGTTTAGACCTGGTTTAGTCCTGGTTTAGTCCTGGTTTAGTCCTGGTTTAGACCTGGTTTAGACCTGGTTTAGTCCTGGTTTAGACCTGGTTTAGACCTGGTTTAGTCCTGGTTTAGACCTGGTTTAGACCTGGTTTAGTCCTGGTTTAGTCCTGGTTTAGTCCTGGTTTAGTCCTGGTTTAGACCTGGTTTAGACCTGGTTTAGACCTGGTTTAGTCCTGGTTTAGTCCTGGTTTAGACCTGGTTTAGACCTGGTTTAGTCCTGGTTTAGACCTGGTTTAGACCTGGTTTAGTCCTGGTTTAGTCCTGGTTTAGACCTGGTTTAGTCCTGGTTTAGTCCTGGTTTAGACCTGGTTTAGTCCTGGTTTAGTCCTGGTTTAGACCTGGTTTAGTCCTGGTTTAGTCCTGGTTTAGACCTGGTTTAGACCTGGTTTAGACCTGGTTTAGTCCTGGTTTAGTCCTGGTTTAGACCTGGTTTAGTCCTGGTTTAGACCTGGTTTAGACCTGGTTTAGTCCTGGTTTAGTCCTGGTTTAGTCCTGGTTTAGACCTGGTTTAGACCTGGTTTAGTCCTGGTTTAGACCTGGTTTAGACCTGGTTTAGTCCTGGTTTAGACCTGGTTTAGACCTGGTTTAGTCCTGGTTTAGTCCTGGTTTAGACCTGGTTTAGACCTGGTTTAGACCTGGTTTAGACCTGGTTTAGTCCTGGTTTAGACCTGGTTTAGACCTGGTTTAGTCCTGGTTTAGTCCTGGTTTAGACCTGGTTTAGACCTGGTTTAGACCTGGTTTAGTCCTGGTTTAGTCCTGGTTTAGACCTGGTTTAGTCCTGGTTTAGACCTGGTTTAGACCTGGTTTAGACCTGGTTTAGACCTGGTTTAGTCCTGGTTTAGACCTGGTTTAGACCTGGTTTAGTCCTGGTTTAGTCCTGGTTTAGACCTGGTTTAGACCTGGTTTAGACCTGGTTTAGTCCTGGTTTAGTCCTGGTTTAGACCTGGTTTAGTCCTGGTTTAGTCCTGGTTTAGACCTGGTTTAGTCCTGGTTTAGACCTGGTTTAGTCCTGGTTTAGTCCTGGTTTAGACCTGGTTTAGACCTGGTTTAGACCTGGTTTAGTCCTGGTTTAGTCCTGGTTTAGACCTGGTTTAGACCTGGTTTAGTCCTGGTTTAGTCCTGGTTTAGTCCTGGTTTAGACCTGGTTTAGACCTGGTTTAGTCCTGGTTTAGACCTGGTTTAGACCTGGTTTAGTCCTGGTTTAGACCTGGTTTAGACCTGGTTTAGTCCTGGTTTAGTCCTGGTTTAGACCTGGTTTAGTCCTGGTTTAGTCCTGGTTTAGACCTGGTTTAGACCTGGTTTAGACCTGGTTTAGTCCTGGTTTAGTCCTGGTTTAGTCCTGGTTTAGACCTGGTTTAGTCCTGGTTTAGACCTGGTTTAGACCTGGTTTAGTCCTGGTTTAGTCCTGGTTTAGACCTGGTTTAGTCCTGGTTTAGACCTGGTTTAGACCTGGTTTAGTCCTGGTTTAGTCCTGGTTTAGACCTGGTTTAGTCCTGGTTTAGACCTGGTTTAGACCTGGTTTAGTCCTGGTTTAGACCTGGTTTAGTCCTGGTTTAGACCTGGTTTAGTCCTGGTTTAGTCCTGGTTTAGACCTGGTTTAGACCTGGTTTAGTCCTGGTTTAGACCTGGTTTAGACCTGGTTTAGACCTGGTTTAGTCCTGGTTTAGACCTGGTTTAGTCCTGGTTTAGACCTGGTTTAGTCCTGGTTTAGTCCTGGTTTAGACCTGGTTTAGACCTGGTTTAGACCTGGTTTAGTCCTGGTTTAGACCTGGTTTAGACCTGGTTTAGACCTGGTTTAGTCCTGGTTTAGACCTGGTTTAGTCCTGGTTTAGACCTGGTTTAGACCTGGTTTAGTCCTGGTTTAGACCTGGTTTAGACCTGGTTTAGACCTGGTTTAGTCCTGGTTTAGTCCTGGTTTAGACCTGGTTTAGACCTGGTTTAGTCCTGGTTTAGTCCTGGTTTAGTCCTGGTTTAGACCTGGTTTAGACCTGGTTTAGTCCTGGTTTAGACCTGGTTTAGACCTGTTTAGACCTGGTTTAGTCCTGGTTTAGTCCTGGTTTAGACCTGGTTTAGACCTGGTTTAGTCCTGGTTTAGACCTGGTTTAGACCTGGTTTAGTCCTGGTTTAGTCCTGGTTTAGACCTGGTTTAGTCCTGGTTTAGTCCTGGTTTAGACCTGGTTTAGTCCTGGTTTAGTCCTGGTTTAGACCTGGTTTAGTCCTGGTTTAGTCCTGGTTTAGACCTGGTTTAGACCTGGTTTAGACCTGGTTTAGTCCTGGTTTAGTCCTGGTTTAGACCTGGTTTAGTCCTGGTTTAGACCTGGTTTAGACCTGGTTTAGTCCTGGTTTAGTCCTGGTTTAGACCTGGTTTAGACCTGGTTTAGTCCTGGTTTAGACCTGGTTTAGACCTGGTTTAGTCCTGGTTTAGTCCTGGTTTAGACCTGGTTTAGTCCTGGTTTAGACCTGGTTTAGACCTGGTTTAGACCTGGTTTAGTCCTGGTTTAGACCTGGTTTAGTCCTGGTTTAGTCCTGGTTTAGACCTGGTTTAGACCTGGTTTAGACCTGGTTTAGTCCTGGTTTAGTCCTGGTTTAGACCTGGTTTAGTCCTGGTTTAGACCTGGTTTAGACCTGGTTTAGTCCTGGTTTAGTCCTGGTTTAGACCTGGTTTAGTCCTGGTTTAGTCCTGGTTTAGACCTGGTTTAGACCTGGTTTAGTCCTGGTTTAGACCTGGTTTAGACCTGGTTTAGTCCTGGTTTAGTCCTGGTTTAGACCTGGTTTAGACCTGGTTTAGACCTGGTTTAGTCCTGGTTTAGACCTGGTTTAGACCTGGTTTAGTCCTGGTTTAGACCTGGTTTAGACCTGGTTTAGTCCTGGTTTAGTCCTGGTTTAGACCTGGTTTAGTCCTGGTTTAGTCCTGGTTTAGACCTGGTTTAGACCTGGTTTAGACCTGGTTTAGTCCTGGTTTAGTCCTGGTTTAGACCTGGTTTAGACCTGGTTTAGTCCTGGTTTAGACCTGGTTTAGACCTGGTTTAGTCCTGGTTTAGTCCTGGTTTAGACCTGGTTTAGTCCTGGTTTAGACCTGGTTTAGACCTGGTTTAGTCCTGGTTTAGTCCTGGTTTAGACCTGGTTTAGTCCTGGTTTAGACCTGGTTTAGACCTGGTTTAGTCCTGGTTTAGACCTGGTTTAGTCCTGGTTTAGACCTGGTTTAGTCCTGGTTTAGTCCTGGTTTAGACCTGGTTTAGACCTGGTTTAGTCCTGGTTTAGACCTGGTTTAGACCTGGTTTAGACCTGGTTTAGTCCTGGTTTAGACCTGGTTTAGTCCTGGTTTAGACCTGGTTTAGTCCTGGTTTAGTCCTGGTTTAGACCTGGTTTAGACCTGGTTTAGACCTGGTTTAGTCCTGGTTTAGACCTGGTTTAGACCTGGTTTAGACCTGGTTTAGTCCTGGTTTAGACCTGGTTTAGTCCTGGTTTAGACCTGGTTTAGTCCTGGTTTAGTCCTGGTTTAGACCTGGTTTAGACCTGGTTTAGACCTGGTTTAGTCCTGGTTTAGTCCTGGTTTAGACCTGGTTTAGACCTGGTTTAGTCCTGGTTTAGTCCTGGTTTAGTCCTGGTTTAGACCTGGTTTAGACCTGGTTTAGTCCTGGTTTAGACCTGGTTTAGACCTGGTTTAGTCCTGGTTTAGACCTGGTTTAGACCTGGTTTAGTCCTGGTTTAGTCCTGGTTTAGACCTGGTTTAGTCCTGGTTTAGTCCTGGTTTAGACCTGGTTTAGACCTGGTTTAGACCTGGTTTAGTCCTGGTTTAGTCCTGGTTTAGACCTGGTTTAGACCTGGTTTAGTCCTGGTTTAGACCTGGTTTAGACCTGGTTTAGTCCTGGTTTAGTCCTGGTTTAGACCTGGTTTAGTCCTGGTTTAGTCCTGGTTTAGTCCTGGTTTAGACCTGGTTTAGTCCTGGTTTAGTCCTGGTTTAGACCTGGTTTAGACCTGGTTTAGACCTGGTTTAGTCCTGGTTTAGTCCTGGTTTAGACCTGGTTTAGTCCTGGTTTAGACCTGGTTTAGACCTGGTTTAGTCCTGGTTTAGTCCTGGTTTAGACCTGGTTTAGACCTGGTTTAGTCCTGGTTTAGACCTGGTTTAGACCTGGTTTAGTCCTGGTTTAGACCTGGTTTAGACCTGGTTTAGTCCTGGTTTAGACCTGGTTTAGACCTGGTTTAGACCTGGTTTAGACCTGGTTTAGTCCTGGTTTAGACCTGGTTTAGACCTGGTTTAGACCTGGTTTAGTCCTGGTTTAGTCCTGGTTTAGTCCTGGTTTAGACCTGGTTTAGACCTGGTTTAGTCCTGGTTTAGTCCTGGTTTAGACCTGGTTTAGTCCTGGTTTAGACCCGGTTTAGACCCGGTTTAGTCCCGGTTTAGTCCCGGTTTAGTCCCGGTTTAGACCCGGTTTAGACCCGGTTTAGACCCGGTTTAGTCCTGGTTTAGACCTGGTTTAGACCCGGTTTAGACCCGGTTTAGTCCCGGTTTAGTCCTGGTTTAGACCTGGTTTAGACCCGGTTTAGACCCGGTTTAGTCCCGGTTTAGTCCCGGTTTAGACCTGGTTTAGACCCGGTTTAGACCCGGTTTAGTCCCGGTTTAGTCCTGGTTTAGACCTGGTTTAGACCCGGTTTAGACCCGGTTTAGTCCCGGTTTAGTCCCGGTTTAGTCCTGGTTTAGACCCGGTTTAGACCTGGTTTAGTCCTGGTTTAGTCCTGGTTTAGTCCTGGTTTAGTCCTGGTTTAGACCTGGTTTAGTCCTGGTTTAGACCCGGTTTAGACCCGGTTTAGTCCTGGTTTAGACCTGGTTTAGTCCTGGTTTAGTCCTGGTCCAGCTCTGTCTGCCAGGAGTTTTATTTTGATCACTTGGGACAATAATAAACATTTCTAGGTGAAATAAATGAGCTGAAAGATGAGTTCAGCTAAAATGTTTTTCTTGAGGTTTGTCTGAGAGCTTTTGATGCTGCTGTACTTATGTTTGGCCACCAGATGACGCTCCAAGACCTTTTTCTGCTGCATGCCCCAGGAACCCAGGACCGTGCTAAAGTCTGCAGAAACTGGAGCGCAGTCATTTCTGAGACAACATGAACTCTAAATGAACACATGATCAAACCTCCTCTGGGAGCAGGCCCTGCAGATCCCACAGCTGTCCCTCTGTCTCCTGTCCCTCTGTCCCCTGTCCCTCTGTCCCCTGTCCCTCTGTCTCCTGTCCCTCTGTCCCTCTGTTCCTCTGTCTCCTGTCCCTCTGTCCCTCTGTCCCTCTGTCCCCTGTCCCTCTGTCCCTCTGTTCCTCTGTCTCCTGTCCCTCTGTCCCTCTGTCCCTCTGTCCCCTGTCCCTCTGTCCCTCTGTTCCTCTGTCTCCTGTCCGTCTGTCTCCTGTCCCTCTGTCCCTCTGTCCCCTGTCCCTGTGTCCCTCTGTCCCCTGTCCCTGTGTCCCCCTGTCCCTCTGTCCCTCTGTTCCTCTGTCTCCTGTCCGTCTGTCTCCTGTCCCTCTGTCCCTCTGTCCCTCTGTCCCCTGTCCCTCTGTCCCCCTGTCCCTCTGTCCCTCTGTTCCTCTGTCTCCTGTCCGTCTGTCTCCTGTCCCTCTGTCCCCTGTCCCTCTGTCCCTCTGTCCCTCTGTCCCCTGTCCCTGTGTCCCTCTGTCCCCTGTCCCTGTGTCCCCCTGTCCCTCTGTCCCTCTGTTCCTCTGTCTCCTGTCCGTCTGTCTCCTGTCCCTCTGTCCCTCTGTCCCTCTGTCCCCTGTCCCTCTGTCCCTCTGTCCCTCTGTCCCCTGTCCCTCTGTCCCTCTGTCCCTCTGTCCCCTGTCCCTCTGTCCCTCTGTCCCTCTGTCCCTCTGTCCCCTGTCCCTCTGTCCCTCTGTCCCTCTGTCCCTCTGTCCCCTGTCCCTCTGTCCCTCTGTCCCTCTGTCCCTCTGTCCCCTGTCCCTCTGTCCCCTGTCCCTCTGTCCCTCTGTCCCTCTGTCCCTCTGTCCCCTGTCCCTCTGTCCCTCTGTCCCTCTGTCCCTCTGTCCCCTGTCCCTCTGTCCCTCTGTTCCTCTGTCTCCTGTCCGTCTGTCTCCTGTCCCTCTGTCCCTCTGTCCCCTGTCCCTCTGTCCCTCTGTCCCTCTGTCCCTCTGTCCCTCTGTCCCCTGTCCCTGTCCCTCTGTCCCTCTGTCCCTCTGTCCCCTGTCCCTCTGTCCCTCTGTCCCTCTGTCCCCTGTCCCTCTGTCCCCTGTCCCTCTGTCCCCTGTCCCTCTGTCCCCTGTCCCCTGTCCCTCTGTCCCTCTGTCCCTCTGTCCCCTGTCCCTGTGTCCCTCTGTCCCCTGTCCCTGTGTCCCCCTGTCCCTCTGTCCCTCTGTTCCTCTGTCTCCTGTCCGTCTGTCTCCTGTCCCTCTGTCCCTCTGTCCCTCTGTCCCCTGTCCCTCTGTCCCTCTGTCCCTCTGTCCCCTGTCCCTCTGTCCCTCTGTCCCTCTGTCCCCTGTCCCTCTGTCCCTCTGTCCCTCTGTCCCTCTGTCCCCTGTCCCTCTGTCCCCTGTCCCTCTGTCCCTCTGTCCCTCTGTCCCCTGTCCCTCTGTCCCTCTGTTCCTCTGTCTCCTGTCCGTCTGTCTCCTGTCCCTCTGTCCCTCTGTCCCCTGTCCCTCTGTCCCCTGTCCCTCTGTCCCTCTGTCCCTCTGTCCCCTGTCCCTCTGTCCCTCTGTCCCTCTGTCCCTCTGTCCCCTGTCCCTCTGTCCCCTGTCCCTCTGTCCCTCTGTCCCTCTGTCCCCTGTCCCTCTGTCCCTCTGTCCCTCTGTCCCCTGTCCCTCTGTCCCTCTGTCCCTCTGTCCCTCTGTCCCCTGTCCCTCTGTCCCTCTGTCCCTCTGTCTCCTGTCCCTCTGTCTCCTGTCCCTCTGTCCCTCTGTCCCTCTGTCCCCTGTCCCTCTGTCCCTCTGTCCCTCTGTCCCTCTGTCCCCTGTCCCTCTGTCCCTCTGTCCCTCTGTCCCTCTGTCCCTCTGTCCCCTGTCCCTCTGTCCCTCTGTCCCTCTGTCTCCTGTCCCTCTGTCTCCTGTCCCTCTGTCCCTCTGTCTCCTGTCCCTCTGTCCCTCTGTCTCCTGTCCCTCTGTCCCCTGTCCCTCTGTCCCTGTGTCCTCCACACCACAGCAGGAGGAGCTTTAACTCTGAAACCTGCAGCTGCAGAACCACGACCGCCGCAGACTCAGCCGTTTACTGTTAAACTGTGGCTGATGCTCGTATTTTTTATTGTTTTTTAATGATTTACTTTATTTTATTTGTGTGCTTTAATGAACAATGGCCTGCACGTGTACAGACTGTAAACTAGGGCTGCAGGATACGGAGAAAACATGCGATATTCCATAACTATGTTGAAAATTGCGATAACGATATTATCGCGATATTTGAAAATAGAGCCTACTTTTGGAACATAGTAAGTTAAATTCACTACATTTCACAAAAATGTAAGTTCCTGTATTTACAAGTCAAAACAGCCACAAAATCCAAACTTAACACAGACTAAACCAGGAATAAAACAAGGCTAAGCTGTGACTAAATTAATTAAATTACCACTAAAACTGGACTTTTTAAACATTTTAATTTAGTCATAACACATGTTCTTTTAAGGCTCTGGTGGAAAATTATTCTTCAGTGTAAATCTCTGTCAGATGGAGACCACAGCGTTATTGTGATATATTTAGATTCTTGCGATACAGATATTGTGTTTACTGATATTGCGATAACGATAATTTTGCAATATATCGTGCAGCCCTAAGAGAAATGCGTCACAGCAAAGTGACGTAGTTCTGTGACTGCGAGCACGACGCCCATCAGAGTTTACAGAGTCCAATGTCTGCTTCTCACTTTCTATCATTTTACTTCACGTTTAGCTTCACCGTAAACGTTTTACACTTTGAAAATGTGTTGAAGACAATGCTGACGTACAGTTATGTGGTATTTTTACACAGTCAGTACATCACAAAGCAGATTTTTGTTTACAAAGTGGTGAGATGGAGAAATTTAGAAATATCCCAGTGAACTGTGTTGTACCAGTTTGTATTACGCAGGTGTCATTTGTTCAACTTTACAATATTTTGGAAATGAAACTCTTGTTCAAAGTCATAATCTATTCCTGCCTTCATTAATACATCAGTATTTCATCAGTGTCCATGTTCTAAGAAAGTTGGTCGCTTGAAAATAAATAATGTGGCTCCTGTGCTACTCCCGATCTTTGTAACCAGTTTTAACATCACACGCTGCTTTTTATTATTTTTATTTTAGGCAATATATTCATACATTTAAAAAGAAAATCAATGATGTGATATTGTCAGATTAACAAACTGCAAACAGCACACGTATATTTATAAATATGATTAGGAGACACTTTTAGAAGTCACCGCGACAACACAAAAGAAAAACAAATAGAAAAAAGAATCGACCTAAAACGACAAAATGAAGAGAGGTTTCAGAAAAAGATCAACTTTAGGAAAAATATCACACAAATATTGTTATAATAGTCAACAGAGTAATTGAATATCGCATGTTTTCTCCATATTGTGTAGCCCTAATTTAAAAACTAAATCTGGGGATTATTAATTTGTGCATTTTCCACATTCATATGCTTCATAAATTCTTTTTATTTTATTGTTGCTGCTGTTTGTTCCAGCGGTCAGAGAATCATGGAACTTAAATTTTTTCATTTCATATTCTGTAATAAAAAAAATAAATAAAAAAAAAAAAAAAATAAATAAATAATAATAATAATAATAAAAAATAAAAAAATCTATCTTTAAATGTATCTTTCTATCCATCTATCTTTTAATTTTGCATTTCATATTCTGTAATAAAAAATAATAAAAAAATAAAATAAAATAAAAATAAATAAAATAAATAAAAAAATAATAAAAATAAAAAATAAATAAATAAATAAATAATAATAATAATAAAAATAAAAAAATCTATCTTTAAATTTATCTTTCTATCCATCTATCTATCTTTTATTTTTGCATTTCATATTCTGTAATAAAAAAAATAAATA
This sequence comes from Bostrychus sinensis, assembly GCA_020698575.1. Classification (NCBI taxonomy): domain Eukaryota; kingdom Metazoa; phylum Chordata; class Actinopteri; order Gobiiformes; family Eleotridae; genus Bostrychus; species Bostrychus sinensis. The sequence continues at coordinate 34,256,548 of CM036255.1, read as the reverse complement.
AATAAAAATAATAATAATAATAATAATAAATAAAAATAAATAAATAAAATAAATAAAAAATAATAATAAAAATAAAAAATAAAAATAATAAAAAAAATTAAAAGCCCTGATGTATCCATCTTTTTTTTGCCTTTGATATTGTGTAGTAATATTGTGCGAGCTCCTGAGAGCAGAGCGCTCTTCAGCGCAGCCTGACGATGGCCTCCTCGCAGATGAAGGGCAGCGCGTGGAGGCAGTTGTGGTCCCTCCAGGTGTAGTTGTTGGTCTGGATGACGCCGCACTGCTGGGACAGGGGCATCTCCGGGTGCGTGCCGTTCTCCCAGCGGCTGAAGTCCACCATGCGGTCTTTCCAAATCCAGAATCCGAACACGCGGCTCTGCCTCAGCCCCACCCAGAACGCGCCGGTGCGTCCCGTCCTGTTCAGCCACTGCTCCACCGCCTTCTGGTCGTCCTGGGTCACGATCTGCAGGAGTCCGGAGTGGCGCGTGTCGCAGTAGTGCAGAGCCTGCTCCCACGTCGCGTTTCTGTCCACGACGACGATTCTCACGTCACCTGTCGACCGAGGTCAGAGGTCAGAGGTCAGAGGTCAGCTGTGAGGTTAAAGCTGCTGTTTACTACACTTTTTAATGAGATTTGCATTGTTTTTATGGTAACACTTTAGTTTAAGCTCCGCCTATTAACCATGAATTATAAAGCACCTGTTAGTCCCTTATTCTGTGTGACCATAACTAATTAGCAACTCACATTTTCTCCTTAATAAAATCATAATTACTGCTCATTAATAGGAAGTAAGGAAGCTGCTACACAAAGTATGATTTTAATAAAAGTAAATGCATTATTAGGGAACAGTAGCACAAAAACCTTATTAAGATCATAATCTATGTCCAACAACTTCCTTACTTCCTACGAATGAGCAGTAATTATGAGTTTATTAAGGAGAAAATGGGAGTCAGTTGCTAATTAGTTATGGTAGGGACCAACAGGTGCTTTATAATGCTTCTCTCTGGATCCTATGCTTTGTGTTTAAAACAGATTCTTTCCTACGACTTTTATTTATTCATCTGTCTGAGCTTTCCCAGCGCTGCACTGCTTTCTCTAACTCTGCGTCTCTTGGTGAAGAAAATAAATGTTTAGGTAGGTTCTGATCTTTTAAAACATATTGTGGCCTGCTCTCCAACTTTGAACTGGTTTGAGAGATCATCGCTCGTATTTTTACTTAGGTCTGACCTGACTGAGCTCATGGCACAAACCAGAGAGGCCTGGGTTTTGCTTTTTATGTCTACCATGTACTGTTCCTGGGAAAAATACAAATACATACATAAATAATGCTTTTTTTTTTTAAATCCTTCCTAATACTTGGCAATTTCTCTCTGTAAAGTTGAACTCTCACAACGTTGCAGAAGAATATTTTCCTTTTCTGAGGTTTTCTGAAGGTAAAAATGCTAAAAAATATCAATGTACACAACATTCATTTGTCTGAATGCATTCCTCTCCTGTTGTGTGTAAAGATAGATTTAGTGTGCATGTTTTACCTTTAGAACATAGTGTCGAAGTGTAGCTGTCAGAGTTAAAAGGAAACAGTTTATGATCCTTCATATACGCAACAGATTTAGTTTCAAAGTTGGCGGTTTTGTCCCAATCACGAAAGGTCGAGCAGCTGCTGTCGTTCCATGTCCAGCCATCAGTCATGGCCCCTCCGATCCAGAAGGGGCCGCTGCCGTTACCTGCTTTCATAATCTCAGTCAGGTTTTCGTCACTGACCAAGTCTCCCAGGCCGTGCTCCCGACAGTGCAGTTTGGCCAAACACCAGTTCATTGTGTGTTCAACCACGCTCTGACCTGTAAAACACATTATTCCTTCATTTTTATTTTTATCGACTTTATGTTGTCACAGTAAAGATTCAAACTTACCTCGCTGGCACATGAAGCGCAAACTGTCGGAACAGTTCTTACGTTCGAGGCTGGCATTAACAATAGCGTTACACAGCGGCACAGGTTCGTCTTTTATGTTGTTGTTGCGCTGTAGACCGACCCAGATACAGCACTCTTCCTTGATAAAACTTGTGACAACTTTGGCATCATCCTTGTCGTACACGGTCACAAGATTCATTTGACGACTTTTACAGGTTCGAAATGCCCCATCTCTGTCTGCACGGTTACCAGGAAACTCAAACATGCGTAGATGACCTGCTAATATCGACAGGAAAACTCCTGAAAAAGAAGCCAAAGAAGGCAGGTAAGTAACATGAAAACATAAAACAACAACAACAGTTTTGGTACAAAATGCACCATAAAGCATAAAGATTAGGGCTGTAACGATACGTTTTTACAACGATACGATATGTATCGATTAGCAGTGTTTTGATACAATTCAAGAACGATATCGGCCAATTTGGAACGATACGATTCAACACCTTCATTTCAATAATCGATACAGCAACTTTTTGCCAAAAATCATAAAAGTTTCCTCTCAAATGCAGCACCGCGGCCGGGGTTGGTTATGTCCAGCAGACAGAGAGAAGAAAAGTTTTATATAACATTTTATTTAATTAAAAACACAACATTTATCTCCAAGAAGTCATATCTGATTTTATTTTAGCAACATTTCTAATCTCAATATTTCCAATATGGGTGCACGGTGGCAGAGTGGTTAGCCTTCTCGCGGTCGTGGGTTTGAGCCCCGGGCCGACAAACGCACCATCACACCAACTCTCTGGGCGGAGTCTGCAGGGGGCCCCGTGTTACTGTGGGTCCTCTCCGGCTTCCTCCCACCGTCCAAACACATGCATGAGTTAGGGTGAACTGGTGACTCTAAAGTGCCCCCTAGTGAATGAATGTGAGAGTGAATGGTTGTCTGTCTGTGTTCGTCTCTGTGTCAGCCCTGCGACAAGCTGGCCCCTGTCCAGGCCCCGCCTACGGCCCAAAGTTACTGGGATAGGCTCCAGTCACCCGCGACCCCTAACGGGAATAAGTGGTAGAAAATGAATGAATGAATGAATGATATTTCCGATATTATCGATCGATACTTCATGTGTATCGATATTCACTTCCTAGAAAACGATACGATTCGATACAAGATCATGTGTATCGATATTCATTTCCTAGAAAACGATACGATTCGATACAAGATCATGTGTATCGATGTTGTATCAGTTGTGCAGTTGCTGTATCGTTACAGACCGAGTAAAGAATAAAGTTTGTGCAGCTCATAATGATTTTGTTGCTTGTGTCTCACACAGCCGTTGTTTATTCCCAACGTAAAACTCTGTGTGATCGTAAAATGAACTGATCCTTTAAATACAAACGGCCAAAGCACTGACCTTTGCCCTTTCATAGATCTCAGAAGATGAGAAGGATTCAGTTTAATGTTGTCCAATGGAAGACAGCCCTGAACTCAAACTACAGTCATAAAGAGCTGCGTCTTTAAAAACCTGAACAAAGATCTTTGTTAGAATTGTTTTTGTTACTGAACGCCTAAGATGTCTGAGAGAACGTCTTCATGTACTGTACTTAGAAAATTCATTCATTCATCTTCTTCCTCCTACTCCTGTGAGGGAGGACTCAGGGGACACTTTTATTTTATTTTTCTGTTTACACAAAGCCTTGATGTCAGCGTGAGTTTAGAGAAATGAAGGAAATGAAAACTGGCGCTCACCTGAAGCCAGCAGCAGACACCGCACCAGCAGCAGGCGAGCCATTGTCAGACGCTGCCACAAAACTCTACAAACACACAGACTTTTATCATCACACAAAATCCACCATAAACCTCTGACTGAGCATTTACACCGCAACTAACACATTACATTTGTTAATAATACTGCGAATCATTTACTCTGTCTTCACCAAACAAGATCTTAACCTGGACTAAACCCGGACTGAACCAGGTCTAAACCAGGACTAAACCTGGACTAAACCAGGACTAAACCCGGACTGAACCAGGTCTAAACCAGGTCTAAACCTGGACTAAACCTGGACTAAACCATGGACTAAACCTGGACTAAAATAGGACTAAACCAGGACTAAACCAGGACTAAACCAGGACTAAACCAGGTCTAAACCAGGACTAAACCAGGGTCTAAACCAGGACCAAACCAGGACTAAACCAGGACTAAACCAGGTCTAAACCAGGACTAAACCAGGACTAAACCGGGTCTAAACCGGGACTGAACCGGGACTAAACCGGGACTAAACCGGGACTGAACCAGGTCTAAACCAGGTCTAAACCAGGACTAAACCAGGGTCTAAACCAGGACCAAACCAGGACTAAACCAGGTCTAAACCAGGACTAAACCAAGGACTAAACCAGGACTAAACCAGGGACTAAACCAGGTCTAAACCAGGACTAAACCAAGGACTAAACCAGGACTAAACCAGGTCTAAACCAGGACTAAACCAGGTCTAAACCAGGTCTAAACCTGGTCTAAACCAGGACTAAACCAGGACTAAAGCAGGACTAAACCAGGTCTAAACCAGGACTAAACCAGGGACTAAACCAGGTCTAAACCAGGTCTAAACCAGGACTAAACCAGGACTAAACCAGGTCTAAACCAGGACTAAACCAGGACTAACCCAGGTCTAAACCAGGTCTAAACCAGGACTAAACCAGGTCTCTCTGCCACATCTGGCCTTAACATCAGCGTTGCCTGTGTCCTTCCTTTTCCTCATTACCACCTTAAATACCTTTTCTCCTGACTACCACCTTAAATAGCTGTTCTCATTTCTGACTGCAGCGGTCTCTGAAGTCCAAGGCCTGACTCACAAATCTAACAAGTTCTGTGTTGCACAAGTTTTACATTCAGTTTTAGATTCAGCAAACTTCTGCCCAAATATTTGACTTTTTTTTCATATTTCCTGTAATTCCTTTCCTCCTGAACTCTGCTCAACTAAACTCTGTTGTTAAAGAGACGCATGTGGCCGTGCACTCACCTGCAGACGTGCGCTCACCTGCAGACGTGCGCTCACCTCTGTGCTGACAGTGGACAGATGTGTTCCAGCTGAGGCGAGCTCTTTAAAGGGACGGGCCGTGTAGATATAGTCAAAACAGAAGCACGCGCAGCTAAATGATTAACTCTGATCACCACCAGAGGCGAGGCCAGGACCAGGACCAGGACCAGGACCAGGACCAGGACCAGGACCAGGACCAGGACCAGGACCAGGACCAGGACCAGGACCAGGACCCACAACGGAACACACAGCAGCGGTTCTCAAACTGTGGTACTGCACACCAACGTGGTTCATACAAAGTTGTTTTTATTCAAGAACTTCAAGTTTATCTTTAGTCCTGGATAAATCCTGGTCTATACCTTGGTTTGACCTGGTTTAGACCTGGTTTAGACCTGGTTTAGTCCAGGTTTAGTCCAGGTTTAGTCCAGGTTTAGTCCAGGTTTAGTCCAGGTTTAGTCCTGGTTTAGTCCTGGTTTAGTCCTGGTTTAGTCCTGGTTTAGTCCTGGTTTAGTCCTGGTTTAGCCCTGGTTTGTGTCCTGGTTTAGTCCTGGCTTAGTCCTGGCTTAGTCCAGGTTTAGTCCAGGTTTAGTCCAGGTTTAGTCCAGGTTTAGTCCAGGTTTAGTCCAGGTTTAGTCCTGGTTTAGTCCTGGTTTAGTCCTGGTTTAGTCCTGGCTTAGTCCTGGCTTAGTCCTGGCTTAGTCCTGGCTTAGTCCAGGTTTAGTCCAGGTTTAGTCCAGGTTTAGTCCAGGTTTAGTCCTGGCTTAGTCCTGGCTTAGTCCTGGCTTAGTCCAGGTTTAGTCCAGGTTTAGTCCTGGTTTAGTCCTGGTTTAGTCCTGGTTTAGTCCTGGTTTAGTCCAGGTTTAGTCCAGGTTTAGTCCAGGTTTAGTCCTGGCTTAGTCCTGGCTTAGTCCTGGCTTAGTCCAGGTTTAGTCCAGGTTTAGTCCTGGTTCAGTCCTGGTTCAGTCCTGGTTCAGTCCTGGTTCAGTCCTGGCTTAGTCCAGGTTTAGTCCAGGTTTAGTCCTGGTTCAGTCCAGGTTTAGTCCTGGTTCAGTCCTGGTTCAGTCCTGGTTCAGTCCTGGCTTAGTCCAGGTTTAGTCCAGGTTTAGTCCAGGTTTAGTCCTGGTTCAGTCCTGGTTCAGTCCTGGTTCAGTCCTGGTTCAGTCCTGGCTTAGTCCAGGTTTAGTCCAGGTTTAGTCCTGGCTTAGTCCTGGCTTAGTCCTGGCTTAGTCCAGGTTTAGTCCAGGCTTAGTCCTGGTTTAGTCCAGGTTTAGTCCAGGTTTAGTCCTGGTTTAGTCCTGGTTTAGTCCTGGCTTAGTCCTGGCTTAGTCCTGGCTTAGTCCAGGTTTAGTCCAGGTTCAGTCCAGGTTTAGTCCAGGTTTAGTCCTGGTTTAGTCCTGGCTTGGTCCAGGTTTAGTCCAGGTTCAGTCCAGGTTTAGTCCAGGTTTAGTCCAGGTTTAGTCCAGGTTTAGTCCTGGTTTAGTCCAGGTTTAGTCCAGGTTTAGTCCTGGTTTAGTCCTGGTTTAGTCCAGGTTTAGTCCTGGTTTAGTCCTGGCTTAGTCCAGGTTTAGTCCAGGTTTAGTCCTGGTTTAGTCCTGGTTTAGTCCAGGTTTAGTCCAGGTTCAGTCCAGGTTCAGTCCAGGTTTAGTCCTGGTTTAGTCCTGGCTTAGTCCAGGTTTAGTCCAGGTTCAGTCCAGGTTTAGTCCAGGTTTAGTCCAGGTTTAGTCCAGGTTTAGTCCAGGTTTAGTCCTGGTTTAGTCCTGGTTTAGTCCTGGTTTAGTCCTGGCTTAGTCCAGGTTTAGTCCAGGTTTAGTCCTGGTTTAGTCCTGGTTTAGTCCAGGTTTAGTCCAGGTTTAGTCCTGGTTTAGTCCTGGTTTAGTCCTGGTTTAGTCCTGGTTTAGTCCTGGTTCAGTCCAGGTTTAGTCCAGGTTCAGTCCAGGTTTAGTCCAGGTTTAGTCCTGGTTTAGTCCTGGCTTAGTCCAGGTTTAGTCCAGGTTCAGTCCAGGTTTAGTCCAGGTTTAGTCCAGGTTTAGTCCTGGTTTAGTCCTGGTTTAGTCCTGGCTTAGTCCAGGTTTAGTCCAGGTTTAGTCCTGGTTTAGTCCAGGTTTAGTCCAGGTTTAGTCCTGGTTTAGTCCTGGCTTAGTCCTGGCTTAGTCCAGGTTTAGTCCAGGCTTAGTCCAGGTTTAGTCCAGGTTTAGTCCTGGTTTAGTCCTGGTTTAGTCCAGGTTTAGTCCAGGTTTAGTCCAGGTTTAGTCCTGGTTTAGTCCTGGCTTAGTCCAGGTTTAGTCCAGGTTTAGTCCTGGTTTAGTCCTGGTTTAGTCCAGGTTTAGTCCAGGTTTAGTCCAGGTTTAGTCCAGGTTTAGTCCTGGTTTAGTCCTGGTTTAGTCCTGGTTCAGTCCAGGTTTAGTCCAGGTTCAGTCCAGGTTTAGTCCAGGTTTAGTCCTGGTTTAGTCCTGGCTTAGTCCAGGTTTAGTCCAGGTTCAGTCCAGGTTTAGTCCAGGTTTAGTCCTGGTTTAGTCCTGGTTTAGTCCTGGCTTAGTCCAGGTTTAGTCCAGGTTTAGTCCTGGTTTAGTCCTGGTTTAGTCCTGGTTTAGTCCTGGTTTAGTCCTGGCTTAGTCCTGGCTTAGTCCAGGTTTAGTCCAGGCTTAGTCCTGGTTTAGTCCAGGTTTAGTCCAGGTTTAGTCCTGGTTTAGTCCTGGTTTAGTCCTGGCTTAGTCCTGGCTTAGTCCAGGTTTAGTCCAGGTTTAGTCCAGGTTCAGTCCAGGTTTAGTCCAGGTTTAGTCCTGGTTTAGTCCTGGCTTGGTCCAGGTTTAGTCCAGGTTCAGTCCAGGTTTAGTCCAGGTTTAGTCCTGGTTTAGTCCAGGTTTAGTCCAGGTTTAGTCCTGGTTTAGTCCAGGTTTAGTCCAGGTTTAGTCCTGGTTTAGTCCTGGCTTAGTCCAGGTTTAGTCCAGGTTTAGTCCTGGTTTAGTCCTGGCTTAGTCCAGGTTTAGTCCAGGTTTAGTCCTGGTTTAGTCCTGGTTTAGTCCTGGTTTAGTCCAGGTTTAGTCCAGGTTTAGTCCAGGTTTAGTCCTGGAACAAACAGAGCTCTGTTTTTGTCAGTGCCATAAAAAGTCAATGATTAATGCGACTGAGGCTGAAGACTGCGCTGTAAAAAATGCAAATGATTGATGAGGAAAGAGTTTGTGAGCAGCGCCAGGTTCCATCTGAGGAGAAACGAGCCGTCTCTGTATCAACTCTGATCATTTCCTTCACAAACACTGCTCCTGTGCCACTTTCCTCAGAGTTTAAACATAAAAAACATTAACAGCTTTTATGCTTCTTGACACCCACACACCATTCATTTCTCTTCTGTATTTGTTAAATACACTCAATTTCCAAAAGTATTCCCTCAGCCTCAGATGTTCCAATCCCTTCCATGGCCACAGGGGAAGAAAATCATGCACCAAATTTGAATCTTTGCCGTTAATTTATTTTACCGCTAACGTCCAAGCTGTTTGGCTAAAGCTAAAAAAGTATGAACGTTCGGCGTTTTAGCGGTGACAAGGCTAACGTTAAATCTGACTGAGCTCGACTTTCCGAGATAAAATAACAAACATAAACAACTCGGAAAAACGACGAGCACCTGAGGAGCCCCTGAACGCAGCGTTAGCTACAAAGGCTGGGCCCATGTCGTATTAAACTATGGATTATTATGGGATGTCAGTGAAGTTCGTGCGTGTGTAAAGCTGAGCTAGGGTTTAGTCCCGGTTTAGTCCAGGTTTAGTCCCGGTTTAGTCCAGGTTTAGTCCCGGTTTGTGTCCAGGTTTAGTCCTGGTTTAGTCCCAGTTTAGTCCCGGTTCAGTCCCGGTTTAGTCCAGGTTTAGTCCAGGTTTAGTCCAGGTTCAGTCCCGGTTTAGTCCAGGTTTAGTCCAGGTTTAGTCCAGGTTTAGTCCAGGTTTAGTCCAGGTTTAGTCCTGGTTTAGTCCTGGTTTGTGTCCAGGTTTAGTCCTGGTTTAGACCTGGTTTAGTCCTGGTTTAGTCCAGGTTTAGTCCTGGTTTAATCCAGGTTTAGTCCAGGTTTAGTCCTGGTTTAGTCCTGGTTTGTGTCCAGGTTTAGTCCTGGTTTAGACCTGGTTTAGTCCTGGTTTAGTCCAGGTTTAGTCCTGGTTTAATCCAGGTTTAGTCCTGGTTCAGTCCTGGTTCAGTCCTGGTTAAGTCCTGGTTTAGTCCTGGTTTAGTCCAGGTTTAGTCCTGGCTTAGTCCTGGCTTAGTCCTGGCTTAGTCCAGGTTTAGTCCAGGCTTAGTCCTGGTTTAGTCCAGGTTTAGTCCAGGTTTAGTCCTGGTTTAGTCCTGGCTTAGTCCTGGCTTAGTCCAGGTTTAGTCCAGGTTTAGTCCAGGTTCAGTCCAGGTTTAGTCCAGGTTTAGTCCAGGTTTAGTCCAGGTTTAGTCCTGGCTTAGTCAAGGTTTAGTCCAGGTTTAGTCCAGGTTCAGTCCAGGTTCAGTCCTGGTTTAGTCCTGGTTTGTGTCCAGGTTTAGTCCTGGTTTAGACCTGGTTTAGTCCCGGTTCAGTCCCGGTTTAGTCCAGGTTCAGTCCAGGTTCAGTCCAGGTTTAGTCCAGGTTTAGTCCTGGTTCAGCCCAGGTTCAGTCCTGGTTTAATCCTGGTTTAGTCCAGGTTTAGTCCTGGTTTAGACCTGGTTTAGTCCTGGTTTAGTCCTGGTTTAGTCCTGGTTCAGTCCAGGTTTAGTCCAGGTTTAGTCCAGGTTTGTGTCCTGGTTTAGTCCTGGTTTGTGTCCTGGTTTAGTCCTGGTTTAGACCTGGTTTAGTCCTGGTTTAGTCCAGGTTTAGTCCAGGTTTAGTCCTGGTTTAGTCCTGGTTTAGTCCTGGTTTAGTCCTGGTTTAGTCCTGGTTTAGTCCAGGTTTAGACCTGGTTTAGACCTGGTTTAGACCAGGTTTAGACCTGGTTTAGACCTGGTTTAGTCCTGGTTTAGTCCTGGTTTAATGCTTTTGGAAACACAGTGTAGACCTGATGTTCTGTAAATGATTGTCTGTTGGACCGAGGCTGTAAACATTTGCATTTATCACAGAGACGCAGGCAAATGCAACAAAATCACCCGAGGTCATCACCGGAATAAAAACTTTACACAGCAGCAGTTGTTTGTCTGTGACACCGTTTGCTTTCATAAACAAAGGAACGACGTCAGTGCAGAGAACTGAGAAAAGCAAGGCCAAAAACAGCTCAGAGCATGCATTTTCTGTTTTTTATCTGAGTTATATACAAACAAATATTCTGTTACACAGGTCTACAAATGTTAGGACTGGATCTGCTTCTGAGATAAAAGCGGCTAAATCTCATTTATTTTGATAAAATGAACTGAAAATCAATTGATAACTGTGCTGTTAGCTAATTCAATTCAATTCAGGTTTATTTGTACAGCCCAGTATCACAACAAAAGTCGCTTCACAACAGTTCTGCAGTTTCCTCACAGCTCCTCCGTCGTTCAGAGGAAAGTCCAGTTATAAATCTGAAAACCAGCTTAAGGAAGTTGAAATCAATAAAATGTGTAAATGTTAAAATGCTATATCTTGAAAGAATATTGCAGTGATGATATCTAACTGGAGTTTGGTCTAAAACCTTCGGGGCCCGGTTGTAAAGGTGCTCTGCTGGGTTTGAGTGTGGTCTGCTTCGTCTGTGACCGACAAAGGAGAGAAAATCTAACTCTCTCTGGCTGCGAGATCGATGGCGGAGGATTTATTGGAGTAAGTGTTAGCATCAGCGCTAAATGGATGATGTTTTTTCTAGGGGTGTCCCGATCAGGTTTTTTTGCCCCCGAGTCCGAGTCATTTGATTTTGAGTATCGGCCGATACCGAGTCCCGATCCGATACTTCTATAATACAGTAGAAAAATAAAGAAGTAGAAAAATGAAGAGCAAAGAAACAGATCAATCATTTGCGCTACCTTGGCTGTGATGCTCTCCGCCTTCGCACTGTCATGGGACATTTTTTTCTCTCTTCTTCAAAACGTCCTGCAGCGTGGGCTGACTCGTCTTCGGCTGGGTTGCCTGGGTAAAGTCGCTGTATTGTGTCGGGTGTTTGTTTTTCAGGTGCCGTATCAGGTTTGTCGTGTTAAATGCAGCCTTTTCCTTGCCACCTCTTGATATCCCAAGTTTGCATATCTCACACTTGTCATCCACGTTAAAATCCCTCCACACCACAGACACTCGCGCCCCAAGCTTCAAGCTGCTTCCGTGTTTTGCTTCGCTTGGCGGCATTCAACCAATAGTGTCACTGCAGCAAAGTGATGTCATGCCACACGCGTTGCTGTTTCTGTGTGGAGTCAGGAGGTCTCACTCTGTACCACCGCATAACTACAGATCTGATAAAAAGTAATGAGAATAATAAATATACATATATATCCGAGTCCTGATCGGGAGGTAACGTCCGATTCCGATCGAGTCTGAAACCACGTGATCGGGCCCGATTTCCGATCACGTGATCGGATCGGGACATCCCTAGTTTTTTCCCCTGCCCTTTGTGTTATTTCAGTGCAGTTACCACTTGCCAGCACAGGCGGCCATGTTTGTTTCTCTGACGCTGCTTCTCTGTTCCGTTTACTCCGAGTCTTCAGAAGTGTGTCTGTGTTTTCAGAGCCAAGATATCGATGTTTCTTCTGTGTGGCTGCAGTTACTCAAGGCCTGCATTATCCTCGTACACCTGTGCCATGAGGTAATGCTGCCACTCTCTTACTTTATCTCTGTCTTGTTCTTCCAATGTTGAACTTTTCTATCGTTCCTCCAGGTGTCAGGTGCGCTGCAGGTTCTGTAACAGAGCACATGTTGCAGTGAAAATGCAGGCCAGTCCATTTATTTGTTTCAAACCATGCCGACTGAGCTGAACACTTGCTCTGTGACTTTTGTTAAATTAAAGTAAAACATGTCCACAGGTCACAGTTAACTCCTCAGATTAAGTTGTGGGTATAATGTGACTGGAAACACACGACAGAACACTATAGACACAGATACAAAACCCTTACACTAAAGTCTGGAATGACATTCAGTAACATCAGGAAAATAAACTCTGAGTCACAGTTCAGAAAAACATTTAGGCCCAGATTTATCAAAGGTTTGCTGCTCGCTAAATGAATAAGTCGAGCTAAAAGTGGAGCAAACCCAGGCGCAGCTGAGGTTAGAGTCTCTCGCAGGAGCTGAACGAACGCAGCGCAGATTTTGCTCCTGTGACTCAATGAATCTGTAAAACAAGGCGTTCGCGGTCGCCTGTTCGATTTAGAAGCCGGAGCAAAAGTTCTGTGGAGGAAAGAGAGCAGCTTTTAGTGCACAGATGGGGCGTTGGAAATAAGTTCTAACGCTTTATCAGAGGCTCATTTACAAAGATACAACAGTAAAGAGTGGAAACACAGAGACAGACTTTACCCGAGACACTTTTTCCTTGATTCTTGCTCTTATTTCCCTGAACTCCTGTCTCTGGGCTTTCAGTCTGTTCACGTCCTTTTAAATCCTCACACAAAATTCTCATTTCCATATTAGATTCGCAGCAGTAATTACTTGCACAGTTTTTCTTCGTATACATCACACACAGCACGCCCACAAAGAGAAAACGCTATTTTTTAAGCTGCACTCGCAATTTAGTCTTCGTGAATCTGGCCCTGAGTGTTTACTGAGCTGTGGTAAAGAACAGAGAGAGCGCACGTGGAGCTGCTGTTTACTTCACAGCCACAGGATTTGTTCTTCCTCTGGTGCCAGTCTACTCCCTACCACTGTGCCACACGCGCCATCTAGTGGCCAGTATGAGGAACAGCACTCAGATGAATGATTCCAATGAAAAGACAAGAATTAAATAAGAAACACAAACTGTAGGGAGCCTGTTTTTACTGAGGCTCCTTTTAACCTCTCGTTAGCACTTTATCATTTTCTCAACATTAACTATTTCCACCCACAACCACAGAGAAGGAACTGATCCAGGAGCAGTCTGTAGACCTGGTTTAGACTTGGTTTAGACCTGGTTTAGTCCAGGTTTAGTCCAGGTTTAGACCTGGTTTAGACCTGGTTTAGTCCTGGTTTAGACCTGGTTTAGTCCTGGTTTAGACCTGGTTTAGTCCTGGTTTAGACCTGGTTTAGTCCTGGTTTAGACCTGGTTTAGTCCTGGTTTAGACCTGGTTTAGTCCAGGTTTAGACCTGGTTTAGTCCAGGTTTAGTCCAGGTTTAGTCCTGGTTTAGACCTGGTTTAGTCCTGGTTTAGTCCAGGTTTAGACCTGGTTTAGTCCAGGTTTAGTCCTGGTTTAGTCCTGGTTTAGTCCTGGTTTAGTCCAGGTTTAGTCCAGGTTTAGTCCAGGTTTAGTCCTGGTTTAGACCTGGTTTAGTCCTGGTTTAGACCTGGTTTAGTCCTGGTTTAGACCTGGTTTAGTCCAGGTTTAGACCTGGTTTAGTCCTGGTTTAGTCCTGGTTTAGTCCTGGTTTAGACCTGGTTTAGACCTGGTTTAGTCCAGGTTTAGACCTGGTTTAGTCCTGGTTTAGACCTGGTTTAGTCCTGGTTTAGACCTGGTTTAGTCCTGGTTTAGACCTGGTTTAGTCCAGGTTTAGACCTGGTTTAGTCCAGGTTTAGTCCTGGTTTAGACCTGGTTTAGTCCTGGTTTAGACCTGGTTTAGTCCAGGTTTAGTCCAGGTTTAGTCCTGGTTTAGTCCAGGTTTAGTCCTGGTTTAGTCCAGGTTTAGTCCTGGTTTAGTCCAGGTTCAGTCCTGGTTTAGTCCTGGTTCAGTCCTGGTTTAGTCCTGGTTCAGTCCTGGTTTAGACCTGGTTTAGTCCAGGTTTAGTCCAGGTTTAGTCCTGGTTTAGACCTGGTTTAGACCTGGTTTAGTCCAGGTTTAGACCTGGTTTAGTCCTGGTTTAGACCTGGTTTAGTCCTGGTTTAGACCTGGTTTAGTCCTGGTTTAGTCCAGGTTTAGTCCTGGTTTAGTCCAGGTTTAGTCCAGGTTTAGTCCTGGTTTAGTCCAGGTTTAGTCCAGGTTTAGTCCTGGTTTAGACCTGGTTTAGTCCAGGTTTAGTCCAGGTTTAGTCCTGGTTTAGACCTGGTTTAGTCCTGGTTTAGACCTGGTTTAGTCCAGGTTTAGACCTGGTTTAGTCCAGGTTTAGTCCTGGTTTAGACCTGGTTTAGTCCTGGTTTAGACCTGGTTTAGTCCTGGTTTAGACCTGGTTTAGACCTGGTTTAGTCTTGGTTTAGACCTAGTTTAGTCCTGGTTTAGTCCAGGTTTAGTCCTGGTTTAGTCCAGGTTTAGTCCTGGTTTAGTCCTGGTTTAGTCCTGGTTTAGTCCTGGTTTAGTCCTGGTTTAGTCCAGGTTTAGTCCTGGTTTAGTCCTGGTTTAGTCCAGGTTTAGTCCAGGTTTAGTCCTGGTTTAGTCCTGGTTTAGACCTGGTTTAGTCCTGGTTTAGAACTGGTTTAGTCCAGGTTTAGTCCTGGTTTAGTCCAGGTTTAGTCCTGGTTTAGACCTGGTTTAGTCCTGGTTTAGTCCAGGTTTAGTCCTGGTTTAGTCCAGGTTTAGTCCAGGTTTAGTCCTGGTTTAGTCCAGGTTTAGTCCAGGTTTAGTCCTGGTTTAGACCTGGTTTAGTCCTGGTTTAGTCCTGGTTTAGACCTGGTTTAGTCCAGGTTTAGTCCTGGTTTAGTCCAGGTTTAGTCCTGGTTTAGACCTGGTTTAGTCCTGGTTTAGTCCAGGTTTAGTCCTGGTTTAGTCCAGGTTTAGTCCAGGTTTAGTCCTGGTTTAGTCCAGGTTTAGTCCAGGTTTAGTCCTGGTTTAGACCTGGTTTAGTCCTGGTTTAGTCCTGGTTTAGACCTGGTTTAGTCCAGGTTTAGTCCAGGTTTAGTCCTGGTTTAGACCAGATTTAGTTCAGGTTTAGTCCTGGTTTAGTCCTGGTTTAGTCCAGGTTTAGTCCAGGTTTAGTCCAGGTTTAGACCTGGTTTAGTCCTGGTTTAGACCTGGTTTAGTCCTGGTTTAGTCCAGGTTTAGTCCTGGTTTAGTCCAGGTTTAGTCCAGGTTTAGTCCTGGTTTAGTCCAGGTTTAGTCCTGGTTTAGACCTGGTTTAGTCCAGGTTTAGTCCAGGTTTAGTCCAGGTTTAGTCCTGGTTTAGACCTGGTTTAGTCCTGGTTTAGACCTGGTTTAGTCCAGGTTTAGACCTGGTTTAGTCCAGGTTTAGTCCTGGTTTAGACCTGGTTTAGTCCTGGTTTAGACCTGGTTTAGTCCTGGTTTAGACCTGGTTTAGACCTGGTTTAGTCTTGGTTTAGACCTGGTTTAGTCCTGGTTTAGTCCAGGTTTAGTCCTGGTTTAGTCCAGGTTTAGTCCTGGTTTAGTCCTGGTTTAGTCCTGGTTTAGTCCTGGTTTAGTCCTGGTTTAGACCTGGTTTAGACCTGGTTTAGACCTGGTTTAGACCTGGTTTAGTCCTGGTTTAGACCTGGTTTAGTCCTGGTTTAGACCTGGTTTAGTCCTGGTTTAGTCCTGGTTTAGTCCTGGTTTAGTCCTGGTTTAGACCTGGTTTAGACCTGGTTTAGTCTTGGTTTAGACCTGGTTTAGTCCTGGTTTAGTCCAGGTTTAGTCCTGGTTTAGTCCTGGTTTAGTCCAGGTTTAGTCCTGGTTTAGTCCTGGTTTAGTCCTGGTTTAGTCCTGGTTTAGTCCTGGTTTAGTCCTGGTTTAGACCTGGTTTAGACCTGGTTTAGACCTGGTTTAGTCCTGGTTTAGACCTGGTTTAGTCCTGGTTTAGACCTGGTTTAGTCCAGGTTTAGTCCAGGTTTAGTCCAGGTTTAGTCCTGGTTTAGTCCTGGTTTAGTCCAGGTTTAGTCCTGGTTTAGTCCTGGTTTAGTCCTGGTTTAGTCCTGGTTTAGACCTGGTTTAGACCTGGTTTAGACCTTGTTTAGACCTGGTTTAGACCTGGTTTAGACCTGGTTTAGACCTGGTTTAGACCTGGTTTAGACCTTGTTTAGACCTGGTTTAGACCTGGTTTAGACCTGGTTTAGACCTGGTTTAGACCTGGTTTAGTCCTGGTTTAGTCCTGGTTTAGTCCTGGTTTAGACCTGGTTTAGTCCTGGTTTAGTCCTGGTTTAGTCCTGGTTTAGACCTGGTTTAGACCTGGTTTAGTCCTAGTTTAGACCTGGTTTAGACCTGGTTTAGTCCTGGTTTAGACCTGGTTTAGACCTGGTTTAGACCTGGTTTAGTCCTGGTTTAGACCTGGTTTAGACCTGGTTTAGTCCAGGTTTAGTCCAGGTTTAGTCCAGGTTTAGTCCTGGTTTAGTCCAGGTTTAGTCCAGGTTTAGTCCAGGTTTAGTCCTGGTTTAGTCCAGGTTTAGTCCAGGTTTAGTCCTGGTTTAGTCCTGGTTTAGTCCTGGTTTAGACCTGGTTTAGACCTGGTTTAGACCTTGTTTAGACCTGGTTTAGACCTGGTTTAGACCTGGTTTAGACCTGGTTTAGACCAGGTTTAGACCTGGTTTAGACCTGGTTTAGACCTTGTTTAGACCTGGTTTAGTCCTGGTTTAGACCTGGTTTAGTCCTGGTTTAGACCTGGTTTAGTCCTGGTTTAGACTCCTCTGCACAGATGTTCCTGGACACTGTAGCAGCTGCAGGTATCTTACAGCCTGCCTCTTGTCTTTCTTGTCATTGGTAGGATTTCTGGACATCAGTGATCTGTCGGTGGGACGTCCCATGTAGGAGCTGTTCCTCCCAGGACGGTTCCTCCAGCTCCTCGTCCTCTGTTTTCCACTGCCGGAGACATTCACTGAGAACTTCGTCCGTTTACACAAAATAAATCTTTTTTGCTGCTCTGACATTGAAGTGTTTTCTTTTAAAACCTAATTCAGAGGAAATAACAATCATTCATTTCTCTGATAAAGGTTCTTCCATAAGTGCACCGTGATGATGTTTCTGCAACATTACACAGCCCAGTAACAAAAGCTTTTGGAAAATTACAAACTAAGGCAGATTCGATTGGGTGACAAAACATTTTTAAACCATTTATGATCAAATTTAATGCCAAATTTCAACTCAAAAATAACACATACTGTACTTCTCTATTATTAGTTATGGAGTTTTACTTTGCACAATAATTTGAGCGATTAATTTGATAAAAGTCAAAGTTTGTTAGCATATTTTCACTGATCCATATTTTACCAACAACACCAAAAAGACCTTTTTTAAATTTAAGACCAAGATGAACAGAATTTAATACCTGCCGATAAGATTTAATACTGTTTAATACTGTTTAATACTGTTTAATACTGTTTAATACTGTTCTGTGGAGCCCACACTGGCACAGGGAGGACTTCTGGAAGCTGGAGAAGCGGACGTTAGCTCCCGTCTGCTCCTCCGAACTCACAGCGTGCCAAGTGCCAAACAAACCACGAAGCTAACCCCATTTTTCCACATTTTATTTTGAAGCAGACAAAAGTTTATCAGAAAAAGACCAGAGATAATAAATAAATAGAAACAGAAACCGTCGGCGTGGCAGCGGTGTCGGAGGCCGTTCTGCCGTTTGCATATCCTCCTCCCCGCACGCCGAGCCCTGCGCAGAAACCGTAGTAAAAGCTCTTTTTATCAAAGGTAAAAAGTTCCAAGTGCTCGTGTTTTTTACGGAAAGTACTGAGAGCAGATCCTGAAGGTTACTGAAGTATTTTTTGACCCGTATCACAGCGAGGACAGAACCACGTCCCGTTTCTGACTTTGGCGACAAGAACGTTATCAGAAAACATGATTCGCTTTAGTAAGGATTATTATTATTATTATTATTATTATTATTATTACAGTCATGCATACAGTATTTAGTTTTGAATGAGAGTCTTATTGAGTTTGATAAACCCAGTCTGAACAGTGAATCTAATGAGTCTGCAGGTCACTCATATGTGGTATAAATATTGAAGGAAACGTTGCATCTCATTTTCATTCGCTACGAGTAAATTTCAAAGCAAAATCTATGTTTAAATCTCCCATATTCTACTTTTCTCATTCTTTCTGAATCAGTGTTGAACTCCTGTGCATTTCAGGTTCTAGAACTTAAAATAATGCATCTGTTAGGGCTGTAACGATACAGTTTCCTACGATACAACATCGATACACATGAGCTTGTATCGAATCGTTTTCTAGGAAGTGAATATCGATACACATGAAGTATCAAATGAGAATATCGGAAATTAGAAATGTGTATGTTAAAATAAAACCAGATATGGCTTTTTGGAGATAAATTTTATGTTGTTAATGAAATAAAATGTTATATTCCACTTTTCTTCTCTCTGTCTGCGGGACGTAACCAACCCCGGCTGCGGTGCTGCATTTGGGAGGAAACTTTTATGATTTTTGGCAAAAGTCGTATCAAAACAATTCTAATCGATACATACTGTATTGTTGCAAAAACGTATCGTTACACTCCTAGTATCTGTGGAAAACCTCTTCTGTTGGGAGCTGTTACTGGTTTCTGGTTTAGTCCTGGTTTAGTCCTGGTTTAGACCTGGTTTAGGCCTGGTTTAGTCCTGGTTTAGACCTGGTTTAGACCTGGTTTAGACCTGGTTTAGACCTGGTTTAGTCCTGGTTTAGGCCTGGTTTAGACCTGGTTTAGACCTGGTTTAGTCCTGGTTTAGTCCTGGTTTAGTCCTGGTTTAGTCCTGGTTTAGACCTGGTTTAGTCCTGGTTTAGTCCTGGTTTAGTCCTGGTTTAGTCCTGGTTTAGACCTGGTTTAGTCCTGGTTTAGTCCTGGTTTAGACCTGGTTTAGTCCTGGTTTAGTCCTGGTTTAGTCCTGGTTTAGACCTGGTTTAGACCTGGTTTAGTCCTAGTTTAGACCTGGTTTAGACCTGGTTTAGTCCTGGTTTAGACCTGGTTTAGACCTGGTTTAGACCTGGTTTAGACCTGGTTTAGTCCTGGTTTAGTCCTGGTTTAGTCCTGGTTTAGACCTGGTTTAGTCCTGGTTTAGTCCTGGTTTAGTCCTGGTTTAGACCTGGTTTAGACCTGGTTTAGTCCTAGTTTAGACCTGGTTTAGACCTGGTTTAGTCCTGGTTTAGACCTGGTTTAGACCTGGTTTAGACCTGGTTTAGTCCTGGTTTAGACCTGGTTTAGACCTGGTTTAGTCCTGATTTAGACCTGGTTTAGTCCTGGTTTAGTCCTGGTTTAGACCTGGTTTAGTCCTGGTTTAGTCCTGGTTTAGTCCTGGTTTAGACCTGGTTTAGACCTGGTTTAGTCCTGGTTTAGACCTGGTTTAGTCCTGGTTTAGTCCTGGTTTAGACCTGGTTTAGTCCTGGTTTAGTCCTGGTTTAGACCTGGTTTAGACCTGGTTTAGACCTGGTTTAGACCTGGTTTAGTCCTGGTTTAGGCCTGGTTTAGACCTGGTTTAGACCTGGTTTAGTCCTGGTTTAGTCCTGGTTTAGTCCTGGTTTAGTCCTGGTTTAGACCTGGTTTAGTCCTGGTTTAGTCCTGGTTTAGTCCTGGTTTAGTCCTGGTTTAGACCTGGTTTAGTCCTGGTTTAGTCCTGGTTTAGACCTGGTTTAGTCCTGGTTTAGTCCTGGTTTAGTCCTGGTTTAGACCTGGTTTAGACCTGGTTTAGTCCTAGTTTAGACCTGGTTTAGACCTGGTTTAGTCCTGGTTTAGACCTGGTTTAGACCTGGTTTAGACCTGGTTTAGACCTGGTTTAGTCCTGGTTTAGTCCTGGTTTAGTCCTGGTTTAGACCTGGTTTAGTCCTGGTTTAGTCCTGGTTTAGTCCTGGTTTAGACCTGGTTTAGACCTGGTTTAGTCCTAGTTTAGACCTGGTTTAGACCTGGTTTAGTCCTGGTTTAGACCTGGTTTAGACCTGGTTTAGACCTGGTTTAGTCCTGGTTTAGACCTGGTTTAGACCTGGTTTAGTCCTGATTTAGACCTGGTTTAGTCCTGGTTTAGTCCTGGTTTAGACCTGGTTTAGTCCTGGTTTAGTCCTGGTTTAGTCCTGGTTTAGACCTGGTTTAGACCTGGTTTAGTCCTGGTTTAGACCTGGTTTAGTCCTGGTTTAGTCCTGGTTTAGACCTGGTTTAGTCCTGGTTTAGTCCTGGTTTAGACCTGGTTTAGACCTGGTTTAGACCTGGTTTAGACCTCTACAGAGAACGCATGGATTAGGAGTCTGTCGCCCCCTGCTGGCAATGCTGGGGAGCGGACAGAGCATAAAATGGTTGTTTAGCACAGCCGTTAGCAACATGATGCTAACAGATAGATTTCTGAGCTGACGGAGGTTTAAGGCTGAAATAAAGAGTCCGGTGACGGTCTATGGGCTTTAGAAACGCGCAGGAAAACTTCCTGGTTTCACCGTGTCTACGCAGAGCCATGAGACCGAGCGTTTTCAGCTCTGGAGAAGGGCAGCGCCTCAGCATACAGGACTACTCAAACAGAATACTACTGCAGGTCTGTTTTTGAGGAGAAGACATAATTTGGTTAAAGAGAGGAACAGAGAACTTTAAATAAAATTGAGTTAGGACTAAATCTAAAACGTGATCATGATTTAGTCTTAATTAAAGAATTTAGACCTGAATGAGTTCTGATTTAGCCCCAGTTCTAACCGGTGAGTCCAGAACCTTTTTACATTCACACATTAAAACTGAATTTGACTTTTACTGCGTCTATGATTAACAACGCCCTGTTCTTTATAAGAGTACCCAAATCTCACCAGTCACCCCTCCCCGGTTATCGTGAGTTTTTCCTCACATCGTGCAGCCCAAGCCTGAACCGAACTCACTCACCACCAACGCACCTCCACCTCTGAACGTGGTTATTCCACACACAAGCGCTCTGCAGACTCGTTAAACCGTACTGCTCTGGGACTGGTCTGAGTCTGTAGCTTAAAGAACTGAGGTACAGTGGAGTTTGTCCTGAAGAAGAGCATAGCATTGGTTTATGCAGATTTTATAATGTTATGAATTCACCGTTAAATGAATCTGTGTGAGGAAGTCTATACTGAACAGAAAATAAAACCGTTCGGACTGGAATTTCTCTTTTGGTTTCAGAGTTTTCTGTTTACTGACCTGTAACTGAGAGATATTAAAAACTGCATCATTAACAGCGGCCTCCTGATGTCGGGTGCTACTACAATGTGACGTTTTGGAGGAAAGTCCACCTTAAAAACACAACGTTTGGTTTAGACCTGGTCCAGTCCAAGTTTAGTACAGACCTGGACCTACTTTAGCTCTATTTGCCACCTAGTCTAGTTCTAGTATCGTGCAGGTTTAGACCCAGTTTACTCCTGGTTAAGTCCTAGTTAAGACCTGGTTTTCAGTTCTTGGTTTAGACCTGGATTAGAGCTGATTTAATCCTGGTTTAGACCTTGTTTAGTCCTGGTTTAGACCTTGTTTAGTCCTGGTTTAGACCTTGTTTAGACCTTGTTTAGACCTGGTTTAGTCCTGGTTTAGACCTGGTTTAGTCCTGGTTTAGACTTTGGTAAAGATCTAATTTAGACCCATATTTAGTCCTTGGTTTAGTCCTGGTTTAGACCTTGTTTAGTCCTGGTTTAGACCTTGTTTAGACCTGGTTTAGACCTTGTTTAGTCCTGGTTTAGACCTGATTTAGACCTGGTTCCGTCCTTGGTTTAGTCTTTTGTTTAAACCTGCTTTCGTCCTAGTTTAAACCTGCTTTAGTTCTGGTTTAGACCCGTTTTAGTCCTTGCTTTAGACCTGGTTTAGTCCTGGTTTAGTCCTGGTTTAGTCCTGGTTTAGTCCCTGGTTTAGTCCCTGGTTTAGTCCCTGGTTTAGTCCTGGTTTAGTCCCTGGTTTAGTCCCTGGTTTAGTCCCTGGTTTAGTCCTGGTTTAGTCCCTGGTTTAGTCCCTGGTTTAGTCCCTGGTTTAGTCCCTGGTTTGGACCAGTTTTAGTCCCTGGTTTAGTCCTGGTTTAGTCCTGGTTTAGTCCCTGGTTTAGTCCCTGGTTTAGTCCCTGGTTTAGTCCCTGGTTTAGTCCTGGTTTAGACCTGGTTTAGACCTGGTTTAGTCCCTGGTTTAGTCCCTGGTTTAGACCTGGTTTAGTCCGTGGTTTAGACCTGGTTTAGTCCCTGGTTTAGACCTGGTTTAGTCCCTGGTTTAGTCCCTGGTTTAGTCCCTGGTTTAGTCCTGGTTTAGACCTGGTTTAGACCTGGTTTAGACCTGGTTTAGTCCTGGTTTAGTCCCTGGTTTAGTCCTGGTTTAGTCCTGGTTTAGTCCTGGTTTAGACCTGGTTTAGACCTGGTTTAGTCCTGGTTTAGTCCCTGGTTTAGTCCTGGTTTAGTCCTGGTTTAGTCCTGGTTTAGACCTGGTTTAGTCCTGGTTTAGTCCTGGTTTAGACCTGGTTTACTCCCTGGTTTAGTCCCTGGTTTAGTCCCTGGTTTAGTCCCTGGTTTAGTCCTGGTTTAGTCCTGGTTTAGTCCTGGTTTAGACCTGGTTTAGACCTGGTTTAGTCCTGGTTTAGACCTGGTTTAGTCCCTGGTTTAGTCCCTGGTTTAGTCCCTGGTTTAGACCTTGTTTAGTCCTGGTTTAGACCTTGTTTAGTCCTGGTTTAGACCTTGTTTAGTCCTGGTTTAGACCTTGTTTAGTCCTGGTTTAGACCTTGTTTAGACCTGGTTTAGACCTTGTTTAGTCCTGGTTTAGACCTGATTTAGACCTGGTTCCGTCCTTGGTTTAGTCTTTTGTTTAAACCTGCTTTCGTCCTAGTTTAAACCTGCTTTAGTTCTGGTTTAGACCCGTTTTAGTCCTTGCTTTAGACCTGGTTTAGTCCTGGTTTAGTCCTGGTTTAGTCCTGGTTTAGTCCTGGTTTAGTCCTGGTTTAGACCTGATTTAGACCTGGTTCCGTCCTTGGTTTAGTCTTTTGTTTAAACCTGCTTTCGTCCTAGTTTAAACCTGCTTTAGTTCTGGTTTAGACCCGTTTTAGTCCTTGCTTTAGACCTGGTTTAGTCCTGGTTTAGTCCTGGTTTAGTCCCTGGTTTAGTCCTGGTTTAGTCCCTGGTTTAGTCCCTGGTTTAGTCCCTGGTTTAGTCCTGGTTTAGTCCCTGGTTTAGTCCCTGGTTTAGTCCCTGGTTTGGACCAGTTTTAGTCCCTGGTTTAGTCCCTGGTTTAGTCCTGGTTTAGTCCTGGTTTAGTCCTGGTTTAGTCCCTGGTTTAGTCCCTGGTTTAGTCCTGGTTTAGTCCCTGGTTTAGTCCCTGGTTTAGTCCCTGGTTTAGTCCCTGGTTTAGTCCCTGGTTTAGTCCTGGTTTAGTCCCTGGTTTAGTCCCTGGTTTAGTCCTGGTTTAGACCTGGTTTAGACCTGGTTTAGTCCCTGGTTTAGTCCCTGGTTTAGACCTTGTTTAGTCCTGGTTTAGACCTTGTTTAGTCCCTGGTTTAGACCTTGTTTAGTCCTGGTTTAGACCTTGTTTAGTCCTGGTTTAGACCTTGTTTAGTCCTGGTTTAGACCTTGTTTAGTCCTGGTTTAGACCTTGTTTAGTCCTGGTTTAGACCTTGTTTAGTCCTGGTTTAGTCCTGGTTTAGTCCTGGTTTAGTCCTGGTTTAGTCCTGGTTTAGTCCTGGTTTAGTCCTGGTTTAGACCTGGTTTAGACCTGGTTTAGTCCTGGTTTAGTCCTGGTTTAGTCCTGGTTCAGTCCTGGTTCAGTCCTGGTTTAGTCCTGGTTTAGACCTGGTTTAGACCTGGTTTAGTCCTGGTTTAGTCCTGGTTTAGTCCTGGTTTAGTCCTGGTTTAGTCCCTGGTTTAGTCCTGGTTTAGACCTGGTTTAGTCCTGGTTTAGTCCTGGTTTAGTCCTGGTTTAGTCCTGGTTTAGTCCTGGTTTAGTCCTGGTTTAGTCCTGGTTTAGTCCTTCCATTACTTTACATTCAAACTTTTCTTTTCTCTTTTTAAGGTGGACCTTTCTGTTTATTTTCGAGGTAAAACTGAACTGATGGAAATTGAATGGACCTTAAAAAACCCATAAACCTCATAAAAGCAGTCAAACGTTTATCACCGCAGGCGAAAACCGAACGCTGGGCTGAGACGGAACGAGTCCAGTTGAAACGAAATGGAGCCAACTTATTTTAAAACCGGATTTGGACTTTTCCTTGAGAGACTGTTCCTGGTTTTGAAAAAATCCGAGGTCTGAGCGTCTTAGAAATGTGAGGGATTTGTACAAAGACTTCCAAAAAACGTTGATAGTAAAAGTTGTTGTAAAAAGCCTGGTTCTGAGTTAAAAGCTGAAGCAGAAGGGCCCCACAGTGCGGCTCCAGGTCCGGTCTCAGATCAGTCTGTGAACCTAAACTCAAGTCCGTCAGGTTCTGCAGAGACTCACTGGAGGAGAAAAGTCCCAGTGGGGCCGAGACACATCTGCAACAAGAAGAAAATAAAATATTACATAAAGAGTAGAGCTATTCCCAAAGTCAGGAGTCAGGTCCTCCTTAAATTTACCAAAATCCCACACAGACCCCAACAATACAACTTCCCTCCATCACAAGTTTTATTTTCATGTTTTTCTCCATATATTTCTATAAAAACATTACAAAAGACACTGACTATTGGCTAAAAAGTGTTTTAAAGTTATATTTTTAAAACTTTTCTGATTTTTAAGTTTTTCTCTCTATCATTATTTTTTTCCTCATCTTACAGCCAACTTACAGAGTTCAGAAAAAGTGATTCTTTTGTTAAATGTAGTATATTTAGTTTTTATTATTATCAATAATACTTTTTCTGAACAGTGGAGTCAGTTGCTGTAAGATGAGCTGGAAAAAATAAAGATAGTGAGTAAAACTTAAAATTTCAAGTTTTTGGGAGTATGAACGTTAAATTTGGTGAGTAAAAAAATATTTCTTGTTGAAAACTTGAGATTTTGAGTTGATCACCAAAAACTGAAAAATCTTGAGGGATCCTGTTGCCTTGAGTTTTTGCAGCATTGTTTTTTTACAGTGCATTTCAAACTCAATTTCTTTTTATGTACTTAATATAGGACAGCCTCTGGGGGGCCCTGCAGTGCCTTCGTGGACGCCCAGGGGGGCGCGGACCCCACTTTGAGAACCGCTGTAGTAGAGTAACAAGGATATAAACGCCAACAACTTCAACCTAAAAAGCCAGTGTCCCAAATAGTCTGTCTTTGGTACACTCTCTTCAAAATATCACGCCCTCTAGTGGACAGTATGCTATAATTTTACACTAACAGTTATTAAATAAACTTTTCACGTTCACCTGCTTCCTCTCTCTCTCCCTGTCTCTGTCCGCTGGAGACGCTGGACTTGCACTGAAAACTCTAAACTAACGGCAGTGTGCAGCACAGAACTCAGAAGCCGATTGTTTACAGAACCTCGTGACACGATATATCGCAAAATTATCGTTATCGCAATATCAGCAAACGCATTATCAGTATCGTAAGAATCTAAATATATCACAATAACGCTGTGGTCTTCCATCTGACAGAGATTTACACTGAAGAATCATTTTCCACCAGAGCCTTAAAAGAACATGTGTTGTGACTAAATAAAAATGTTTAAAAAAGTCCAGTTTTAGTGGTAATTTAATTAATTTAGTCACAGCTTAGCCTTGTTTTATTCCTGGTTTAGTCTGGGTTAAGTTTGGATTTTGTGGCTGTTTTGACTTGTAAATACAGGAACTTACATTTTTGTGAAATGTAGTGAATTTAACTTACTATGTTCCAAAAGTAGGCTCTTAGTTTCAAATATCGCAATAATATCGTTATCACAATTTTCAACATAGTTATCGAATATCGCATGTTTTCTCCACTATCCTGCAGCCCTACTTTTTAATGCCACAAACACATTCGCGGCAGCTTAAACTGTCAAAATTCATTTGCAAGTCTTGTAAAATCCAGTTCATCAAGCACCGATAAAGCTGAAAGTCAAACATCTGATGACGGAGTAACGTGTTCCCACTGGAAGCAAACTCTTTCCATACATTTACAAATAAAACTAATAATGTCAGTGATTTTACTTCAAAACTATTTTCAATTTAATGACTTTTATTGCTTTTTACCCTGAAATTAATGTGATCCAGATGAAAACTTAGTTATCTGTCACACTTTAGAGCAGATAAAACATGAAAAATGACGATAATTACTGCAATAAATGCTGTTATCGTGTGCCTCCCCACAACATCGCAATAAATAATGTACGGTGAGGTTAATTCCATGATAATAGGATATCGTTACATCCCTACAGTGATGCAGTCTTTATATTAGGTATGGATTGTAAATGCAATGTTTCAATGACAATAAATGGTTGGATCACAATTTTAAGGTGCCATGAGTTGGTTACCACCTTAAATGACACATTTTCTGGGGGAAACACTGCAGTATATTTACTGATGCCCTCCCTGACACAACCCTCCTCTCCTTCCTTTGGTAAGTGAGTAAACGTATTGCTGTGGTTTCTGCATGGCTCAGGTTATATTTAGGACTTTTCTAGAGCTTTTAAAGCAGAACTCAGTAACTTTTTTATCTTAAATAAAGTCTGTGTGATGGTTAAATTTAGTTGTTGTGGGGTAAATGAAGCGTCCAGCGTCTCCCCCTGCTGTCTCTGGGTTGAAAGTGACACTTGGAAGTCTGAGCGTCACCGACCCGGAGTCAGGGAAGTCTCGAGTCTCGCGAGAAAGCGGCGCATCGCATTTAGCAAAACAAAAAGCTACAGATGGATTTATTTGCCGATTTTTGTCGCGGCAGAGCGGCCAAATGGCAGAAAAACGGATACGAGGAGGGAAAACGAAAGTAAAACCGAGCGAGGGGTCACGCGGGAGTCGCCTGGGCTTGTGAGTGTTTATGACAGCGCTTTACTCTGAACTGCAGGGGGCGCTCTGTAGAGGAAAATGAGGCAAAACAGCAAAGAAACGAGCAGAGTTAGAGTTCTGCTTTAAGAGCTGGCGGAAACCCCACTTTCATTGCTTTTCACCATAAACAGCATCCACCCCCAGCTCCTCGTCTTCACCTGTTCACGTCTGCTCCTCGGGCTCAGTCTGTGATTGGCCGTTCGTCTCCTCCTCTGTCTGTGATTGGCCGTTCGTCTCCTCCTCTGTCTGTGATTGGCCGTTCGTCTCCTCCTCTGTCTGTGATTGGCCGTTCGTCTCCTCCTCTGTCTGTGATTGGCCGTTCGTCTCCTCCTCTGTCTGTGATTGGCCGTTCATCTCCGCTTCCTCCTCCTCATTATTATTCTCCTCATCCGTCCCCTCGTTCTCCTTGTTCTCCTGGTGTCCTTGTTCCTCCAGCTCCATCTCTCCGTCGCTGTCGGCCTCCTCCTGCTCCTGCTCCTCCTCCTGCTCCTCCTCCTGCTCCTCCTCCTGCGGCTCCTCCTCCTGGTGGTAATACTCAGAGTCACCGAGCACACCGGAGCAGACTGACAGCGGTGCGTGTGTTTGTGTGCAGTTACCGATGTGGCGTGCTCCTCCGGCTCCTCCTCCTCGCGCTCCTCCTCCTCTCGCTCCTCCTCCTCTCGCTCCTCCTCGCTGAACGGCTCGTGCCCCTCCTCCACTCGGCTCTGGACCTCCCTGAACCAGTCTCGGACCTGTTCGTAGCCCAGACCGGACTTCGTCACCAGTTCGTCCAGGTCTTTCTCGCTCAGAGCCCGATGGCGGAGGTAGTAGTCCTTCAGGTACCACTTACCGGACTTCATCTGTGGATGGAGAGGAGAATATTCAACATTTACTCAAAAAATATCAACTTTATTCCTCATCTGAAGCTAATATTTTAATAACAGACTTGGTAACTGTTGTAGTAAGTAAATTTTTCCTCCAAGAGACTTTGCAAAATCTGAATTAAAAGACAAATTAAGGAAATATGACTTTAATTAAACAGTTTCAGGGTCAGTGTGAGGACTAAAGAAGTTGTTGCAGGGTGAATAAAGCCCCCTGCAGCGCCCCCTGGTGTATCGTGGTGATAAACCAGCCTTGTAAGAATGGGAGAAACCACAGGGGTCACACAGGGGTCAACGGGATTCCACGGTGCTTTACTCGCAAATGTAGGGGGCGCTCCAGAGAGAAAAATGAGACAAAAACAAAGAAGAAATGAGCAAAGTTACACAGTTCTGCTTTGAACTGACGAGAAATCTGAGTGTTACATCTCTTTACTTTGAAAGCCTTAATCCAATGGAGCTCAAAAGTAAATTTCACATTAATTTTCCCCGTGGCTTCTCAAAAAAAGGTGTATCTTACAGTGCTGTCATGGCACTAAAATTCATACAGTTTTATCTTCAAACAAGGGTTAGTCCTGTGTGTGTTGTGTGTGATTGTATATCACGTAAATAAATGTGTGTGCTTTATATCTGCTGAAATAAAGTGCGCCGGGTGACGGTTTTAGTTAATTTACTCAACGATATCCCGCCTCTGCGCTCAGCGATGAGTTCAATATTTACCGTACTTTCCGCACTATAGGGCACTCCGGATTATTGAACGGTCTATTTTTGAACTTTTTCCACATAAAGCGCTCGGGACTAAAAGGCGAAACAAAACAGTCAGATAAGTCAGTCAGTCAAACTTTATTCAACGCGTTCGCCATAACTCCCAAACTTGTTCAGTTGTAACGCGTGAATAAAAAACACAATCTGAGACACAATAACTCACAACTGTTCAGTTAACGTTAGAACAAAATACAACACAATACTCTCACTTTTTCACTTCATTCCTCGTCCACAAATCCCTCAAATTCTTCATCGTCAGTGTCCGAGTTAAACAGTTGGGCGATTACGGCAATATTATGGTGAAGCCCAGTATGTATTACTCTGCGATGCTCCTGACTACGGGAGCCGTAAATAAATTCATATATAAGGCGCTCTGGATTATTTTTTATCTGGACCGCTTTTTGAGAAGATTGAAGGCTTTTAAGTGCGCCCTATAGCGCGGAAAATACTGTAACACAAATGCTAAAACCCTTGTTTGAAGATAAAACTGCGTTAGTCCATAGCAGTGTTAGTTTGGTGATTTTATTTTGCGATGTGTGACGACATAAATATGTTTTTTGAAGCTGCCCTTGTCCGGCTGCTGCTTACAAACTGTGACCGGAAGTGGATCATTCCTTTTAGCCGAATAACTTAAACTAGTAAGTTATAGTATATTACACATAATTGGAAGAATTACTCATAATACTTAACTATTATATTGATATATGATGGTAAAATGAGTTATAACAGTGATACTTATATTCACATGTATCATAAGCATAAAAAGAAACACTGCACCTGTGTGTAATGGACCATACTTGGATGTAATTATAAAGTATAATGTACGACATACTGTCAGATATTGTATATAAATACTTTGTTCTTTAATAGTAGTAACCGTTCATTAGGATGAATGGGGGTGGGGTTAAATAAGTTCGTCTTCTTTCCCACTGCTTTTCCAGCTACAATAAAATACAAACTGTGAACACGTCTCAAATATATTTATACTGTTATTCTGTTTGTTTCTTTTGTTTTTTCTACCCAGTGTGGGTATAATGTATAATATTGTACAATATATTTATTTTTCTATGTACAATGTTTTTTATTACTTTGGCTCGAAATAAAGTAATCAAACAAAATGAATATGTAATTTAGATCCTGGTTTTAGTATCAGTGTCCTGGTACAGATGTTGTGATAGCCCTGGTATATCAGGAGTGTAACGGCTCTGGGGTAAGTTAAAAAACCTGAAATACTAACGCAAAGGTGTCCAAAATGATTTCAGAAGTAGACCATGTGACCTGAGATAATAAAAACTGGTAAACCGTGAGCTGACCTTGATGGAGGTGAAGTCCTGAGGGCAGCGTTTACAGGGGATGGGTCTCCTGGTTCTCCTGGACCAGCCTCGGAAACGCTTCCTGGGCTTCTTCTTCACTCCTCCATTCAGCGCCTCCTCCACCTGCGGCCGCCACACAGAAGACTCAGTTACTGCAACTCATGACTCAGTTACTGCAACTCATGACTCAGTTACTGTAACTCATGACTCAGTTACTTACTGTAACTCATGACTCAGTTACTGTAACTCATTACTCAGTTACTGTAACTCATTACTCAGTTACTGTAACTCATTACTCAGTTACTGTAACTCATGACTCAGTTACTGCAACCCATTACTCAGTTACTGTAACTCATTACTCAGTTACTGTGACTCATTACTCAGTTACTGCAACCCATTACTCAGTTACTGTAACTCATTACTCAGTTACTGTAACTCATTACTCAGTTACTGCAACCCATTACTCAGTTACTGCAACTCATTACTCAGTTACTGTAACTCATTACTCAGTTACTCAGTTACTGTAACTCATTACTCAGTTACTGTAACTCATTACTCAGTTACTGCAACCCATTACTCAGTTACTGTAACTCATTACTCAGTTACTGTAACTCATTACTCAGTTACTGCAACCCATTACTCAGTTACTGTAACTCATTACTCAGTTACTGTAACTCATTACTCAGTTACTGTAACTCATTACTCAGTTACTGCAACCCATTACTCAGTTACTGTAACTCATTACTCAGTTACTGTAACTCTTTACTCAGTTACTGTAACTCATGACTCAGTTACTCAGTTACTGTAACTCATTACTCAGTTACTGTAACTCATTACTCAGTTACTGCAACCCATTACTCAGTTACTGTAACTCATTACTCAGTTACTCAGTTACTGTAACTCATTACTCAGTTACTGTAACTCATTACTCAGTTACTGTAACTCATTACTCAGTTACTGTAACTCATTACTCAGTTACTGCATCCCATTACTCAGTTACTGTAACTCATTACTCAGTTACTGTAACTCATTACTCAGTTACTGTAACTCATTACTCAGTTACTGCAACCCATTACTCAGTTACTGTAACTCATTACTCAGTTACTGTAACTCATGACTCAGTTACTCAGTTACTGTAACTCATGACTCAGTTACTGTAACTCATGACTCAGTTACTGTAACTCATGACTCAGTTACTCAGTTACTGTAACTCATTACTCAGTTACTGTAACTCATTACTCAGTTACTGTAACTCATTACTCAGTTACTGTAACTCATTACTCAGTTACTGCAACCCATTACTCAGTTACTGTAACTCATTACTCAGTTACTGTAACTCATTACTCAGTTACTGTAACTCATTACTCAGTTACTGCAACCCATTACTCAGTTACTGTAACTCTTTACTCAGTTACTGTAACTCATTACTCAGTTACTGTAACTCATTACTCAGTTACTCAGTTACTGTAACTCATTACTCAGTTACTGTAACTCTTTACTCAGTTACTGTAACTCATTACTCAGTTACTCAGTTACTGTAACTCATTACTCAGTTACTGTAACTCATTACTCAGTTACTGTAACTCTTTACTCAGTTACTGTAACTCATTACTCAGTTACTCAGTTACTGTAACTTATGACTCAGTTACTGTAACTCATTACTCAGTTACTGTAACTCATTACTCAGTTACTGCAACTCATGACTCAGTTACTGTAACTTATGACTCAGTTACTGTAACTCATTACTCAGTTACTGTAACTCATTACTCAGTTACTGTAACTCATTACTCAGTTACTGTAACTTATGACTCAGTTACTGTAACTCATTACTCAGTTACTGCAAATCATTACTCAGTTACTGTCACTCATGACTCAGTTACTGTAACTCATTACTCAGTTACTGTAACTCATTACTCAGTTACTGTAACTCATTACTCAGTTACTGTAACTCTTTACTCAGTTACTCAGTTACTGTAACTTATGACTCAGTTACTGTAACTTATGACTCAGTTACTGTAACTCATTACTCAGTTACTGCAACTCATTACTCAGTTACTGCAACTCATGACTCAGTTACTGCAACTCATGACTCAGTTACTGTAACTCATTACTCAGTTACTGTAACTCATTACTCAGTTACTGCAACTCATGACTCAGTTACTGTAACTCATTACTCAGTTACTGTAACTCATTACTCAGTTACTGTAACTCATTACTCAGTTACTGTAACTCATGACTCAGTTACTGCAACTCATTACTCAGTTACTGTCACTCATGACTCAGTTACTGTAACTCATTACTCAGTTACTGTCACTCATGACTCAGTTACTCAGTTACTGTAACTCATGACTCAGTTACTGTAACTCATTACTCAGTTACTGTAACTTATGACTCAGTTACTGTAACTTATGACTCAGTTACTGTAACTTATGACTCAGTTACTGTAACTCATTACTCAGTTACTGTAACTCATTACTCAGTTACTGTAACTTATGACTCAGTTACTGTAACTCATGACTCAGTTACTTACTGTAACTCATGACTCAGTTACTGCAACTCATGACTCAGTTACTGTAACTCATGACTCAGTTACTGTAACTCATGACTCAGTTACTGTAACTCATGACTCAGTTACTGTAACTCATGACTCAGTTACTTACTGTAACTCATGACTCAGTTACTGTAACTCATTACTCAGTTACTGTAACTCATTACTCAGTTACTGTAACTCATTACTCAGTTACTTACTGTAACTCATTACTCAGTTACTCAGTTACTGTAACTCATTACTCAGTTACTCAGTTACTGTAACTCATTACTCAGTTACTGTAACTCATGACTCAGTTACTGTAACTCATGACTCAGTTACTGCAACCCATTACTCAGTTACTGTAACTCATTACTCAGTTACTGTGACTCATTACTCAGTTACTGCAACCCATTACTCAGTTACTGTAACTCATTACTCAGTTACTGTAACTCATTACTCAGTTACTTACTGTAACTCATTACTCAGTTACTCAGTTACTGTAACTCATTACTCAGTTACTCAGTTACTGTAACTCATGACTCAGTTACTGTAACTCATGACTCAGTTACTGCAACTCATGACTCAGTTACTGCAACCCATTACTCAGTTACTGTAACTCATTACTCAGTTACTGTAACTCATGACTCAGTTACTTACTGTAACTCATGACTCAGTTACTGTAACTCATTACTCAGTTACTGTAACTCATTACTCAGTTACTGTAACTCATTACTCAGTTACTTACTGTAACTCATTACTCAGTTACTCAGTTACTGTAACTCATTACTCAGTTACTCAGTTACTGTAACTCATTACTCAGTTACTGTAACTCATGACTCAGTTACTGTAACTCATGACTCAGTTACTGCAACCCATTACTCAGTTACTGTAACTCATTACTCAGTTACTGTGACTCATTACTCAGTTACTGCAACCCATTACTCAGTTACTGTAACTCATTACTCAGTTACTGTAACTCATTACTCAGTTACTGTAACTCATTACTCAGTTACTGCAACCCATTACTCAGTTACTGCAACTCATTACTCAGTTACTGTAACTCATTACTCAGTTACTCAGTTACTGTAACTCATTACTCAGTTACTGTAACTCATTACTCAGTTACTGCAACCCATTACTCAGTTACTGTAACTCATTACTCAGTTACTGTAACTCATTACTCAGTTACTGCAACCCATTACTCAGTTACTGTAACCCATTACTCAGTTACTGTAACTCATTACTCAGTTACTGTAACTCATTACTCAGTTACTGTAACTCATTACTCAGTTACTGCAACCCATTACTCAGTTACTGTAACTCATTACTCAGTTACTGTAACTCTTGACTCAGTTACTGTAACTCATGACTCAGTTACTGTAACTCATTACTCAGTTACTGTAACTCATTACTCAGTTACTGCAACCCATTACTCAGTTACTGTAACTCATTACTCAGTTACTCAGTTACTGTAACTCATTACTCAGTTACTGTAACTCATTACTCAGTTACTGTAACTCATTACTCAGTTACTGCATCCCATTACTCAGTTACTGTAACTCATTACTCAGTTACTGTAACTCATTACTCAGTTACTGTAACTCATTACTCAGTTACTGCAACCCATTACTCAGTTACTGTAACTCATTACTCAGTTACTGTAACTCATGACTCAGTTACTCAGTTACTGTAACTCATGACTCAGTTACTGTAACTCATGACTCAGTTACTCAGTTACTGTAACTCATTACTCAGTTACTGTAACTCATTACTCAGTTACTGTAACTCATTACTCAGTTACTGTAACTCATTACTCAGTTACTGCAACCCATTACTCAGTTACTGCAACCCATTACTCAGTTACTGTAACTCATTACTCAGTTACTGTAACTCATTACTCAGTTACTAACTCATTACTCAGTTACTGCAACCCATTACTCAGTTACTGTAACTCATTACTCAGTTACTGTAACTCTTTACTCAGTTACTGTAACTCATTACTCAGTTACTCAGTTACTGTAACTCATTACTCAGTTACTGTAACTCATTACTCAGTTACTGTAACTCTTTACTCAGTTACTGTAACTCATTACTCAGTTACTGTAACTCATTACTCAGTTACTGTAACTCATTACTCAGTTACTGTAACTCATTACTCAGTTACTGTAACTCTTTACTCAGTTACTGTAACTCATTACTCAGTTACTCAGTTACTGTAACTCATTACTCAGTTACTGTAACTCTTTACTCAGTTACTGTAACTCATTACTCAGTTACTCAGTTACTGTAACTCATTACTCAGTTACTGTAACTCATTACTCAGTTACTGTAACTCATTACTCAGTTACTGTAACTCTTTACTCAGTTACTGTAACTCATTACTCAGTTACTCAGTTACTGTAACTCATTACTCAGTTACTGTAACTCATTACTCAGTTACTGTAACTCATTACTCAGTTACTGCAACTCATGACTCAGTTACTGTAACTTATGACTCAGTTACTGTAACTCATTACTCAGTTACTGTAACTCATTACTCAGTTACTGTAACTCATTACTCAGTTACTGTAACTCATTACTCAGTTACTGCAAATCATTACTCAGTTACTGTCACTCATGACTCAGTTACTGTAACTCATTACTCAGTTACTGTAACTCATTACTCAGTTACTGTAACTCTTTACTCAGTTACTCAGTTACTGTAACTTATGACTCAGTTACTGTAACTTATGACTCAGTTACTGTAACTTATGACTCAGTTACTGTAACTCATTACTCAGTTACTGCAACTCATGACTCAGTTACTGTAACTCATTACTCAGTTACTGTAACTCATTACTCAGTTACTGCAACTCATGACTCAGTTACTGTAACTCATGACTCAGTTACTGTAACTCATTACTCAGTTACTGTAACTCATTACTCAGTTACTGCAACTCATGACTCAGTTACTGTAACTCATGACTCAGTTACTGCAACTCATTACTCAGTTACTGTCACTCATGACTCAGTTACTGTAACTCATTACTCAGTTACTGTCACTCATGACTCAGTTACTGTAACTCATTACTCAGTTACTGTAACTTATGACTCAGTTACTGTAACTTATGACTCAGTTACTGTAACTCATTACTCAGTTACTGTAACTCATTACTCAGTTACTGTAACTTATGACTCAGTTACTGTAACTCATTACTCAGTTACTGCAACTCATTACTCAGTTACTGTCACTCATGACTCAGTTACTGTAACTCATTACTCAGTTACTGTCACTCATGACTCAGTTACTCAGTTACTGTAACTCATGACTCAGTTACTGTAACTCATTACTCAGTTACTGTAACTTATGACTCAGTTACTGTAACTCATTACTCAGTTACTGCAACTCATTACTCAGTTACTGTAACTCATTACTCAGTTACTGTAACTCATTACTCAGTTACTGTAACTCATTACTCAGTTACTGTAACTCATTACTCAGTTACTGCAACTCATTACTCAGTTACTGTAACTCATTACTCAGTTACTCAGTTACTGCAACTCATTACTCAGTTACTGTAACTCATTACTCAGTTACTGTAACTCATGACTCAGTTACTAACGTTAGCTCTGCAGGAGGACGACACTCGACAGCAATGATCAACAAATATCTCATGTTGCCATATTAACTTTCTTTAATTTAAAATATATAACTTTTGGTGTGTGCATCCTTTTACTCCTACTCTCTCGCAAAAGCATTCTGGTCTATACTGACCTCTAGTGGCCATCGATGTCCACTACTTTTAAAAATGCATTGTGGGAACTTTTGAGTGAAGTATTTTTGTATCCAGCGGACACTGGGACACCACTGCAGAACAGTGATCAGTAAACAGGGATCAGGGCAGAGGACACAGCCCTGGTCTCGGCTCACTCTGCACTCGGTCTTGGTCTCGAGTAGTACAGTCTTGACTACATCACTAACTACTACTACTACTACTACTGCTACTGCTACTGCTACTGCTGAAAAGTAAGAGCTACTACTACTACAGAAAAGTAAGAGCTGCTACTACTACTACAGAAATGTACTACTACTACTACTACTACTACTACTACTACTACTACTACTACTACTACTACTACTACTACTACTACTACTACTACTACTACAGAAAAGTAAGAGTTCCTACTACTGTTACTACTAAAAAGTGAAAAGTGCGTGTTCTCCGGACCTTGGCGCTCTGGTAGAGGTAGAACCTGAACCTGATGATACTACTACCGTATTTTTTGGACAATAAGTCGCACTTTTTTCATAGTCTGGCTAGGGGTGTGACTTATACAAGTTTTTTTCTTCTTCATTATACATTTTTGGCTACTGCGACTTATACTCCGGAATAGGGCTGCACGATATGAAGAAAACATGCGATATTTGATAACTATGTTGAAAATTGCGATAACGATATTATTGCGATATTTGAAAATAGAGCCTACTTTTAGAACATAGTAAGTTAAATTCACTACATTTCACAAAAATGTAAGTTCCTGTATTTACAAGTCAAAACAGCCACAAAATCAAAACTTAACACAGACTAAACCAGGAATAAAACAAGGCTAAGCTGGGACTAAATTAATTAAATTACCACTAAAACTGGACTTTTTAAACATTTTTATTTAGTCACAACACATGTTCTTTTAAGGCTCTGGTGGAAAATGATTCTTCAGTGTAAATCTCTGTCAGATGGAAGACCACAGCGTTATTGTGATATATTTAGATTCTTGCGATACGGATATTGCGTTTGCTGATATTGCGATAACGATAATTTTGCGATATATTGTGCAGCCCTACTCCGGAGCAACTTATAGTCTGGAAAATACGGCACTACTACTACTGATACTACCACAGAAAAGTGAAAAGTGTGTGTTCTGCGGACCTTGCCGCTCTGGTAGAGGTAGAACCACTTGAGGTTGCTGTTCTTGGAGGCGTAGCGCGTGTCTCCGAACCAGTTGACGACGTAGGAGCGGGGCAGGCCGCTCTCCAGGGCCAGGCGGTCGTACTCCTCCGCCGTGGGCCACTGCGTGCGCACGAACGCCTGCTTCAGGACGTGCAGCTGCTCCGGGGTCTTCTTCAGGACCCTCCTGCCGCCGGGACCGGGCCTCTCCAGGGGGACGTCTGCTCCAGCGGCGTCGGGCTTTGCGCTGGACTGAGGAGGCGAGGAGAGAAAAACTGTTAGACTACCAGAAAAATACACTCGAGGAAAAAAGAAACGCACCACTGCTTTTTTACCACATTTTTGTTTGACCCGAATTTTGTTTGACCCGAAACCACTCAGGCTCTTCATGGTCACATTGACCAATAGAATTTAGTTTCAGGTCTAAACTCCTCCTTCCTAGAAGAATATAAACCAGCTCTCACCAGTTCATTTCAGAATTGAGAAAGCCTCTTGGATAAGAGGTGAAACGTCTTCAACTTGGAAAAAAATCCAATCCAGATCACTGCTTTTTTAACTTTTGTTGAGATACATTTTTGTTTGGTTACTTATTTTTGATGGAAATATTCCATGTGCACATCAACCATAAACCCGTCCCTGATATTCAGACCCAATTAATCAATGCTTATGACAGTTTCAATAACAATAACATGACCAAACAATAATAATGCAGCAGTTGTGACATGTGGTCGACCAGATGTGGGACGGTCATTGGAGGATCCAGTGGTGTGGAAACGCTCAGCGAGGCGTACAACAGTAGAGTGATGGACTCCAAACTCCTGGCTACAGCCGTGTGCTCCTTCAGCTTGAAGCAGGCCAATGGCTGCCAATCTCTCTCTGGTTGCAGGAGTCGTGGCATTGCGAACAAATGTGCTTTTTTTTCCATTTTGGTGTCTTTTTATAGGGAATGGTTGTGCACAATTGAGGACAGGTCCAGTTCATCTCTGAGTTTTACTCCTGACCCAGACAGAGGTCCATCCATCCATCTTCTTCCGCTTATCCGGGACCGGGTCGCGGAGGCAGCAGTCTAAGCAAAGATGCCCAGACTTCCCTATCCACAGACACCTCCTCCAGCTCTACCGGGGGGACCCCAAGGCGTTCCCAGGCCAGCCGAGAGACATAGTCCCTCCAGCGTGCCCTAGGTCTTCCCCGGGGCCTCCGCCCGGTGGGACATGCCCGGAACACCTCCCCAGGGAGGCGACCAGGAGGCATCCGGAACAGATGCCCGAGCCACCTCAACTGACTCCTCTCGATGTGGAGGAGCAGCGGCTCTACTCCGAGCTCCTCCCGTGTGACAGAGCTCCTCACCCTATCTCTAAGGGAGCGCCCAGCCACCCTGCGGAGGAAACTCATTTCGGCCGCTTGTATCCGGGATCTTGTCCTTTCGGTCATGACCCAAAGCTCATGACCATAGGTGAGAGTAGGAACGTAGATCGACCGATAAATCGACCTTCTTTACCACAACAGACCGATACAACGACCGCATTACTGCAGACGCTGCACCGATCCGCCTGTCGATCTCACGCTCCATCCTTCCCTCACTCGTGAACAAGACCCCAAGATACTTGAACTCCTCCACTTGAGGCAGGAACTCTCCCCCAACCTGGAGAGGGCAAGCCACCCTTTTCCGGTCGAGAACCATGGCCTCGGACTTGGAGGTGCTGATTCTCATCCCAGCCGCTTCACACTCGGCCGCAAACCGCCCCAGTGCACACTGAAGGTCCTGGTTTGAGGAAGCCAACAGGACAACATCATCCGCAAAAAGCAGAGATGAAATCCTGTGGTTCCCAAACCAGACTCCCTCCGGCCCCTGGCTGCACCTAGAAATTCTGTCCATAAAAATAATGAACAGAACCGGTGACAAAGGGCAGCCCTGCCGGAGTCCAACATGCACTGGGAACAGGTCCGACTTACAACCGGCAATGCGGACCAAGCTCCTGCTCCGGTCATACAGGGACCGGACAGCCCTTAGCAAAGGGCCCCGGACCCCATACTCCCAGAGTACCCCCCACAGGACGCTACGAGGGACACGGTCGAACGCCTTCTCCAAATCCACAAAACACATGTGGACTGGATGGGCGAACTCCCATGAACCCTCGAGCACCCGATAGAGGGTGTAGAGCTGGTCCACTGTTCCACGGCCAGGACGAAAACCGCATTGTTCCTCCTGAATCCGAGGTTCGACTATCGGCCGAATTCTCCTCTCCAGTACCCTGGAATAGACTTTCCCAGGGAGGCTGAGGAGTGTGATCCCCCTGTAGTTGGAACACACCCTCCGGTCCCCCTTCTTAAAAAGAGGGACCACCACCCCGGTCTGCCAGTCCAGAGGCACTGTCCCCAACCGCCATGCGATGTTGCAGAGACGTGTCAGCCACGACAGCCCCACAACATCCAGAGACTTGAGGTATTCAGGACGGATCTCATCCACCCCCGGAGCCTTGCCACTGAGGAGCTTTCCAACCACCTCAGTGACTTCAGCTTGAGTGATGGACAAGTCCACCTCTGAGTCCCCAGCCTCTGCTTCCTCAATGGAAGGCGTGTCGGTGGGATTGAGGAGATCTTCAAAGTATTCCTTCCACCGCCCGACAACATCCCCAGTCGAGGTCAACAGCTCCCCACCTCCACTGTAAACAGTGTTGGTGAAGCACTGCTTCCCCCTCCTGAGGCGGCGGACGGTTTCCCAGAATTTCTTTGAGGCCAACCGATAGTCCTCCTCCATGGCCTCCCCGAACTTTTCCCAGACCCGAGTTTTTGCCTCCACAACCGCCTGGGCTGCAGCACGCTTGGCCTGCCGGTACCCATCAGCTGCTTCAGGAGTCCCACAAGCCAACCAAGCTCGATAGGACTCCTTCTTCAGCCTGACGACATCCCTTACTTCCGGTGTCCACCACCGGGTTCGGGGATTGCCGCCACGACAGGCACCAGAGACCTTGCGACCACAGCTCCGAACGGCCGCATTGACAATAGAGGTGGAGAACATGGTCCACTCGGACTCCATGTCTCCAACCTCCCTCGGAATCTGGTCAAAGCTCTCCCGGAGGTGGGAGTTGAAGACCCCTCTGACAGAGGGCTCAGCCAGACGTTCCCAACAGACCCTCACAACACGTTTGGGTCTGCCGAGTCTGTCCGGCATCCTTCCCTGCCAGCGGATCCAACTCACCACCAGGTGGTGATCGGTTGACAGCTCAGCCCCTCTCTTCACCCGAGTGTCCAAAACACACGGCCGAAGGTCAGATGACACGACTACAAAGTCGATCATCGACCTCCGGCCTAGGGTGTCCTGGTGCCATGTGCACTTATGGACACCCCTGTGCTCGAACATGGTGTTTGTTATGGACAAACTGTGACTAGCACAGAAGTCCAATAACAAAACACCATTCGGGTTCAGATCAGGGAGGCCGTTCTTCCCAATCACACCCCTCCAGGTGTCACTGTCGCCGCCCACGTGGGCGTTGAAGTCTCCCAGCAAAACAATGGAGTCCCCAGTCGGTGCACCTTCCAGTACACCTCCCAGGGACTCCAAGAAGGCTGGGTACTCTGTACTGCTATTTGGCCCGTAGGCACAAACCACAGTAAGAGACCTGTCCCCAACCCGAAGGCGTAGGGACGCGACCCTCTCGTTTACTGGGGTAAACTCCAACACATGGCGGCTGAGCTGGGGGGCTATGAGCAAGCCCACACCAGCCCGCCGCCTCTCACCACGGGCCACGCCAGAGTGGTGGAGAGTCCAACCTCTCTCGAGGAGCTGGGTTTCAGAGCCCAAGCTGTGCGTGGAGGTGAGCCCGACTATATCTAGCCGGTATCTCTCAACCTCCCGCACAAGCTCAGGCTCCTTCCCCCCGAGTGAGGTGACATTCCATGTCCCTACAGCTAGAAGCTGTGTCCGGGGACCGGGTCGTCGAGGCACCCGCCTTCGACTGCTGCCCGATCCACACAGCACCGGTCCCCTACGATTTCCTCTGTGGGTGGTGAGCCCACAGGAGGTCGGGCCCACGTCGCTCTTTCGGGTTGTACCCGGCCGGGCCCCATGGGCAAAGGCCCGGCCACCAGGCGCTCGCATTCGAGCCCCAACCCCAGGCCTGGCTCCAGGGTGGGGCCCCGGCTGCGCCATACCGGGCGACGTCACGGTCCTCGATATAATACTGTTCATAGGGGATTTATGAACTGCTCTTAGTCTGGCCCGTCACCTAGGACCTGTTTGCCATGGGAGACCCTACCAGGGGCATAATGCCCCAGGCAACATAGCTCCTAGGATCATTCGGGCACTCAAACTCCCCCACCACGATAAGGTGGCAGTTCAAGGGGGAGCCAGACAGAGGTGATTAATACAAAAATACAGTTGTTATTGCTCATCAAAATCAATCAACCGGAACCAGGAAAACAGTCATTTCATTTTGACTCAGAATAGAACTAAACTCATTGTAGTCTGTCATTTTTCACTGGCTGTAATATTTTTTGACAAATTGAGAAAATGAAAGTGGTGCATTTCTTTTTTCCTTGAGTGTACATCTCTTTGTTGAGTAATCTGCAGTCTGCTCTGGAATAATCTGGCTTCACGTTGGACTAAGAAGGAGGGAAGAGTTAGAAGAGAGTTATATCATCAGAAAAATGCATCTCTTTTCACACGGGATAAGCATTACCCCTGGACCTCTGTAATTCAGGAATTACCCCCTTTGTCAGTGTTTTTATTTGGGCATTCACACGGGATAAGAGACAGGGTTTCTGCTCGGCTCAATAAGTTGAATTTAAGACTTATTTTGGCCTTTTTAAGACCATTATTGAAGAAAATGAATCCCACAGTGCATAAAAAGCTGAGTCATAAACGTGGCCGTGCTGTCTAACTGTGACTACTGACAAGAGTGAAGCATTTTGTTTTTGGTAAGAAAAAATGTGAGCTCTTGAATCGGTGACGGTGAGAATTTAAGTGTGCATTTTGGAATAAGCTGTGAACGCAGGTAGCTACACTCAATGTACATGACATATTTACCTGTTTTGACCTGTTTAAACATATTTAAAACCTAGTACTCCACATCTCTGTAAATTTAAGATTTTAAATGCAAGACTTTTTAAGATCCTGCAGAAACTCTGAAGAGATGTCTGTAATTTTACTCAATTATTTCTCATCAATTTTACGGGCTTTATTCCAGACAATCACACAGAATTAAAATAAAAATCCCCTATTTTGTTTATGTTTCTAGCTCTACTTAATCTTAAGCTACGATCT
The DNA here is from genome assembly GCA_020698575.1 of Bostrychus sinensis. Classification (NCBI taxonomy): domain Eukaryota; kingdom Metazoa; phylum Chordata; class Actinopteri; order Gobiiformes; family Eleotridae; genus Bostrychus; species Bostrychus sinensis. Next base: position 34,214,228 of record CM036255.1, on the reverse strand, counting down.
TTTATGTTGTTTTACAGTACAGACAAAAACCTATCTTTACCTCACGCTACGACGCATGTCATCCGTTATCTTTACAGGTTTCACTCTCTCTTAATCCATTCACTGAGATATCGCTCTTGGATCTAACTTTAGCACAAAACGCGTCCAAACTTTCCAAAAAGAGCCTCATGTCGCTCCAAAAACTTAGTCTAACGTAGCCATGACGATGCGGGGACATGGTTTGTTTTCTCTTTTTCACTTTTTAATCAGAGGAAAAAAGTAATCGGTTTGGAGTAGGACAAAAAGAAACATGTTATTATTCATTTAGTTTAAATACAGAGGTAAAATGGAGCATTAAAAGACATTTTGGATCGCAGACTGAATTCTGAATCACAGACCTGGCAGACTCACACGGGATAAAAATCACAACGACCTCGGCATTTATTACAAATTACTGGAGGTCCCTGGATAATACTGTTCCCGTGTGAATCGGGCTTTCGTTGAGTCTGCGGCAGTCTTTGTTTCCAGGATGCCCTCACCTCGGAGTTCTGCGCGTGGCCAGTAGGGGGCAGCTTCCGTCTCTCGGTGAACCAGGCGTCCACCTCCCTGCGCGTCAGTTTGGTCTGGGCTCGCAGTCGGCTCAGCTCCTCGTCCGAGGGAGTGTCGGACGTCTGGAAGCTGGCCTCCAGGACCAGCAGCTGCTCCGGGGTTTTCTCCTTAAACTTCTGCAGCGTGAAGTCGGGGAAGGCGTTCCTGAACTTGGCCCGAAGGTCTGTGGGGCTGTGGGAGGACGACGACTGCAGAGGGAGGAGGAGGACTTATTACACAAAGTTTAAAGTTTTTTTAGTTGCATGTGACTGGAGCAGGGCTGTGGCTCTGTGTTCTAGCCTCTGTGAGAAATAAAGGGGGCCATAACTCTAACAAACACTGAGATGTACTCGAGTGGTTAGCAGGTAATGCAGACTCCAAAACAACAGAGCCTATACCCCACTGAAACCACGAAAGAGCGCTAATGTACAAAAACATAACTCCTGGCTGTGTCAGCTCTGTAACTGGGGAAAAGTCCTGCAGCCACCCGGGAGTCGCCCTGGCAGCCGTTCTCCTCCAAATCTGATGCGTGATCTGTGTTGGGTGTGAACGCAGTAGGGCTGTAAGAATCATCGTCGACATAATCGACGATGTTGATTATTAAAATTCGTCAACGCTAATTTTTATTGTCAATGCGTCGTATGGACGCACATTTAGTTTGTAAAATTGCAAAAAAAACGCATTTTTTTATGACCCGGTGTTATTTTGGGGGACCGCAATACACTGCAGGAAGTCAAGGGGGCAGTATTTCCCGTTGTCTGTCATTGTCTTTCTATTTCAAAGAAAAAAAGTCAAAACAAAGTCAGTTCTGTGTAGGCTGCAAAACAGAGCTGTCTTTTCACAGCACACACACACATCTTAAACAAAAACACCCAGGAGCCGTGTCCACTTCTGATACTCACAGGAACGTTTCTGCAAGTTAAGCTAACGAGAAACATTTAGCAGGTAACAGTGGTCTGAGCTGACAAATGTCACATGCGGTCCATAAACTGCAGATAAATCAAAGCTTTTCTCTGTTGTTCACTCGCACAAATATGGCAGTTTATTTTGTTGCATTATTTAACGCTAATTTATAGCTAATATTTTTATTTTTTAACATAACTTAAAAAATATATATCATATATCTTGGTCATTATTTTAACAATAGAATGTTGTTATGGTTGAAGGGTGATAGGGATGTGCTGGAGCAGGTGTAACATGTGCAGCAGTGTGGTGTTGGGTAAACACAAACACAACAGAAATAATTGTTTGACTAATCAAAAAACTAATCGCTGACTAATCGACTGCCAAAATAATCCTTAGTTACAGCCCTAGAACACAGAGTACCGTATTTTCTGGACTATAAGTTGCACTTTTTTCCATCGTCTGGCTCAGGGTGCGACGTATACTCAGGTGTGACTTATATATTAAAATATTTCAGGTGTTGGTTATTTTCACACTGACAGCCACCAGAGGGCGCTCTAGGCTTGTGTCCCAGCATCTGCTGCACCTGTACCACTGACAATTTAAAATGTAAACATTACCACTAACAACTTAGGCTATAAAGACAACTGAGAAAGAGCGGAATAATTGGAAATGGAACTGATGCTGAGTCTGACGACAGCCACGCAGAGGAGGAAGCGGCGCTTCGTCTACCTCCGGAGTTGGCGGAGTTGTTCAGAAGCGACACCGAGAATGAAGAATTTAAAGGATTTAGCGATTAGGAGTGAGATGGTGAGTTTGGTGAACTTGTTATATTATGTTCTTTATGCTATAGTTATGTGAATAACTGTTAATATATTACGTTAACATACGAGACACCTGTTCAGTTCGTTGTTTATGCTTCATGTAGCTGAATAACCATCAATGTGTTACGTTAGCATAGCGCACACCTATTCAGCTGTTGTTCTCTATTCTATTATTACTATAACTCGCCTTTCAACATGAAATGTCTGTTCTTGGTGTCGGATTTTGGAAAATAAATTTCCCCCAAAAAATGTGACTTATATACATTTTTTTCCTTCTTCATTATGCATTTTTTGGCTACTGCCACTTATACTCCGGAGCCACTTATAGTCTGGAAAATAAGTTAAATGTGAGCCCAGTGGCCACTGTCCACAGTGTCACTGGGATAGGCCTCATACCTGAGACGCCAACAGAAATAGGTGGAGGATGATGAGGAAATTTCCAGTTGTAACCGACTAAGTATTATAACAGACAGCTCGTTGTGAAGATGCAGAAATAATAAAACAGGAGGAATCGACACTAGCTTTGGTTCTGTCTCGTTAAAGTTTTGAATACGAAGGGTTAAACCCATAACGTACCCTGGTGTCGCTGCGTTCCCCGGGAGCGTGGGCGGAGGTGGGAGAGGCGTCGGTGTCGTCGCTGGAGTCGATCACTATGGTGGTGCTGTTCAGACCGCTGTTATTGTTGGGGTCCGACCCTCGCTCGCTGGTCCCAGAGCTGCTCCGGGCTCGGCCTCCAGACCCGGCCCGGATCGGGGAGGCCTCCAGCAGAGAGAGGCCCTGGTGGTCCTTGGAGTTCCTCTGGTTGTACCGAGTGTCGCTGAACCACTTCTTTATGGCACGTTTGGACAGTTTGGTCACCTGCGAAAACAAGGAAAGGTTTACAAAGTTAGAGCCAAGGTCAACAATTTTCACATTTTACATTTTAGTGCTTCTGTCAGCGGCGTCTGTGGAGGAATTTCTTTAAAACTACTCTTGTATTGACAGTTCCAGTGAGTTTTTCCATCAGCAGACTAAGGTGAAATATAATGTCTTCATACTTTACTTTTGGACGCAGAAGATGCAGCGTCTGGCCCAAATCTTTGTCCCAAGCTTGAGCTTTACTGGTACGGTACAGCACAAGTTTAACAACATCATGGAGCCTTGGCCATGTGAATTTCTCTTCTGTGGAAAAGTAATAGGCCTCCCATTTATTTGATTTTGGGTAATTTTCATTTCTGATTTTCATGCGTGGCCTTGTGCACCGGTCCATGTCCACCCCAGTAACTCAGTATGAGAATAGACCAATTTATTATATGTTAAAAGGGAAATACAATGCTTTTTGAAGCACAGGTATTAGACAGATTTCTGAGCTGATGCTTGGTAGTGACGGAGGTTTAAGGCTGAAATGATCAGAGTCCGGTGACGGTGTCTGGGCTTTAGAAACGCGCAGGAGCACTTCCTGGTTTCATGTGTCTACGTAGAGCCGTAAAAGCGAGTGTTTTCAGCTCTGGAGAATACTACTGCAGGTCTGTGAGTCTGAGACCACATTAGATCAGGGTTAAAGAGAGGAACAGGACACAGAGAGGAATAGGGAACACATTTTTTGCCCCCAACATATAGTTCCAAGTTTTTTTTTAAGTTGGGTTAGAACCATAATGTTAACTGCAACTAGTCTTCAGATCTCAGCCTGGTTTACTTTAAATTTAAATTTGGTTTAAACCTCATTTGGACCTGGTTTAGAAGCCTGGCATGTCATAGCCACTTCCTTTCTTAGTGAAGGAAGTGGCTATGAGAGAACTATCGTATTTTCTGGACTATAGAGCGCACCTGAATAAGCCGCGCCCACTAAATTAAAAAACAAAAAAAACATTTACATATATAAGCCGCCAATATCCAGGTTGAGAAATGAGATATTTACTGGATACACAGAAAGATTTTGTACCGTAAATGTTTATTTATAAACCTGACCTGATTGTTTCTGAACAGTGGCTGTAACACGGCAGTAACGATCAAACAAAACAGAAAAGTAATTGATGGCTTTATTCATCTTCCTCCTGAGCACTGAAACCACTGAAGTCGTCTTCTTCAGTGTCGTTTTTGCATTTCCTGCTAGAGCGCCCCCTGGCGGCTGAAGAAAAATCCACAGAAAAGCCGCATCTTTGTATAAGCCGCATGGTTCAAAGCGTGGGAAAAAAGTAGCGGCTTATAGTCCGGAAAATACGGTAGTCTTGCTTGCCAGGCTAATGGTTTAGACCTGGTTTAGACCTGGTTTAGACCCGCTTTAGTCCCGCTTCAGTCCCGCTTCAGTCCCGCTTTAGACCCGCTTTAGACCCGCTTTAGACCCGCTTTAGTCCCGCTTTAGACCCGCTTTAGACCCGCTTTAGACCCGCTTTAGTCCCGCTTTAGACCCGCTTTAGACCCGCTTTAGACCCGCTTTAGACCCGCTTTAGACCCGCTTTAGACCCGCTTTAGACCCGCTTTAGTCCCGCTTTAGTCCCGCTTTAGTCCCGCTTTAGTCCCGCTTCAGTCCCGCTTCAGTCCCGCTTTAGACCCGCTTCAGACCCGCTTCAGACCCGCTTCAGACCCGCTTTAGACCCGCTTTAGTCCCGCTTTAGACCCGCTTTAGACCCGCTTTAGACCCGCTTTAGACCCGCTTTAGACCCGCTTTAGACCTGCTTTAGACCCGCTTTAGACCCGCTTTAGACCCGCTTTAGACCTGCTTTAGACCCGCTTTAGACCCGCTTTAGACCTGCTTTAGACCCGCTTTAGACCCGCTTTAGACCTGCTTTAGACCCGCTTTAGTCCCGCTTTAGTCCCGCTTTAGACCCGCTTCAGTCCCGCTTCAGTCCCGCTCTAGTCCCGCTTTAGACCCGCTTTAGTCCCGCTTTAGTCCCGCTTCAGACCCGCTTTAGTCCCGCTTTAGACCCGCTTTAGACCCGCTTTAGACCCGCTTTAGACCCGCTTTAGACCCGCTTTAGACCCGCTTTAGACCCGCTTTAGACCCGCTTTAGACCCGCTTTAGACCCGCTTTAGACCCGCTTTAGACCCGCTTTAGACCTGCTTTAGACCCGCTTTAGTCCCGCTTTAGTCCCGCTTTAGACCCGCTTCAGTCCCGCTTCAGTCCCGCTCTAGTCCCGCTTTAGTCCCGCTTCAGACCCGCTTTAGTCCCGCTTTAGTCCCGCTTTAGTCCCGCTTTAGTCCCGCTTTAGTCCCGCTTTAGACCCGCTTTAGTCCCGCTTTAGTCCCGCTTTAGTCCCGCTTTAGTCCCGCTTCAGTCCCGCTCTAGTCCCGCTTTAGACCTGCTTCAGTCCCGCTTTAGACCTGCTTTAGTCCCGCTTTAGACCTGCTTCAGTCCCGCTTTAGTCCCGCTTCAGACCTGCTTCAGTCCCGCTTTAGACCTGCTTTAGTCCCGCTTTAGACCCGCTTCAGTCCTGCTCTAGTCCCGCTTCAGTCCCGCTTCAGACCCGCTTTAGACCCGCTTCAGTCCCGCTTTAGTCCCGCTTTAGACCCGCTCTAGTCCCGCTTTAGTCCCGCTTTAGTCCCGCTTTAGTCCCGCTTTAGTCCCGCTTTAGTCCCGCTTCAGTCCCGCTTCAGTCCCGCTTCAGTCCCGCTTTAGACCCGCTTTAGTCTTGCTTTAGTCCAGCTTTAGACCCGCTTTAGTCCAGCTTTAGTCCAGCTTTAGACCCGCTTTAGTCCAGCTTTAGTCCTGCTTTAGTCCCGCTTCAGTCCCGCTTTAGACCCGCTTTAGTCCAGCTTTAGTCCCGCTTCAGTCCCGCTTTAGACCCGCTTTAGTCTTGCTTTAGTCCAGCTTTAGTCCTGCTTTAGTCCCGCTTCAGTCCAGCTTTAGACCCGCTTTAGTCCAGCTTTAGTCCTGCTTCAGTCCCGCTTTAGTCCCGCTTCAGTCCCGCTTCAGTCCCTGCTTTAGACCTGCTTTAGACCCGCTTCAGTCCCGCTTTAGACCCGCTTCAGTCCCGCTTCAGTCCCGCTTCAGTCCCGCTTCAGTCCCGCTTCAGTCCCGCTTCAGTCCCGCTTCAGTCCCGCTTCAGTCCCGCTTCAGTCCGGCCTCACCTGCATGAGTCGTGAGATCTCGGTCTCCGTAGCGAACTGCCTCCTGCTGTAGCTCGCCTTCAGCTCTGCCAGCTGCTCTTTGGACTTCTTGGGCTTCACTGGGCTCTGGTCCAGCCCTGACGCGGTCTCGGTCTTGGTCTCGGTGGCGGTGGGCTCGGAGGCGGGGGGCTGGCCTCCCGGCTGGTTGCCGTGCACGCCGGCCACCGTGAGCGTGATGGGCGGGGCCACGGGGACGCCGTTTCCGTTGGCGTTGGCCGGGAGCTGCGCGAGCACGAGTCCGGGCTGGCCCACGATGTGACAGGTCTGGAACAGGGACTGGAGGCCGTTGGCCGCGATGTTGGCCGGGATCACGGTGATGGTGGGAGGCACCGACTGCACCGTGCCGTTAAACTTCTTACGGCGAGCCTCCTCCACCTGGACGGGGACAGGAGAGAGAAAACTGTCAGGCCTTTCTCGTACATGCACTGTTCTCCGACAGCCGGGACACCGACCTCCTCTGGCGTCCAGCTCACGCCGTGCTTCAGTCTCTGAGCAGAAAACCAGACTTTGATCTGTTCCTCACTGAACTTGGTCTGAGAGGAGAGTCCCAGGATCTCAGAGACCGACGGGTACGGGAACCTGCACCAAGAAAGATCAAATTATACATAAATATCTGTCTAAACCAGGACAAAAAAGGCATAAAACCAGATCTAAACCAGGACTAAAACCTAGGGCTAAAATGGGCCTAATTCAAGGCAAACACAGATCCAGAATTAGAAGTAAACCAGAACTAAAAAAAGGAATAAACCAGGGTTAAACGAGGACTGAACCAAGGTTAAATTAGGACTAAACCAGATGTAAACCAGGGATAAACTGGGACTCAGTCAGGACTAATGGGCTCGACACACGGGAGGCGACGTCGCTTCTCCTCTGTGTTTCCTGAGGCGATGATCCTGACGAGCCTCCCTCCTGTGAAGCGACACTCGTGCGTGTCCTCGTGCACACGGTGGCTTGCAACACGATCCCAGAAAGTTGAAAAGTGTTCAACTTTTCACCGCCATCGCCCGTCGAGAACCAATCGGTGGGAGTTTAATCAACGGACCAATGAGCGGACAGGACGCTCAGACACTGAGATCAACACGAAGGAAAGAATAATACTCCTGTGTCAGGCTCTAGGACATTTACAGATGAGATTACAGAGATGTAAACAAACAAACAAAAAGTAGCTCATTCACCATGTTTTTTGTTGTTGTTAAAGAACAGAATCAGTACCGTATTTTCTGGATTATAAGTGGCACTTTTTTCAGTCTGGCTAGGGGTGCAGCATATACTCCGGTGTGACTTATATATTAAAATATTTCAGGTGTTGGTTATTTTCACACTGACAGCCACCAGAGGGCGCTCTAGGCTTGTGTACCAGCATCTGCTGCACCTGTACCACTGACAATTTAAAATGTAAACATTACCACTAACAACTTAGGCTATAAAGACAACTGAGAAAGAGCGGAATAATTGGAAATGGAACTGATGCTGAGTCTGACGACAGCCACGCAGAGGAGGAAGCGGCGCTTCGTCTACCTCCGGAGTTGGCGGAGTTGTTCAGAAGCGACACCGAGGATGAAGAATTTAAAGGATTTAGCGATTAGGAGTGAGATGGTGAGTTTGGTGAACTTGTTATATTATGTTCTTTATGCTATAGTTATGTGAATAACTGTTAATATATTACGTTAACATACGAGACACCTATTCAGTTCGTTGTTTATGCTTCATGTAGCTGAATAACCATCAATGTGTTACGTTAGCATAGCGCACACCTATTCAGCTGTTGTTCTCTATTCTATTATTACTATAACTTGCCTTTCAACATGAAATGTCTGTTCTTGGGGTCGGATTTTGTAAAATTAATTTCCCCAAAAAATGCGACTTATAGTCCGGAAAATACGGTAACACTAAAAGTCTTCATCATTCAGTTTGCAAAAAAATCTTGCTACAAGAGTCAAGTTTATATTTACGTAATTTTCTTTCCTTAATTCTTGAAAACCTGAAATTCCCTCAAATATTAAAGCCAATTAATTGTGTGGAAGAGCCGTGATTTGCCTTGGACCTGAGCACAGCAGTCGTCCTGTCACTGGCTGCTGCCGCTCATCGCCTCCCGTGTGTCGAGCCCATTAAGCTAAAGGTCTAAACCAGGTCTAAACCAGGTCTAAACCAGGTCTAAACCAGGACTAAACCAGGTCTAAACCAGGTCTAAACCAGGTCTAAACCAGGACTAAACCAGGTCTAAACCAGGTCTAAACCAGGTCTAAACCAGGACTAAACCAGGTCGAAATCAGATAATCGTCTTGGTTAATTCACGACAAGATTGAGGCTTAAAAAACGACAAACCAACTGGACTAAATGGAGAACAAACGAGGCATAAAGCACATTTTGTGACCTGTTGTAGGCTCCGATCAGCAGCACGTTGTTGTCCATGGCGCTGTTGTAGGTGGGGATGCTGCTGAGGGGGATCAGGAGCTGGGTCTGTGGGGAGCTGTTCTGCTGCGCGTGACTCTGCAGCGCTGACAAAACCTGCGCTAACGTCCCCGGCGCCAACACCCCGCCTCCTGCTGCTCCTCCTCCTCCTGCTGCTCCTCCTCCTTTAACCTGCACCACGCCCGGGCTGTTCACCACGATGCTCTGAGGCACCGAGACCAGCCTGGGGGCCACCGGAGCCACGGGGGTCACGGGAGTCACGGGGGCGGGGCTCAACACCGGCATCTCCTTGTTCTCGTAGTCCTCCTCGTCCTCGTCCTCGTCGTCGCTCTCCACTTTGATGACGTCCTCCGCGAGCAGTTTGTTAAATTTCTTGGGCTCGCCGCGGTTCCTCTGCCTCATGATGGGCGTTTTGCTCAGCGCGATGGCCTTGTTGTTGTTGGCGGCCAAGTCTTGTTCAAAGTCGTCCTCCGTTTTGACGAAGCTGCCGTCGAACGTCAGATCGTTCACAGTCTGCTGGAAAATGGTCTCGTTGTTGCGCGTGACCATGGTCCGCGTGAAGTTGTCCTCTCCCGGGTGGAAGCGGGCGTTGTGGGCCTGCAGTGTGTCGTAACTGCAAGAAACATACAAACAATACCATCGTCACATATTAAAGGTCCCATATTCTGCTATTTTTGCAGGACGTGGTAAATGCAAACTTATTTTACACCATCGGTTTAATAACTTTACACTGAGGCCCCCTCTGTTTCACTGACGACTCGCCGTCTAAAAACAAAGCTGTGGTCTCTGAGCCCCAGGCCAGGCCAGGATTAAACCAGGACTAAACCAGGACTAAACCAGGCCTAAACCAGGTCTAAACCAGGTCTAAACCAGGACTAAACCAGGACTAAACCAGGTCTAAACCAGGTCTAAACCAGGTCTAAACCAGGACTAAACCAGGACTAAACCAATACTAAACCAGGTCTAAACCAGGACTAAACCAGGTCTAAACCAGGTCTAAGCCAGGTCTAAACCAGATCTAAACCAGGACTAAACCAGGACTAAACCAGGACTAAACCAGGACTAAACCAGGTCTAAACCAGGTCTAAACCAGGTCTAAACCAGGACTAAACCAGGACTAAACCAGGACTAAACCAGGTCTAAACCAGGACTAAACCAGGTCTAAACCAGGTCTAAACCAGGACTAAACCAGGTCTAAACAAAGACTAAACCAGGTCTAAACAAAGACTAAACCAGGCCTAAACCAGGTCTAAACCAGGTCTAAACCAGGTCTAAACCAGGTCTAAACCAGGTCTAAACCAGGACTAAACCAGGTCTAAACAAAGACTAAACCAGGCCTAAACCAGGTCTAAACCAGGTCTAAACGAGGTCTAAACCAGGTCTAAACCAGGTCTAAACCAGGTCTAAACCAGGACTAAACCAGGTCTAAACAAAGACTAAACCAGGCCTAAACCAGGTCTAAACCAGGACTAAACCAGGTCTAAACAAAGACTAAACCAGGCCTAAACCAGGTCTAAACCAGGTCTAAACCAGGTCTAAACCAGGACTAAACCAGGTCTAAACAAAGACTAAACCAGGCCTAAACCAGGTCTAAACCAGGTCTAAACCAGGTCTAAACCAGGTCTAAACAAAGACTAAACCAGGCCTAAACCAGGCCTAAACCAGGTCTAAACCAGGTCTAAACCAGGACTAAACCAGGTCTAAACAAAGACTAAACCAGGCCTAAACCAGGTCTAAACCAGGTCTAAGCCAGGTCTAAATCAGGACTAAACCAGGTCTAAACCAGGTCTAAACCAGGTCTAAACCAGGACTAAACCAGGTCTAAACCAGGACTAAACCAGGACTAAACCAGGACTAAACCAGGTCTAAACCAGGTCTAAGCCAGGTCTAAACCAGATCTAAACCAGGACTAAACCAGGACTAAACCAGGTCTAAACCAGGACTAAACCAGGACTAAACCAGGACTAAACCAGGACTAAACCAGGACTAAACCAGGTCTAAACCAGGTCTAAACCAGAACTAAACCAGGTCTAAACCAGGTCTAAGCCAGGTCTAAACCAGATCTAAACCAGGACTAAACCAGGACTAAACCAGGTCTAAACCAGGTCTAAGCCAGGTCTAAACCAGATCTAAACCAGGACTAAACCAGGACTAAACCAGGACTAAACCAGGACTAAACCAGGTCTAAACGAGGTCTAAACCAGGTCTAAACCAGGTCTAAGCCAGGTCTAAACCAGATCTAAACCAGGACTAAACCAGGACTAAACCAGGACTAAACCAGGTCTAAACCAGGACTAAACCAGGTCTAAACCAGGTCTAAACCAGGTCTAAACCAGATCTAAACCAGGACTAAACCAGGACTAAACCAGGACTAAACCAGGTCTAAACCAGGTCTAAGCCAGGTCTAAACCAGATCTAAACCAGGACTAAACCAGGACTAAACCAGGACTAAACCAGGACTAAACCAGGTCTAAACCAGGACTAAACCAGGTCTAAACCAGGTCTAAGCCAGGTCTAAACCAGATCTAAACCAGGACTAAACCAGGACTAAACCAGGTCTAAACCAGGACTAAACCAGGACTAAACCAGGACTAAACCAGGACTAAACCAGGACTAAACCAGGTCTAAACCAGGACTAAACGAGGTCTAAACCAGGTCTAAACGAGGTCTAAACCAGGACTAAACCAGGTCTAAACCAGGACTAAACCAGGTCTAAACAAAGACTAAACCAGGTCTAAACACAGACTAAACCAGGCCTAAACCAGGTCTAAACCAGGTCTAAACCAGGTCTAAACCAGGTCTAAACCAGGTCTAAACCAGGACTAAACCAGGTCTAAACCAGGACTAAACCAGGCCTAAACCAGGTCTAAACCAGGTCTAAACGAGGTCTAAACCAGGTCTAAACCAGGTCTAAACCAGGACTAAACCAGGTCTAAACAAAGACTAAACCAGGCCTAAACCAGGTCTAAACCAGGACTAAACCAGGTCTAAACAAAGACTAAACCAGGCCTAAACCAGGTCTAAACCAGGACTAAACCAGGTCTAAACAAAGACTAAACCAGGACTAAACCAGGTCTAAACCAGGACTAAACCAGGTCTAAACAAAGACTAAACCAGGCCTAAACCAGGTCTAAACCAGGTCTAAACCAGGTCTAAACCAGGTCTAAACAAAGACTAAACCAGGTCTAAACCAGGACTAAACCAGGTCTAAACAAAGACTAAACCAGGCCTAAACCAGGTCTAAACCAGGTCTAAGCCAGGTCTAAATCAGGACTAAACCAGGTCTAAACCAGGTCTAAACCAGGTCTAAACCAGGACTAAACCAGGACTAAACCAGGTCTAAACCAGGACTAAACCAGGACTAAACCAGGTCTAAACCAGGTCTAAGCCAGGTCTAAACCAGATCTAAACCAGGACTAAACCAGGACTAAACCAGGTCTAAACCAGGACTAAACCAGGACTAAACCAGGACTAAACCAGGACTAAACCAGGACTAAACCAGGTCTAAACCAGGTCTAAACCAGAACTAAACCAGGTCTAAACCAGGTCTAAGCCAGGTCTAAACCAGATCTAAACCAGATCTAAACCAGGACTAAACCAGGACTAAACCAGGTCTAAACCAGGTCTAAGCCAGGTCTAAACCAGGACTAAACCAGGACTAAACCAGGACTAAACCAGGACTAAACCAGGACTAAACCAGGACTAAACCAGGACTAAACCAGGTCTAAACCAGGACTAAACGAGGTCTAAACCAGGACTAAACCAGGACTAAACCAGGTCTAAACAAAGACTAAACCAGGCCTAAACCAGGACTAAACCAGGTCTAAACCAGGACTAAACCAGGTCTAAACAAAGACTAAACCAGGTCTAAACAAAGACTAAACCAGGCCTAAACCAGGTCTAAACCAGGTCTAAACCAGGTCTAAACCAGGTCTAAACCAGGTCTAAACCAGGACTAAACCAGGACTAAACCAGGTCTAAACAAAGACTAAACCAGGCCTAAACCAGGTCTAAACCAGGTCTAAACGAGGTCTAAACCAGGTCTAAACCAGGACTAAACCAGGTCTAAACCAGGACTAAACGAGGTCTAAACCAGGTCTAAACGAGGTCTAAACCAGGACTAAACCAGGTCTAAACCAGGACTAAACCAGGTCTAAACAAAGACTAAACCAGGTCTAAACAAAGACTAAACCAGGCCTAAACCAGGTCTAAACCAGGTCTAAACCAGGTCTAAACCAGGACTAAACCAGGACTAAACCAGGTCTAAACAAAGACTAAACCAGGCCTAAACCAGGTCTAAACCAGGTCTAAACGAGGTCTAAACCAGGTCTAAACCAGGTCTAAACCAGGTCTAAACCAGGTCTAAACCAGGACTAAACCAGGTCTAAACAAAGACTAAACCAGGCCTAAACCAGGTCTAAACCAGGACTAAACCAGGTCTAAACAAAGACTAAACCAGGCCTAAACCAGGTCTAAACCAGGTCTAAACCAGGACTAAACCAGGTCTAAACAAAGACTAAACCAGGCCTAAACCAGGTCTAAACCAGGTCTAAACCAGGTCTAAACCAGGTCTAAACAAAGACTAAACCAGGTCTAAACCAGGACTAAACCAGGTCTAAACAAAGACTAAACCAGGCCTAAACCAGGTCTAAACCAGGTCTAAGCCAGGTCTAAATCAGGACTAAACCAGGTCTAAACCAGGTCTAAACCAGGACTAAACCAGGTCTAAACCAGGACTAAACCAGGACTAAACCAGGACTAAACCAGGACTAAACCAGGTCTAAGCCAGGTCTAAGCCAGGTCTAAACCAGATCTAAACCAGGACTAAACCAGGACTAAACCAGGTCTAAACCAGGACTAAACCAGGACTAAACCAGGACTAAACCAGGACTAAACCAGGACTAAACCAGGACTAAAACAGGCCTAAACCAGGTCTAAACCAGGACTAAACCAGGCCTAAACCAGGTCTAAACCAGGACTAAACCAGGTCTAAACCAGGACTAAACCAGGTCTAAACCAGGACTAAACCAGGCCTAAACCAGGACTAAACCAGGACTAAACCAGGTCTAAACCAGGACTAAACCAGGCCTAAACCAGGCCTAAACCAGGCCTAAACCAGGACTAAACCAGGTCTAAACCAGGCCTAAACCAGGACTAAACCAGGTCTAAACCAGGTCAAAACCAGGTCTAAACCAGGCCTAAACCAGGACTAAACAAGGCTTAAACCAGGCCTAAACCAGTACTAAACCAGGCCTAAACCAGGCCTAAACCAGGACTAAACCAGGACTAAACCAGGTCTAAACCAGGTCTAAACCAGGACTAAACAAGGCTTAAACCAGGCCTAAACCAGAACTAAACCAGGCCTAAACCAGGCCTAAACCAGGACTAAACCAGGACTAAACCAGGCCTAAACCAGGCCTAAACCAGGACTAAACCATGTCTAAACCAGGACTAAACCAGGTCTAAACCAGGACTAAACCAGGACTAAACCAGGTCTAAACCAGGACTAAACCAGGTCTAAGCCAGGACTAAACCAGGACTAAACCAGGTCTAAGCCAGGTCTAAACCAGGTCTAAACCAGGTCTAAACCAGGACTAAACCAGGTCTAAACCAGGTCTAAACCAGGTCTAAACCAGGACTAAACCAGGTCTAAACCAGGTCTAAACCAGGTCTAAACCAGGCCTAAACCAGGCCTAAACCAGGCCTAAACCAGGTCTAAACCAGGTCTAAACCAGGTCTAAACCAGGTCTAAACCAGGACTAAACCAGGACTAAACAAGGCTTAAACCAGGCCTAAACCAGTACTAAACCAGGCCTAAACCAGGCCTAAACCAGGCCTAAACCAGGACTAAACCAGGTCTAAGCCAGGACTAAACCAGGTCTAAGCCAGGTCTAAACCAGGACTAAACCAGGACTAAACCAGGACTAAACCAGGACTAAACCAGGACTAAACAAGGACTAAGCCAGGTCTAAACCAGGACTAAACCAGGTCTAAACCAGGTCTAAACCAGGACTAAACCAGGTCTAAACCAGGACTAAACCAGGACTAAACCAGGCCTAAACCAGGCCTAAACCAGGACTAAACCAGGACTAAACCAGGACTAAACCAGGACTAAACCAGGACTAAACCAGGTCTAAACCAGGCCTAAACCAGGTCTAAACCAGGACTAAACCAGGTCTAAACCAGGCCTAAACCAGGACTAAACCAGGTCTAAACCAGGACTAAACCAGGTCTAAACCAGGACTAAACCAGGTCAAAACCTGGTCTAAACCAGGACTAAACCAGGACTAAACAAGGCTTAAACCAGGCCTAAACCAGGACTAAACCAGGTCTAAACAAGGACTAAACCAGGACTAAACCAGGTCTAAACCAGGACTAAACCAGGTCTAAGCCAGGACTAAACCAGGTCTAAACCAGGACTAAACCAGGTCTAAACCAGGTCTAAGCCAGGACTAAACCAGGTCTAAACCAGGCCTAAACCAGGACTAAACCAGGTCTAAACCAGGCCTAAACCAGGACTAAACCAGGTCTAAACCAGGACTAAACCAGGACTAAACCAGGTCTAAACCAGGCCTAAACCAGGACTAAACCAGGACTAAACCAGGTCTAAACCAGGACTAAACCAGGACTAAACCAGGACTAAACCAGGTCTAAGCCAGGTCTAAGCCAGGACTAAACCAGGACTAAACCAGGACTAAACAAGGACTAAGCCAGGTCTAAACCAGGTCCCAGCCCAGGTCCCAGCCCAGGTCCCAGCTCAGGTCCGAGCCCAGGTCTGAGCCCCGGTCCGAGCCCAGGTCCGAGCCCAGGTCCGAATCGAGGTCTGAGCCCAGGTCCGAGCCCCGGTCCCAGCTCAGGTCCGAGCCCAGGTCCGAGTCGAGGTCTGATCCCAGGTCTGAGCCCAGGTCCGAGCCCAGGTCCGAGCCCAGGTCCGAGTCGAGGTCTGAGCCCAGGTCCGAGCCCAGGTCCGAGCCCAGGTCCGAGCCCAGGTCCGAGCCCAGGTCCGAGTCGAGGTCTGATCCCAGGTCTGAGCCCAGGTCCGAGCCCAGGTCCGAGCCCAGGTCCGAGTCGAGGTCTGAGCCCAGGTCCGAGCCCAGGTCCGAGCCCGGGTCCGAGCCCCGGTCTGAGCCCAGGTCTGAGCCCAGGTCTGAGCCCAGGTCTGAGCCCAGGTCCGAGCCCAGGTCCGAGCCCAGGTCCGAGCCCAGGTCTGAGCCCAGGTCCGAGCCCAGGTCCGAGCCCCGGTGGTTACCTCTTGGTGCTGTAGTCACACTCCACACAGATGTAGGAGGTGTTGGTGACGATGTGGGGATGCTCTGAGTCCACGTGGGTGGTGAACAGCTTCAGCTCCGAGGTCTGGAAGCTGCAGTATTTACACTCGTACCCTCCCTCGGTGGCGCCGCCCGACGAATAATCCGTCTGAATACAAGAGAGAGGAGACTGAACACGACCGGACCAACAACACCGACCAAAGAGGAGTCTGCTCATGAGTTTCTGTCAGAGCACTGCCAGTGTGGAGACGCAGACAGGAGCACACAACTTCAGCTTCTCCAACTGAGTGTTCCATAAAAGAAGTCAGGACTAAACCAGGCCTAAACCAGGACTAAATCAGTACTAAACCAGGACTAAACCAGGACTAAACCAGGACTAAACCAGGCCTAAACCAGGCCTAAACCAGGCCTAAACCAGGACTAAATCAGTACTAAACCAGGACTAAACCAGGACTAAACCAGGCCTAAACCAGTACTAAACCAGGACTAAACCAGGACTAAACCAGGACTAAACCAGGTCTAAACATGGACTAAACCAGGCCTAAACCAGGACTAAACCAGGACTAAACCAGGACTAAACCAGGTCTAAACCAGGCCTAAACCAGGACTAAACCAGGACTAAACCAGGTCTAAACAAGGACTAAACCAGGACTAAACCAGGCCTAAACCAGGACTAAACACGGACTAAACCAGGATTAAACCAGGTCTAAACAATGACTAAACCAGATCTAAGCCAGGACTAAACCAGGACTAAAGCAAGTCCAAATTAGGTCTAAACTCCTCTCAGTGAAAGTGTGCATTCCATAGAAGTAACCAGGACTAAACCAGGTCTAAACTTTAAGTACAAGCTCCTCAGTGTGGCAGTAGTAGTAGTAGCAGCAGTAGTAGTAGTAATAGTAGTAGTAGTAGTAGTAGTAGAACCTAAACATGGCTCCTGTCTCAGCAGCAGATCTTGCTCCTCACCTGCATGAGGTCGTCGTCGCTGTCCAGCTCGGCCCTGCCTTTGACTGTAGCCCCTCCCCCTGCGGCGGTCGGCATGGCGACAGCAGCAGCGCGCTCCGACTGGTCGCCGTTGTTGCCGCAGAAGTCCTCCTGGTCCGACTCGATGAGCTCCTCCTCCTGTTTGGGAACCATGCACGGCGTGGTGGATTTCCTCCGACTCGACATTCTGCTGCTGCTGCGGATTCAGGTCAAACCAAAACGATTCTCAAGTCCTGCAACAACAAACAGAACATCACTGTTATTCTCCATCTTAAAGCCGATATAATATGCTCTTATTTATATTTTTTAAGGCTCTGTATTCTGCTAAACATCCTTCTTGTCTCTCTCCAGGTTCTGACATTGTTCCTCATCAGAAACAGACCTGGAGCTGTGTTCTGTTTGAGTTAATCCTGTATTCTCTGGCGCTGAGTTTCTAAAGGCTTCAGATTTCTCTCCCTCGAAGCCCCTGCCCACTCCAGGAAGCACTGACCAATCAACAACAAGCCCTCCACATCCAGGCTGCTTTATCCAAAAAATGACGTACAGCTCTGAGTCCTCGCAGACATTTTTACTTTGGGAGGAAAATGGCTCAGACATAAAGTTTAAGGAAATGAAGTGCTCTTTTTCTTTGATTATGTTCTCAACACTCTGCTCTCTGCTGCCCTCTGCTGGTCTCTTCTCCTGTTTCTTTATGGCACCTGTAGAGTGCTTATTAAAAACGTTCTCTTTTAGTCACATAAAGTTTTTAAATGAGACCAAGACTGTGTTAAAAATATGAATAAAAGCAGGATATGTCCTTAACTTTTACACAATAAAATGTTATACCTTTTTAATGCTTTTATGATCATGGGGTAACATTTACAAGCACTTAATGGAAAAATGTATTATATTATGTCCTGTATTTCCCACAGATTTCCCAAAAGATCCTTAGAAAACTTTTTGATTGGTAAAAAGATGAGTTAATGTCTATATTTAATCTTTAAGCTGCACAGTATAGTTCTGATGATACTATAAGAAGTAAAAAATATCACCTAATTTCTTTTCCAGCTTGTTATTAGAATATATGGCAGAAATTGGATTACAATGGGTCACCATAGTTTTCTCAATTAATGGGAAACTTTAAACTGTATGTTTATAGAGACAATACCTTCACCAACACTATTTAAAAAGTTAATACTAATTAATTATAATGCTAATAATTCGATTTCTTACTTAGAATTAATAGTATTGTGGGGATTACAATAGTCAGTGTTGAAAGTGTGTCAGTGGCACAGGGCTGTAGTAAACAAGGCGTGCGTTTCCTTCATAAGTTCATTCAGCAGGACATTCTGTTCTGCTGCTTCGTGTCCTGACTTCATTTAATGCCAGTAGTTTGATCATTTCACTTATTTTAAAGATATGTTACGAGTTATTTGTGCTGTGAATAGTTTTGTCAGTGACAGATGAGCAGCGCGGCCGCTGAGCTGAAATAAACAGAAAAAGGAAACCCGACAACAGCCCAGTCCCCAGTGAACATCCTCCGGAGCTAACGCCGCTAACCGAGCCCCGCACGGCCGCCCCGCCCGCCTCCCGCAGCCCTCAGCCCGGCCGCGCTGCGCCCCGAGCCCCCGGCAGCCGCCCTCACCTCTCAGCGGGGAGCCCGGGAGTCAGCCGCCGAGCACCCGCATCCCTCTCCGGGGCAGGGGCAGTTAGCCGCGGCCGCTGTAGCGCTGTAGCATCTCCGGGCGCTCGCTCGCTCTTCTTCCGCCTTCTCCGCTCGGCTCCGGCGGTGTCTCGGCCCCGCCGCACGCCGCTCCTCCGCGCTCCTTTACCGGGTTAGGCCTCTGGCTCCGGGCGCGGGCATCGCTCACGCCGCGGCGCGGGGAAAGCGTGGGAGAGAGGGAGAGTTTAATGAGAAAAGGCACCGACAGTGAATCTGGACATGGGCATGTTTTAAACAAGGAGCACAGGACACTTCCGGCCGCTGTGGCGCTTTCACAGTAAGAGCACCGGAAGCACTTCTTTACTTCACTGTAGCGATGGGGATTTCAGTGAAGCTGGATCATTTGGCTCCTAATGGC
Source organism: Bostrychus sinensis (assembly GCA_020698575.1). Classification (NCBI taxonomy): domain Eukaryota; kingdom Metazoa; phylum Chordata; class Actinopteri; order Gobiiformes; family Eleotridae; genus Bostrychus; species Bostrychus sinensis. The sequence continues at coordinate 34,195,127 of CM036255.1, read as the reverse complement.
TTTTCATTTTACCACCTATATCTTTTATATTTCAGCCAAATTCAGCAGTTGTGTTGTGTACTCATATAAATACATAGATTGTAATGAAGAACGCTTGAAACTCCAATGAACGGACTCACAAAACCACTCTACTACACACAGCATATAAACACACTATAATTAAGCATAAAAAAGGACACATTTGGACTTTTTTCATTCAAAGACACACCTCTAACAAAAAGCAGGGCTTTATTCATTAAAAAAGGTAAAAACAAAAAACAACAGCTGACCTCAAAACTCAAAAAACTCTATCATAAATATAAACTTTATCATAATATAAACATTGCACTCGCTCATCACATGGTCACTTTATTAACATGTTAATCATGTTAATATTGTCTTATCTATCTGCACTGACAGATTGCATTATTGTTCTGTTGTTATCGCCTAATTTTATCTGGCTATTTAACTTAGTAAACTTATTCCTTTGCATGCCCTTATACTTTGTATTTTATATTTTTAAAGTTTCTTTTTTATCATAGTGATATTTTTATTATTATCATTAGTGTTATATGTTGCGCATTAGCACCGAAACAAGTTCCTAGTTTGTCAATTGTGTTGTTCACTGACAATGGCAATAAAAATCTTCAGATTCTGATTCTGATACAACCTAATAAAAAATAAATATAGCTGTAATATTTAACTTTTATTTTTCAGGGCAGCTCAGATCCGGTTTCTTCTCCGTTTTTATCTGCGCTGTTTTTGAAAAGATTCCTTCATAACAAAACGTGTCGCAGATGGGAGCGGCTCTTTGTGCCGACGACCGACCGTCACTGCTTCATGCTTAATGTCCCACTTTTTCATTCCACTTCCAAATCCAAATCCACTTTTTTGTCCAGCACATTTTACCAACAAAACAGTTTCCAAAGTGCTGCACATAGAACATAAATAACAATAAATTACTCCATTCAGCTCCACCAGTCCCCAGTAAATAATAAGAACCATTAAAAACAAATAAAAATAATGCAATAAAATAACAATAAATAAAGAATTAAATAATAAAAACACACACAATTCACTTTTTCATTGGTGCTCAGTGGATCTTATAAAACGAGTTAAGAACGAGGAGATAAGATCAGAGTTTCTTGTGTAAATTGTAGAATAAATATTTGTGGGTGTCCTGTAGGGGGCTGGGTTAAATCTGTGTGTGCTGTGTTTGTTTTGGGATTGTTTTGAGATTATGCAGCCTTTTTATTCCAATAAAAATGTTTCAGTAAAGACAGTACATTTTTGGGGGATGACAACAGCACATAAATGTTTCATAGGCTCTAAAAACTGTAGCAACTCGTATCTCAGTGCGTTGGAAATATAGATTTGAATATCAAAGCTTTTGTTTCTCAAGTCTGTAAATAGCCTGTTTTTCTGTAATTACACTTTTGTACCTGACGTATGAGTGCACCCGAGAGACAAAGTATAAAATAATTATGGTAAAAAATGACAAAAAAGCGCAGGCGAAGTTAAATTTAACTCCTTTATTACACTCTGATCACACTTAAACTATAAACATAATGACAAACATAAACACATTTAAATATAGAGATATATTCTTATACACCATGATAAATATTTATAACTATTATAAATATCACTGAGGTATTTGAGTTTCCTAAAGTAACGCAAAACAATACTGTGATTTTTGCTGCATTTAGACTTTATTCATGAAAACGGACGAGTGTCAGATTCAGGAGAAGCTCTCGATCTCTTTCTTCATTTCCTGAAACAAAGACCAGAGGAAACGTGAAAACAGAAAAATGCCTTGTGTTGTGTCGAGAGCGGCGGTCGTACCTTGATGAGTTCGGTTTTGTCGGCGTTGTTGCGGTGTCTGTAAATGCACTGAGCCAACAGAGCGAACAGCTTCTCTAAAGGCTCCACCTCGGCGCCCCCTGTCTTCACCACGGCGCGGTGCAGCAGATCCTGCGGCGACAACAGCCGGACTTAAAAACACTGCAGGAATCAAAGATCTCCCACTTCCAAAATCCAAGATACTGTTTATTTAGTGAGGACACATTTTTATCATTGGCTGCCATTTGGACCAACAGCCAATGGGAGCGTCCCTTCTTCTAAACCAGCCGTTCCCAAAGTCAGGACTGTCGGGGCCCCCTTAAATTTCAAAAAATCCCACGCGGACCCCCAACGATAAAATTACACTACAAAAAATCAATATCTAGCATTAGTTAAAATGACTTGAATTCAGATTATTAACCTTGATTTTTACTTATTTCAAGTAAAATTATCTCCCAATGGGGTAAGTGGAATTTTCTTACCCCATTGGGAGATAATTTAGCTTGAAATAAATAAAAATGGCTTAAAATTAAGAGAAGTAATTTGAAACAAGTCAAATCATCCAGCCTAGTAAGTAAATAAATCTAATCTAGTAAAAAATTACTAAAATCAAGGTTAATAATCTGAATTCAGGTCATTTTAACTAATGCTAGATATTGATATTTTGCAGTGTGTCATGTTTTTCTCCATATATTTTTTTATAAAAAACATTACAAAAACACTTTGTAGTTTGTTTTAAAGTAATATTTTAAAATAAGTATATAACTGTAATAAATTTCAAAATAGATTATTTTTCTATGTCCTTAATGTTTTTAGATATTTAATTTTTTCATTGCCTAATTGTATTTTTATATTTTTGAATGTTTTATTTGTTGTTTTGGACCAAAACCGTTTCTGAAATAAAGAATGAATGTAAACTGAAACTGAATTGAAATAAAGAAAACCTCTGGGGGCCCCCCTGCAGTACCTTCGCGGACCCCCTGGGGGCCTCGGACCCCACTTTGGGAACCACTGTTCTAAACTGATTCTATCTGAGAACGTGATTGGACGTTCTCATCAATAAAATCCTTGATAATAAAGTTAAAGGCTCTATATTCTACAAAATGGCAGAATTCTCCCATGTTATAATGTTTCCTCATCAAAAACAGACCTGGAGTTGTGTTTTGTTTCATTCACGCCTGTTTCAGTAATTTTGTATTCTCTGGCGCTGAGTTTCTGAGGCTCCAAAACAAAGCCCCGCCCACTCCAGGAAGCACTGACCAATCAACAACAAGTCCTCTACATCCAGTCTGCTCTCAGTCATTTGTCCAAAAAATGACGTACAGCTCTGTTTCCACTGACTCCTCACAAACATTTTTACTTTAAAAATGGACCAGAGCAGTAGAGTTCTTATTAAAAACGTTCTCTTTTAGTCCCATAAAGTTTTTAAAGGCTGTAAAATCTGCTGGAGACCAAGACTGGGTTAAAAATATGAATAAAAGCAGAATATAGACCCTTTAAAGGTACAATGAGCAGTATGTATTTTTTATATTTTCATAAAAATGACCCATGTGTCCCAGATATGATGTAAACATGTTTAAATCAAATATTAGTTTTACTGATAACAGTGGTACAGCTGATTTATTCACAATAAAAATAAAAATAAAAAAAAATTACATGATGCCTAAGTTGTTTTTGTTTTGGTTCTAAAACTGCATTGCAGATCATCCAATCAGTACCACTGCAGTACCCTTTCTAAACCAGTAGAGCGCAAGCTGCTTACAGGACCTTTAAATTTCCATAATATATAACACCCATTCCCAAAGTCAGGAGTCAGGGTCCTCCTTAAATTTACCAAAATCCCACGTGGACCCCAACAATACAACTTCCCTCCATCCCAAGTTTTATTTTCATGTTTTTCTCCAAATATTTCTATAAAAACATTACAAAAGACACTGACTATTGGCTAAAAAGTGTTTTAAAGTTATATTTTTAAACAAATACACTAAAAAATAAAATAAAATGCTGCAAAAACTCAATAACTCAAGGCAAAAGATCCCTCAAGATTTTTGGGGCCAACTCAAAATCTCAAGTTTTCCACACTTTCACTTAATTTGATGTTCATACGTCTAAAAACTTTTCTAATTTTTAAGTTTTTCTCTCTCTCATTATTTTTTTACTCATCTTACAGCCAACTTACAGAGTTCAGAAAAAGTGATTCTTTTGTTAAATGTAGTATATTTAGTTTTTATTATTATCAATAATACTTTTTCTGAACAGTGGAGTCAGTTGCTACAAGATGAGCTGGAAAAAATAAAAATAGTGAGTAAAACTTAAAATTTAAAGTTTTTAGATGTATGAACGTTAAATTTGGTGAGTAAAAAATATGAGTTGTTGAAAACTTGGGATTTTGAGTTGATCACCAAAACTGAAAAATCTTGAGGGATCCTGTTGCCTTGAGTTTTTGCAGCATTGTTTTTTACAGTGCATTTCAAACACAGACAGCCTCTGGGGGGCGCTGGTGTAGAAGAAACACGGCCCAGGCTTTGTGTGGTCTCTCAGTTTTCCTGCGTGAAAGCACCCGAGTGCAGAGACCCACCGTGAGTTTGCCGCGCTCCACCACTACAGGCTCCGCCCCCGCGTTACTGCCGCTGCCTGCGCTCCGCTCTTTGTTCCACAGCTGCATCTGCTCGCTCACCACTGCATCGGCCAGTTTCTTCTGCTGGTCTGAGGAGAAAACAACCCAGACAAAAGAGAGAGGCCAGACAAAAATGACACTTAAAAAGCATTAAAACCCGAACAATAACACACACACACACTCTTCTCTCCATTAGTTTAACTGTATTTTTGATTTACAATGAGAAGTAAAGGTAAAAAAGCATAAGCAGCAGTTTCTACCTTTTAGTTCCCAGCGGCTGCGGTTAGCAAAGCCTCCACACTCGGGTTAGAGCTCCGTTTTTAGGCCAAACTTGTCTCAGATACCGACCTACTTTCCCCAGACAAACCCGGTGCGCCGCAGTTCTCCGTCTGACCGTCGTCCTGCCCCTGTTTTTGCCGTGGAAGCCGTTGGTCGGGCCGACGCCGAACCCGTTCACGTGAAACCCGTTTGCGTCGCCGCTCTCCGAGGCTTCGGACAGGGAGGACAGAGAGGAGCAGGACGAGGAGGACGCGGCAGCGGGGGGCGCTACAGGAGCGGTGGGAGCGGGTTTCTTCTTCTTGGGTTTGGGGAGGACGCCCGCGCTCCACTTGGACTTTCTGCGGTAACGTTTTTTCTTTAGGGCTGGGGACAGAGACGGGGATTTCGGGGGAACGGAGAGGGGAGAAACGTTTCAGAACTTGCCTTTCGGTTCATCTTCTGTGAGCTGTGAGAACATTGTTGTACTTAAAGGAGTGGAAACTGAGCAGGCTACCATGGGAGAAACACATGGGTAGAAATATTCCATGTATTAGAAGCTGCTGCTCATTTTTGACGCCTCCTGCTGGAGTCCAGGTGGTTCAGGCTTTGGTCCTGTCTCACCTGGACTACTGTTCTGCAAAAAAACACTTCTCTAAACTTCAGAGTGCACAGAATAAAGCTGCTCCTGTCCGTTCGGCCGCAGACAGAGCTCGGCGAATCTGCTCACCAGTCTCAGGGTAGAAGACAGACTCAGGTCTAATGTAATGTGATTTTTCAGAAACATTTGTTTGTTTTGTGCTGTTGTTTACATTATGTGAGGGATCAGAGTGGATATCTGACCTGACAAACCACACAGGGTCATTTTGCTTGACCAGTACCAGAACTGAAGCAGTGGCAGATCTGTGATGTTTAGAGCTGGAACTATTTGGAATAAACAGCTGCCTGCAATTACTGAAGCTAAGCTAAGGCTAGTTAAAAAAAACAACAAATACTTTAAGTGCTATTAATAGTGCAATGTATTGTTTTTCTGTTCCATCGTCTGGCTCTGGGTGTGACGTATACTCAGGTGTGACTTATATATTAAAATATTTCAGGTGTTGGTTATTTTCACCCTGACAGCCACCAGAGGGCGCTCTAGGCTTGTGTACCAGCATCTGCTGCACCTGCACCACTGACAATTTAAAATGTAAACATTACCACTAACAACTTAGGCTATAAAGACAACTGAGAAAGAGCGGAATAATGTGAAATGGAACTGATGCTGAGTCTGACGACAGCCACGCAGAGGAGGAAGCGGCGCTTCGTCTACCTCCGGAGTTGGCGGAGTTGTTCAGAAGCGACACCGAGGATGAAGAATTTAAAGGATTTAGCGATTAGGAGTGAGATGGTGAGTTTGGTGAACTTGTTATATTATGTTCTTTATGCTATAGTTATGTGAATAACTGTTAATATATTACGTTAACATACGAGACACCTATTCAGTTCGTTGTTTATGCTTCATGTAGCTGAATAACCATCAATGTGTTACGTTAGCATAGCGCACACCTATTCAGCTGTTGTTCTCTATTCTATTATTACTATAACTTGCCTTTCAACATGAAATGTCTGTTCTTGGTGTCGGATTTTGTAAAATACATTTCTCCCCAAAAAATGCGACTTATAGTCCAGTGCCACTTATATACGTTTTTTCTTCTTCATTATGCATTTTTTGGCGAGTGCCACTTATACTCCAGAGCCACTTATAGTCCGGAAAATATGGTAGCTATCAATCTGGCAACAGCTAATGGGGATCCAAATAAACAAACAATAAACAATAAACTTGTATTCTCTCCTGGTGTCATTAGACCAGTACTCACATTTTACATTACACCACAAAGCAAACGCAAACAAAACAGGGCCACCAGTCTCCTGCAGGTGGCGCTAAACCTCACTGCAGTACGAGAGAAACATCCCCAGAATGCAGTGAGGCAGAATACGAATGACTGCATGATACACAATGATGACAATGCTAAACGTTTTAACTTCTCTAACTCAGTCCTAACCCCGGTCCAGAGTCACTGAGCATGCTCAGTGCGAGTGCGGGACAGCACTGGGACAAACTCACTGCGCAGTCGGTGGAGGTCGTCCCGGTCGCAGCTCAGCGCAGACGCTGTCGGAAAAACACAAGGTCAGTCCAAGGAAGTTTCATTATATACTGTAATACTGAGCTGCATCTGTTTTAATTCACTTGTCACTGATGTGTGTGTGAGTGTGTGTGTGTGATTAATAGAAAATGAAGGTTTTGAGGTTTATTCCCTGGTCTCTGTAATTACCAACAACACCAAAAACACCTTTTTTAAATTTAAGACCAAGATGAACAGAATTTTAAACCTGCCTCTAAAATGTATTACCTTTTTAACATTTTTAAAACTGTGGGGCTGCCCTCCTCATCCTGGACTCCTTGACCCCGACATGTCATTATTACTATGTTACTGTTTCTGCAGGGGCCCCCAGAGGCTCTATATTAAGTTCATAAAAATAAACTGAGTTTGAAATGCACTGTAAAAAACAATGCTGCAAAAACTCAAGGCAACAGGATCCATCAAGATTTTTCAGTTTCGGTGATCAACTCAAAATCTCAAGTTTTCAACAACTAATATTTTCTTACTCACCAAATTTAACGTTCATACATCTAAAAACTCGAAATTTTAAGTTTTCCTCACTATCTTTATTTTTTCCAGCTCATCTTAGAGCAACTGACTCCACTGTTCAGAAAAAGTATTATTGATAATAATAAAAACTAAATATACTACATTTAACAAAAGAATAACTTTTTCTGAACTCTGTAAGTTGACTGTAAGATGAGTAAAAAAATAATGAGAGAGAGAAAAACCTAAAAATCAGAAAAGTTTTTAGACGTATGAACATCAAATTAAGTGAAAGTGTGGAAAACTTGAGATTTTGAGTTGGCCCCAAAAATCTTGAGGGATCCTTTGCCTTGAGTTACTGAGTTTTTGCAGCATTTTATTTTATTTTTTACAGTGTATTTGTTTAAAAATATAACTTTAAAACACTTTTTAGCCAATAGTCAGTGTCTTTTGTAATGTTTTTATAGAAATATATGGAGAAAAACATGAAAATAAAACTTGGGATGGAGGGAAGTTGTATTGTTGGGGTCTGTGTGGGATTTTGGTAAATTTAAGGCGGGCTGTGACTCCTGACTTTGGGAATGGCAGGTGTAGTGTATTTGTGTGCACCTGTCCTCATTATTGTTTCCTGTATGTGTGTCGTGTATTTGGGAGTCACCTCTCCTCATGCGGCTCTCCTTGAGCTCCTGACAGACCCTCTCGAAGTCCTGGTCCAGGTCGTCCCTGATGATGGCGTGGAGCGTGTCCTTCAGCGCGTAGGCTCTGTGCCGGATGTTCCGGTCTGCAACGGTCCACCCCACACACAAACGTCAAACACACCGCTCTCTGCAGCCTTTCTCAGCTCTGAACACAGACGGAGCTACCTCTGAGTGTAACTGGATAGACATTCAGCGCATCAGGGCAGCGCCAACACACACAACTGCTTCAGGACCAACCCCAGAAGCATACAACCAATCACAGACTTGGTGTGGAGGTGGTGACAGCCAACGGTCACGTGACCAAAGTGGAGAGGGGGTGGGCTGTTATTATGGCCTTATTTTGATTACAGTTAGCGTATAATTATATTACTGGTCATATTTCAGATCGCTGCACCTCCTCTCATGTGAGGGAGAGTCTGCTCCTCCTCAGCCTCTGTGTGTGAGGGAGAGTCTGCTCCTCCTCAGCCTCTGTGTGTGAGAGTCTGCTCCTCCTCAGCCTCTGTGTGTGTGAGGGAGAGTCTGCTCCTCCTCAGCCTCTGTGTGTGAGGGAGAGTCTGCTCCTCCTCAGTCTCTGTGTGTGAGGGAGAGTCTGCTCCTCCTCAGTCTCTGTGTGTGAGGGAGAGTCTGCTCCTCCTCAGTCTCTGTGTGTGAGTGAGAGTCTGCTCCTCCTCAGTCTCTGTGTGTGAGGGAGAGTCTGCTCCTCCTCAGTCTCTGTGTGTGAGGGAGAGTCTGCTCCTCCTCAGCCTCTGTGTGTGAGGGAGAGTCTGCACCTCCTCTCATGTGAGTGAGAGTCTGCTCCTCCTCAGCCTCTGTGTGTGAGTGAGAGTCTGCTCCTCCTCAGCCTCTGTGTGTGAGTGAGAGTCTGCTCCTCCTCAGCCTCTGTGTGTGAGTGAGAGTCTGCTCCTCTTCAGCCTCTGTGTGTGAGTGAGAGTCTGCTCCTCCTCAGCCTCTGTGTGTGAGGGAGAGTCTGCTCCTCCTCAGTCTCTGTGTGTGTGTGAGAGTCTGCTCCTCCTCAGCCTCTGTGTGTGAGGGAGAGTCTGCTCCTCCTCAGCCTCTGTGTGTGAGTGAGAGTCTGCTCCTCCTCAGTCTCTGTGTGTGAGTGAGAGTCTGCTCCTCCTCAGCCTCTGTGTGTGAGTGAGAGTCTGCTCCTCCTCAGCCTCTGTGTGTGAGGGAGAGTCTGCTCCTCCTCAGCCTCTGTGTGTGAGTGAGAGTCTGCTCCTCCTCAGCCTCTGTGTGTGAGTGAGAGTCTGCTCCTCTTCAGCCTCTGTGTGTGAGTGAGAGTCTGCTCCTCTTCAGCCTCTGTGTGTGAGGGAGAGTCTGCTCCTCCTCAGCCTCTGTGTGTGTGTGAGAGTCTGCTCCTCCTCAGCCTCTGTGTGTGAGTGAGAGTCTGCTCCTCCTCAGCCTCTGTGTGTGAGTGAGAGTCTGCTCCTCCTCAGCCTCTGTGTGTGAGGGAGAGTCTGCTCCTCCTCAGTCTCTGTGTGTGTGTGAGAGTCTGCTCCTCCTCAGCCTCTGTGTGTGAGAGTCTGCTCCTCCTCAGCCTCTGTGTGTGAGGGAGAGTCTGCTCCTCCTCAGCCTCTGTGTGTGAGGGAGAGTCTGCTCCTCCTCAGCCTCTGTGTGTGAGGGAGAGTCTGCTCCTCCTCAGCCTCTGTGTGTGAGTGAGAGTCTGCTCCTCCTCAGCCTCTGTGTGTGAGTGAGAGTCTGCTCCTCCTCAGCCTCTGTGTGTGAGGGAGAGTCTGCTCCTCCTCAGCCTCTGTGTGTGAGGGAGAGTCTGCTCCTCCTCAGTCTCTGTGTGTGAGTGAGAGTCTGCTCCTCCTCAGCCTCTGTGTGTGAGTGAGAGTCTGCTCCTCCTCAGCCTCTGTGTGTGTGTGAGAGTCTGCTCCTCCTCAGCCTCTGTGTGTGAGGGAGAGTCTGCTCCTCCTCAGTCTCTGTGTGTGAGTGAGAGTCTGCTCCTCCTCAGCCTCTGTGTGTGAGTGAGAGTCTGCTCCTCCTCAGTCTCTGTGTGTGAGAGTCTGCTCCTCCTCAGCCTCTGTGTGTGTGTGAGAGTCTGCTCCTCCTCAGCCTCTGTGTGTGAGTGAGAGTCTGCTCCTCCTCAGCCTCTGTGTGTGTGTGAGAGTCTGCTCCTCCTCAGCCTCTGTGTGTGAGGGAGAGTCTGCTCCTCCTCAGCCTCTGTGTGTGTGTGAGAGTCTGCTCCTCCTCAGCCTCTGTGTGTGAGGGAGAGTCTGCTCCTCCTCAGTCTCTGTGTGTGTGTGAGAGTCTGCTCCTCCTCAGCCTCTGTGTGTGAGAGTCTGCTCCTCCTCAGTCTCTGTGTGTGAGTGAGAGTCTGCTCCTCCTCAGCCTCTGTGTGTGAGTGAGAGTCTGCTCCTCCTCAGCCTCTGTGTGTGTGTGAGAGTCTGCTCCTCCTCAGCCTCTGTGTGTGAGTGAGAGTCTGCTCCTCCTCAGTCTCTGTGTGTGAGAGTCTGCTCCTCCTCAGTCTCTGTGTGTGAGTGAGAGTCTGCTCCTCCTCAGCCTCTGTGTGTGAGGGAGAGTCTGCTCCTCCTCAGTCTCTGTGTGTGTGTGAGAGTCTGCTCCTCCTCAGCCTCTGTGTGTGAGAGTCTGCTCCTCCTCAGTCTCTGTGTGTGAGTGAGAGTCTGCTCCTCCTCAGCCTCTGTGTGTGAGGGAGAGTCTGCTCCTCCTCAGTCTCTGTGTGTGAGGGAGAGTCTGCTCCTCCTCAGCCTCTGTGTGTGAGTGAGAGTCTGCTCCTCCTCAGCCTCTGTGTGTGAGTGAGAGTCTGCTCCTCCTCAGCCTCTGTGTGTGTGTGAGAGTCTGCTCCTCCTCAGCCTCTGTGTGTGAGGGAGAGTCTGCTCCTCCTCAGTCTCTGTGTGTGAGTGAGAGTCTGCTCCTCCTCAGTCTCTGTGTGTGAGAGTCTGCTCCTCCTCAGCCTCTGTGTGTGAGGGAGAGTCTGCTCCTCCTCAGCCTCTGTGTGTGAGTGAGAGTCTGCTCCTCCTCAGCCTCTGTGTGTGTGTGAGAGTCTGCTCCTCCTCAGCCTCTGTGTGTGAGTGAGAGTCTGCTCCTCCTCAGCCTCTGTGTGTGAGTGAGAGTCTGCTCCTCCTCAGCCTCTGTGTGTGAGGGAGAGTCTGCTCCTCCTCAGCCTCTGTGTGTGAGTGAGAGTCTGCTCCTCCTCAGCCTCTGTGTGTGAGTGAGAGTCTGCTCCTCCTCAGCCTCTGTGTGTGAGTGAGAGTCTGCTCCTCCTCAGCCTCTGTGTGTGAGGGAGAGTCTGCTCCTCCTCAGCCTCTGTGTGTGAGTGAGAGTCTGCTCCTCCTCAGCCTCTGTGTGTGAGTGAGAGTCTGCTCCTCCTCAGCCTCTGTGTGTGAGTGAGAGTCTGCTCCTCCTCAGCCTCTGTGTGTGAGGGAGAGTCTGCTCCTCCTCAGCCTCTGTGTGTGAGGGAGAGTCTGCTCCTCTTCAGCCTCTGTGTGTGAGTGAGAGTCTGCTCCTCCTCAGCCTCTGTGTGTGTGTGAGAGTCTGCTCCTCCTCAGCCTCTGTGTGTGAGGGAGAGTCTGCTCCTCCTCAGTCTCTGTGTGTGTGTGAGAGTCTGCTCCTCCTCAGCCTCTGTGTGTGAGTGAGAGTCTGCTCCTCTTCAGCCTCTGTGTGTGAGGGAGAGTCTGCTCCTCCTCAGCCTCTGTGTGTGAGGGAGAGTCTGCTCCTCCTCAGCCTCTGTGTGTGAGTGAGAGTCTGCTCCTCTTCAGCCTCTGTGTGTGTGTGAGAGTCTGCTCCTCCTCAGTCTCTGTGTGTGAGTGAGAGTCTGCTCCTCTTCAGCCTCTGTGTGTGAGTGAGAGTCTGCTCCTCCTCAGCCTCTGTGTGTGTGTGAGAGTCTGCTCCTCCTCAGCCTCTGTGTGTGAGGGAGAGTCTGCTCCTCCTCAGTCTCTGTGTGTGTGTGAGAGTCTGCTCCTCCTCAGCCTCTGTGTGTGAGAGTCTGCTCCTCCTCAGTCTCTGTGTGTGTGTGAGAGTCTGCTCCTCCTCAGCCTCTGTGTGTGAGAGTCTGCTCCTCTTCAGCCTCTGTGTGTGAGGGAGAGTCTGCTCCTCCTCAGTCTCTGTGTGTGAGTGAGAGTCTGCTCCTCCTCAGCCTCTGTGTGTGAGTGAGAGTCTGCTCCTCCTCAGCCTCTGTGTGTGAGTGAGAGTCTGCTCCTCCTCAGCCTCTGTGTGTGAGGGAGAGTCTGCTCCTCCTCAGTCTCTGTGTGTGAGTGAGAGTCTGCTCCTCCTCAGCCTCTGTGTGTGAGTGAGAGTCTGCTCCTCCTCAGCCTCTGTGTGTGTGTGAGAGTCTGCTCCTCCTCAGCCTCTGTGTGTGAGGGAGAGTCTGCTCCTCCTCAGTCTCTGTGTGTGAGTGAGAGTCTGCTCCTCCTCAGCCTCTGTGTGTGAGTGAGAGTCTGCTCCTCCTCAGTCTCTGTGTGTGAGAGTCTGCTCCTCCTCAGCCTCTGTGTGTGTGTGAGAGTCTGCTCCTCCTCAGCCTCTGTGTGTGAGTGAGAGTCTGCTCCTCCTCAGCCTCTGTGTGTGTGTGAGAGTCTGCTCCTCCTCAGCCTCTGTGTGTGAGGGAGAGTCTGCTCCTCCTCAGCCTCTGTGTGTGAGTGAGAGTCTGCTCCTCCTCAGTCTCTGTGTGTGTGTGAGAGTCTGCTCCTCCTCAGTCTCTGTGTGTGTGTGAGAGTCTGCTCCTCCTCAGCCTCTGTGTGTGAGGGAGAGTCTGCTCCTCCTCAGCCTCTGTGTGTGAGTGAGAGTCTGCTCCTCCTCAGTCTCTGTGTGTGAGGGAGAGTCTGCTCCTCCTCAGCCTCTGTGTGTGTGTGAGAGTCTGCTCCTCCTCAGCCTCTGTGTGTGTGTGAGAGTCTGCTCCTCCTCAGCCTCTGTGTGTGTGTGAGAGTCTGCTCCTCCTCAGCCTCTGTGTGTGAGGGAGAGTCTGCTCCTCCTCAGCCTCTGTGTGTGAGTGAGAGTCTGCTCCTCCTCAGTCTCTGTGTGTGAGTGAGAGTCTGCTCCTCCTCAGCCTCTGTGTGTGAGTGAGAGTCTGCTCCTCCTCAGCCTCTGTGTGTGTGTGAGAGTCTGCTCCTCCTCAGTCTCTGTGTGTGAGTGAGAGTCTGCTCCTCCTCAGTCTCTGTGTGTGAGTGAGAGTCTGCTCCTCCTCAGTCTCTGTGTGTGAGGGAGAGTCTGCTCCTCCTCAGCCTCTGTGTGTGAGTGAGAGTCTGCTCCTCCTGGAAATGCTTTGAACTCCGCAACAATGACAATTTAAATGATGTGAAATAAAACACATCACGAAACACGTCTATTATTCCACCTTAGCTCATTCTCAGTCTTCTTACTGCTGTTAAAGTGTGCACTGCACAGAGGAGGGGCCAGGAGAACTTAAAGAGGAGCTTTTACCGTGGCGGCTGAGATTCAGGAGAGATGGGCTGCCACACAGGAGTGCAGCAGAAACCCTGGAGCCTAAAGCCCATCCCTTTTCATAAAAACACTTCAGGGAAGGCTGTTGCTAGGTAGTTAATGTTCTGATACTTATAAGGTACTTGTAGACAGATTTCCTTTGAGGTTGTGCCAGAACAGGTCAGGTTAATCAGCTGGAGTCAGAACAGTGATGTGTCTCACCCATGGGGTCGCTGTCGGGGTTGTACTCTGGTTAGCAGTATACAGAAGTGAAAGCCTCTCTTTCTCTCAGGGTTAGCAGTACAGAGCTGTGAATGTGTCTCACCCATGGGGTCGCTGTCGGGGTTGTACTCCAGCGCGTTCTGCCAGATCAGGTCTGCGTCTCTCACAAACTCGCTCACGGTGATGTACCTGTGTCTGTCGATGTTTCTGAGCAGAGTGGACAGGTCCATGGGACACTTTATCACCGTCAGGTAATCTGGGACCTGGAAAAAGACACGACATTCTGATCACTGACAGCTGGAGCAATACCACAGATTATCTCTTCACTGTGGCTCCTGTTAAAGCTCATTTATACTCTATGTCAGCCATTTCCCAAAATTCCACGCGGTTCAAAAGACCAGGTCGTGTTTTTCCTCCATGGATTTATATAAAAACATTACAAAAAACACTGAATGTTGGCTAAAAATAGTTTTAAAGTAATATTTTCAAACAAACACATAACTTTACTTCATTTCAAACTCAATTTCTTTTTATGTACACATTATACAACCTCTGGGGGCCCGGCCTGCAGTACCTTCACAGCCCCCCAGAGGGCCCCAGACTCCGGTTTAAGAACCACTGCTCTACGTTAAAGGCTCATTCAGATACACATTCAACGCTCTGTCAGTCTTCTGCATTCATTCTGTCATACATTGGTTCATTTAACCAGAGCTCGCTAGAGATGAACGTAGCAGTGCATGCATTGACCGCTGGGGGCGCTAGAGAGCACCGTTCAACAGTTGAAGCCGGAGAAACGGCTGAATTTTTTTACAGGGTTTGTACAACTTTCCTAAGATCAAATTCAAGTACTTTGCAAGCACCTTCAAGTTATACTTTCATGTTTTTTCCAATGTCTTACAACTGGACTAAACTATATATTTACAGCTGGACAAGCCTATATTTGCAACTGAACACCTTACAAAGCCTCAACCACAACAATTTCTGTAATGCCACAATGTGTTCTTTTTGCTTTTAGAATATTTATTATTATTTATTATTTTTCACGCTCTGTAACTGAAAAAAATCTTATTTAACAGTCTAGTTTTGGAAAAAATTACAAAATTGCTCCCTATTTTAAAAGGGAGTCACTTAGGTCATTCTTTTCCTAAATTTACATTTTTCAAAAATTATCTGGCAACCCCCGTGAGAAAGGTAGCAATTTCAAGCATTTTCAAGCACTTCGTCTAAAAATCAAGCACTTTTCAAACCTTGAAAACAACACAATAAAATTCCAGCACTTTCAAGGATTTCAAGTACCCATACGAACCCTGTTTTTAAGGAGAGCAGGTTGGTCGCGGTGTTTTTAAAAACCGACCAGACCACAGCTGCTCTGGGCTCATTTTCTTGCCACTTTTTAAATAAATGTGGTGTAAAAACCACATTTAAAACCACAACCATGTTTGTTTTCATTGCTGCTCTTTGGTAAAATCTTTGACTGTCACCCCCTACTGGTTATTTTACATAACACAAACAATCGGTAGTATTAATGATGTGATGATAATTACACTCAGAACAGATGAATCTATTTAGCTACAAAATGGGAGAATAAATGAGCCTTTAGCTGGTGGGATATGAGGCCGCAAGTGATGCTTTTGATGAGTTAGAAACAGGAAAAAATAAGTTTGACATCCAAATTGTGATGGCGTAAAGTGTGTCTAGGATTCAAGATAAATGTAAAAAGTAGTAATAATCCATGTGTTGTGCGTTGGGTGTTTGCGGCACTGGCCTCCTCGGTGTCGACAGGTTTGGTGAAGGTCTTGAAGCGTCGGTCCAGAGACAGTCGCTCTGTGATGTTTCTGAGGAACAGTCTGAGCTCCCGCAGCACGTCCTCCTCCTGCTCCTCCAGACGGTGGCGCTCTTGTTCTGACAGCGGCCTGGGAGGGGGAGGAGGGGCCAGGGGCAGGATCTCCAGAGGCTGGGACACTGAGGGGAACATCACAGTAACATAACATAAACATTTCATCTCCAGTTATAGTCTGTAATAATAATCACAACATTGCAATGAATACAAATGTGAATTATCTTACATGAATAACTCTTCCATTTTCTGTATTCATTTCATTTTCCAGCAAAATAGTAATTACCGTATTTTCTGGACTATAAGTCTCACTTTTTTCCATCGTCTGGCTCAGAGTGCGAAGTATACTCAGGTGTGACTTATATATTAAAATATTTCAGGTGTTGGTTATTTTCACACTGACAGCCACCAGAGGGCGCTCTAGGCTTGTGTACCAGCATCTGCTGCACCTGTACCACTGACAATTTAAAATTTAAACATTACCACTAACAACTTAGGCTATAAAGACAACTGAGAAAGAGCGGAATAATGTGAAATGGAACTGATGCTGAGTCTGACGACAGCCACGCAGAGGAGGAAGCGGCGCTTCGTCTACCTCCGGAGTTGGTGGAGTTGTTCAGAAGCGACACCGAGGATGAAGAATTTAAAGGATTTAGCGATTAGGAGTGAGATGGTGAGTTTGGTGAACTTGTTATATTATGTTCTTTATGCTATAGTTATGTGAATAACTGTTAATATATTACGTTAACATACGAGACACCTATTCAGTTCGTTGTTTATGCTTCATGTAGCTGAATAACCATCAATGTGTTACGTTAGCATAGCGCACACCTATTCAGCTGTTGTTCTATATTCTATTATTACTATAACTTACCTTTCAACATGAAATGTCTGTTCTTGGTGTCGGATTTTGTAAAATAATTTTCCCCCAAAAAATGTGACTTATACTCCGGAGCCACTTATAGTCCGGAAAATACGGTAAGTGTGGAGATGGCATTATTTACTGCTCAGCCTTGCTGTTGTGCTAACACTGACATTAGCCTAGCACAGAGCTGAAGCTAAGTAAATCACAGTAAAAGTATCATAATGCATTTCTAATACAGAAACTCAAATTAGCATCCTCCTTTTACAAAAGTACATGATTCAATGTGTAAAAGAAAAATAGGCGGAGGGTTAACCCCCCCCCCCCCCAGTATTACACCCAAAGTTACGCCCTTGGTAAAAATAAATACTACGTACAGCTCTTGTTGGAAGGAGGGGGCTCAGCGGCCTGCCTCAGAATCAGGTCCTGGAAGAATTCGGTCCTCTCCTGTTGGGACGGGACTCTGACAGTGAACACCTCTCTGTACTCCTCACGGAACAGCAACTTTATCTGGAAAATAAACAAATATACACACTACTACTACTACTACTACTACTACTACTACTACTGGGTGAGTGTCGTCAGTCTACAGGTTACCTCTGGGTCCAGCAGCTGGAAGGGGACGTTGCAGGTGGCCAGCAGCAGGATCGGGGAGAAGGAGGGGATCCCCGAGAGCAGACTGAGGAAAGTGGAGCGGAGGGCGCCCCCTGCTGTGTCCCACCACTGCTGCAGGTGGGGCAGGTACAGGACGCTGGGAGAGGTGCGCTTGGCCTCGCAGAAAACCTGCACAGAACACATATTCAGCTCAGACAGAAGGGCAGCTAAGCTATGTACTGATTAGAGGTCGATATGGGTTTTGCCGATGATGATTTTTAAAATTCAGAGCAGCCGATGGGGCCGATATGTACGGCTGATTTTATTAATTTTATGAAAGAATTTAATATTATATAGCCATTTGTCTTAGTAATACTTATTTAAACGCAAACAAAGGTTACACTGTGAACAGTTAAAGATGAGTTATTTGAGAAAACCAATAAGGCAATCTCAGTCAAACCTGCAGTGCAAGTAGAGCTCGGAGAGAGCGACAAAATGCTTTTAAATTTCTGTTCTACGAGGTTCTGTTTCAGAAATATGAGTAAAATCTTTTTATTGCCGTTTTGAGCTTTTCAGGTTAAGATAAAGTTATTTTGGTTTCCTATGAACTGCAGGGTAAGAGCCTAAACTGCTACAAGATGGTTTTGGAAGCTGGGGTCCTTCAGTCACATGGTTGCCCGGACATGTGCCTGACCAAAAATTGGCATTAAAGGGCAAGAATCATACAATTGCTGACTGACAAAAAAAAAAAGGCAAAAATCGGGCCGATATATCGGTCGACCTCTATTACTGATGCAAAAGGGCCAGATTAAAAAAGAAATCTGTTCACCAGTGCCCATGTAAGTAAATGCTCCATAGAGGGTATTTCAATAATATCCATCTATAATATCAAGAACTCAAACTCATGTACAAAATGTTAAACAAATCAGACCATCTCTGACAACAACTGCTGCAAAAATGTTCCTAAATTCAGTGATTTCCTCACACACAGATTACTGCGTCACATCTTGGTCACTCACTAGAGACTCATTAGAAAACCAATAGAAAGAAAAAATCCATAAAAATTCTCAACACCAAAAAAAACAGGTCATTTCACCACCGCAATATTTTAGACAAATATGAAATCCTTAACTCTCAAAACTTTAAAAACTGCTGTTTGATACAAAAGTCTTTAAGGATTTGCCTCGCCTCCACTTTCTTAACATATTAAACCAAAAACTGTGAGAGGTTTCAGCTCCAGTGCCACAGCAGAGGAGATGTTGAAAAACCTTTACTGTCAGTCAGAGGAAGTCAGTTTTGGAACAGCCTCAAGAGAAATACAAGAGAATGTCCCACTTATCTCTTCTTTAGAAAACAACTTAAACCGTTTATGAAAGGAAATCAGTCCTGTGATCATTTTAACTAACTTTACATTGTCCTAACGTCCTCATGTGTTTGTGTGGTTTATGTTTGTATGTTCTCTGTGTTGTTCTGACTACAGATGAAAATTAGCAACTATGCTACAGTTTTGCTCATTTACAGTCTGTACACATGCATGTTACCACTAAATAAATAAGTCTGGAAGTCTGGCCCCACTAGCAGCATACAGGCCACCGTGTCCCTGCTCCCGTCTGCTCCTCTGAACCGTGAGTATCCTGTCTGTTCTGACCTGAGCGCAGGCCTCCTCCGGCGTGGTGCTGCTGACCCCGAACAGCACCGCGGTCTCCAGGCTGTGCACCGTGAACCTCTCCAGAGCGTGAAGCACCGCGGGGGCCAAGTGCGTGGCCTGTCCTGAGCCGGGACGTCCCACCAGCAGCAGCCGAGGACGGTGGGAGGTGGGCTGCCGCACTGCACTCCTGAGAGGAACCAAAACAAGTACTGGGGCTTATAGTAAAATATGTTTATTTACAGTTCCTATAAGTTAACGGGCAACAGTTAAATGGTTCTAATGTAGACGAGGTAGAGACATGGAGGCTTGTCAGAACTTACAACGGTTACGTTACTAAAAAATGACGAAACCTGACCTGGCAAAGTGCAGGAACTTCCTGGTCTTCCCAGAGGCTGAGATACTGGAGCCAGTCAAGTTCTCGTCTCCTCCGTCCATCAGACCATCATCATGGAGACCGGCAGTCAGCGCTAACGAGAAGGAGACAGAGGAGAGGAGACAGAGGAGACAGGTGAGAGGAGACAGAGGAGACAGGTGAGAGGAGACAGAGGAGACAGGTGAGAGGAGACAGGTGAGAGGAGACAGAGGAGACAGGTGAGAGGAGACAGAGGAGACAGGTGAGAGGAGACAGAGGAGACAGGTGAGAGGAGACAGAGGAGACAGGTGAGAGGAGAGGAGACAGGTGAGAGGAGACAGAGGAGACAGGTGAGAAGAGACAGAGGAGACAGGTGAAAGGAGAGGAGAGGAGACAGGTGAGAGGAGACAGAGGAGACAGGTGAGAGGAGACAGAGGAGACAGGTGAAAGGAGAGGAGAGGAGACAGGTGAGAGGAGACAGAGGAGACAGGTGAGAGGAGACAGAGGAGACAGGTGAAAGGAGAGGAGAGGAGACAGGTGAGAGGAGAGGAGACAGGTGAGAGGAGACAGAGGAGACAGGTGAGAAGAGACAGAGGAGACAGGTGAAAGGAGAGGAGAGGAGACAGGTGAGAGGAGACAGAGGAGACAGGTGAAAGGAGAGGAGAGGAGACAGGTGAGAGGAGACAGAGGAGACAGGTGAGAGGAGAGGAGACAGGTGAGAGGAGACAGAGGAGACAGAGGAGACAGGTGAGAGGAGACAGAGGAGACAGGTGAAAGGAGAGGAGAGGAGACAGGTGAGAGGAGACAGAGGAGACAGGTGAGAGGAGAGGAGACAGGTGAGAGGAGACAGAGGAGACAGAGGAGACAGGTGAGAGGAGACAGAGGAGACAGGTGAAAGGAGAGGAGAGGAGACAGGTGAGAGGAGAGGAGACAGGTGAGAGGAGACAGAGGAGACAGAGGAGACAGGTGAGAGGAGAGGAGACAGGTGAGAGGAGACAGGTGAGAGGAGACAGAGGAGACAGGTGAGAGGAGACAGGTGAGAGGAGACAGAGGAGACAGGTGAGAGGAGACAGAGGAGACAGGTGAGAGGAGAGGAGACAGGTGAGAGGAGACAGAGGAGACAGGTGAGAGGAGACAGAGGAGACAGGCGAGAGGAGACAGAGGAGACAGGCGAGAGGAGACAGAGGAGACAGGTGAGAGGAGAGGAGACAGGTGAGAGGAGACAGAGGAGACAGGTGAGAGGAGACAGAGGAGACAGGCGAGAGGAGACAGAGGAGACAGGCGAGAGGAGAGGAGACAGGTGAGAGGAGACAGAGGAGACAGGTGAGAGGAGACAGAGGAGACAGGTGAAAGGAGAGGAGAGGAGACAGGTGAGAGGAGACAGAGGAGACAGGTGAGAGGAGACAGAGGAGACAGGTGAAAGGAGAGGAGAGGAGACAGGTGAGAGGAGACAGAGGAGACAGGTGAGAGGAGACAGAGGAGACAGGTGAAAGGAGAGGAGAGGAGACAGAGGAGACAGAGGAGGCAGGTGAGAGGAGAGGAGAGAGGAGAGAGGAGAGGAGACAGGTGAGAGGAGAGGAGAGAGGAGAGGAGACAGGTGAGAGAAGAGGAGAGAAGAGAGAGGAGAGAGGAGAGAGGAGAGGAGAGAGGAGAGAGGAGACAGAGGAGACAGAGGAGACAGGTGAGAGGAGACAGAGGAGACAGGTGAAAGGAGAGGAGAGGAGACAGGTGAGAGGAGACAGAGGAGACAGGTGAGAGGAGAGGAGACAGGTGAGAGGAGACAGAGGAGACAGAGGAGACAGGTGAGAGGAGACAGAGGAGACAGGTGAAAGGAGAGGAGAGGAGACAGGTGAGAGGAGACAGAGGAGACAGGTGAGAGGAGAGGAGACAGGTGAGAGGAGACAGAGGAGACAGAGGAGACAGGTGAGAGGAGAGGAGACAGGTGAGAGGAGACAGGTGAGAGGAGACAGAGGAGACAGGTGAGAGGAGACAGGTGAGAGGAGACAGAGGAGACAGGTGAGAGGAGACAGAGGAGACAGGTGAGAGGAGACAGAGGAGACAGGTGAGAGGAGAGGAGACAGGTGAGAGGAGACAGAGGAGACAGGTGAGAGGAGACAGAGGAGACAGGCGAGAGGAGACAGAGGAGACAGGCGAGAGGAGAGGAGACAGGTGAGAGGAGACAGAGGAGACAGGTGAGAGGAGACAGAGGAGACAGGTGAAAGGAGAGGAGAGGAGACAGGTGAGAGGAGACAGAGGAGACAGGTGAGAGGAGACAGAGGAGACAGGTGAAAGGAGAGGAGAGGAGACAGGTGAGAGGAGACAGAGGAGACAGGTGAGAGGAGACAGAGGAGACAGGTGAAAGGAGAGGAGAGGAGACAGAGGAGACAGAGGAGGCAGGTGAGAGGAGAGGAGAGAGGAGAGAGGAGAGGAGACAGGTGAGAGGAGAGGAGAGAGGAGAGGAGACAGGTGAGAGAAGAGGAGAGAAGAGAGAGGAGAGAGGAGAGAGGAGAGGAGAGAGGAGAGAGGAGAGGAGAGAGGAGAGAGGAGAGGAGAGAGGAGAGGAGAGAGGAGAGAGGAGAGGAGACAGGTGAGAGGAGAGGAGACAGGTGAGAGGAGAGGAGAGAGGAGAGAGGAGAGAGGAGAGGAGACAGAGGAGACAGAGGAGACAGAGGAGGCAGGTGAGAGGAGAGGAGAGAGGAGAGAGGAGAGGAGACAGGTGAGAGGAGAGGAGACAGGTGAGAGGAGAGAAGACAGGTGAGAGGAGAGGAGACAGGTGAGAGGAGAGGAGACAGGTGAGAGGAGAGGAGACAGGTGAGAGGAGAGGAGACAGGTGAGAGGAGAGGAGACAGGTGAGAGGAGAGGAGACAGGTGAGAGGAGAGGAGAGAGGAGAGGAGAGAGGAGAGGAGAGAGGAGAGAGGAGAGGAGAGAGGAGAGGAGAGAGGAGAGGAGAGAGGAGAGAGGAGAGGAGAGAGAGGAGAGGAGAGAGGAGAGAGGAGACAGGTGAGAGGAGAGGAGAGAGGATCATTTTAGTGTGGCCCACTCTTTACAGAACTAAGAAGTTATTGTAAATAATTTGATGTGTTTTATGATCACGATTCCATTTGTTTTGGTGTAAGATGAACATTAAAGCTACAGTCCACCTTCCTGTGGCCCACTGTTGGTCCCCACCCTCCAGTTGACACCATGTGTTGTATCCTGACCTGGCGGCCTCTTCCTCTTGGTGCCCTGCTCGGCGTGAGGGAACAGCCGCTGTACCCGCTGCAGCGCCTCCTGCAGCGCGGCGGCCAGCAGCGGCTGCACCGGCCCGGACAGAGGCTTGGCCGGAGAGGCGTTGGATCTGTGCGAGGCCGGGCTCATCTTCTTCATCGCGGCGAGGAAGTCGCCGCTGTTCACTGAGATGGAGCGCACGTCCAGGAGCAGCTTCTGGGACGTCCTGTAGATCTGGGGGTAACGGCGTCTGAGGGCGCACAGGGCGGCCTCAGTGCACACCGCGCGGATGTCTGCTCCACAGTAACCTGCAGCAGGAGAAAATCAGGACTAAACAGTCATCATTTCATTCAAACTACTCTATTTGTAAAAATAACACACATTTGCAATCATTTGAAGGCTTTTATAACTCCATGTGTTTTTAAAAAATATGGTAAAAAAGTTAAAGATGCTATGAAGCAGTATGTATTTTTTATATTTTCATAAAAATGACCCATGTGTCCCAGATATGATGTAAACATGTTTAATTCAAATATTAGTTTTACTGATAACAATGGTACAGTTGAGTTAGTAACAATTAGAACTATATTTTAGATTATGCCCAAGTTGTTGTGGGGTGACTGACGCCTCCTGCAGCACCCCCTGCTGTCTCTGTGACTAAAACAACCCTCCTGAGCGTCATCGACCCAGAGTCACAGAAGTCCCGAGTTTTCTGAGAAAACGGAACATAGCAGTTAGAGGCCAATAACAAGCGAGGATGGATTTATTTCTCGATTTTTGTCCTGACAGATAAAAAATCTGTACAGACTGAAGGAGGAGAAAACGAGCGAGGGTTCACACAGGAGTCACATGGACTTGTGAGTGTTCAGTGCTGTACTCTCCAGGAGTGTGTAGCACCCGAGACCAGTCTTGGTCTTAAAACCAGTCTTTGAGAAAAAATGTTTATGGTCTTGGCCTCGCCTCGGTCCCGGCTTCAGTTTAACTCGATCTTGTCTCAGTCTTGGATGTGGCGGTCTCTGAGCTTTTTTTTTTTTTTTTACCAAACATTATACAAAATTGCTATTCTTGATAATTTTGGAGTAATTAGTTTTCTGCTTCAGAAGAACCAGGAGTAGCTCTGTCTCTGTTTGTGAAGTCTGCTGCATTAAATCTTTAAATAATCATTTATGTATTTGAACCACTTTTTTTTTTACTTTTCCCCTTTATTTAGTGTTAGTTCCCAGGGTTTGGTCTCGGCTCTGGGCCTTCAAAAGTCTTGGTCTTGACTTGGTCTCAAACCCTAAAAGTCTCCGCTTTGTCGTGGTCTCGGTTCACTCTGGACTCAGACTGGTCTTGGTCTCACTAACACAACGCTCCAGGTCTAAACCAGGTCTAAACCAGGTCTAAACCAGGAGTATTTACGATAGTGCTGCACTCTCAAATGTAGGGGGCGCTCCAGAGAAGGAAATGAGGCAAAAACAGTGAAGAAACAAGAAAAGTTACAGAGTTCTGCCTAAAATTGGTTCAACTGTTCAGCTGAAAATGTCAAACTTATACTGTATCCTTCTGGATTTTTAACAATTTGTCACATTTACAGTAAATGTTTTGGATCATCAAACACTTTTCACTGTTTAGAAAAGGAGAGGCAGAACAAAATGAATTATTCTCACCGACACATTTCTCGGCCAGTTCCTCCAGGAAGTCGTCTGACGGAGCAGGTTTCCACTGACGAGTGTGGATCTTCAGAATCTCTTTACGTGACTGAAGCACAACAACACGACCAGAGGACAGTTAAAGGATGAAAACACAAAACCACCAGACAACAATGACCTAAGTCAAATGACAAGTTTGAAACACTGGTGCAGTGGTTCTCAAATGGTGGCTCGGGGCCCAAAAGTGTGTCGTCTTATCAGCAGCCAAGCTATAGTTTTAATCAGGGGTCTGCAACCTTCTGGATCCAAAGAGCCAACTGTTGCCAAAAAATACGAAACTTACCTCTGTAAAGAGCCGCAACTAGTTTCAGTGCACATAAGTGGCTTAGCCTAGAACTGAAATATAGCTCATGGATGGTCATTAATTACTGCAAACTAACAAAAAACTGTGTTAAATACTCACTGCATTGATTATCTTTTAATAGGGCACTAACCAGCAGAAACACAGGAGCCACGCACACTCTGGGAACTGGAGTTACATCCAGTAACCATTTCTTGGAGCTGTTTTATTAACTTATGAGTGTTCAGATCTGTCTCTGTCTGCACTGTGCGGCCAATAAAGGCTACAAACTGTGGCAATAAGGCTGGTCACATTCTACAAAACAAGGATAAAGACTTATTTTAAACAGAGAAAGGGCTGCAGATGGAGCTTGTTTCAAAGTTGTCTACGTATTCTTTTTCTAACTTTACATAACCAGACGTCAGACGCCCAAAGAGCCGCAGGAGCAGGGCTAAAGAGCCGCATGTGGCTCTTAAACCATAGGTGGCAGACCCCTGGTTTTAATGATGCTGATACAGATCATTGCAAAGTTGGCAGTAAAAATGCGACGGGGACGCAGGTGTAACCCACCTCTCTGTCCGGCAGCCCGAACAGGAACTCTCTGTCGAAGCGTCCCGGCCGTCTCAGAGCTGGGTCTATGGAGTCCAGACGGTTTGTGGCTCCGATCACCACCACCTCCCCTCTGCTGTCCAGCCCGTCCATCAGGGCCAGCAGCGTGGACACGATGGAACTACACAGGAGAAGAGTTACAACAATATACAGCAGAATCCATGCAAGAACAGAGGCTTCTATAGGCATTTTTTCCTCCGCTTGGAATGTAAAGGTGTAGTGTAATAGGAATCATGGCTCCTTAATACTTTGTTTAGACTGTAAGGAATAAAAAAAAGTCTACACTACTTGGCAACAATGAATTAATAGCGGCTAAGAAATCCTAGTCAGAAAGGGTCCAGGTCTGTTTCTGCTTTCCTTCTTTGTTTCAGTTTTTCTAATTATAATAAAATAAAAGCAGAAACACTATCCTGCTATCAGACTCTAAAACCATACTGTTCTAAGGTTTAATTTGTCTTCATGTAATACACTGTTCTGAGCTAATGAAAGCCTGTGACCAAAACCAGTCCAAGTCCAAAATTCTCCTTCCTGAGACTCGTCTGTAGAGGGAATAACAGCTTGTGTTGTGAAAACCAGTCACCTGTGGATCTGGTCTTGACGACTGGAGCGAACTGGAGCCAGACCGTCGATCTCATCAAAGAAGACGATGGAGGGACGCATCTGATAGGCCTGAGGACAGAGACGGGGGAAAAGACACAGGAACAAACGGCTGTGAGTAAGTTCATACTGAGTTCAGCGCGAGATCAGTTTAGTGTTTGCTTTTCACATCAGCGTTACAAGCGAGCCTTAAGGCCTTTGGACAGACTTTAGCTATAAGTGAATAACTCTTTTCAGTGAAACGAGAACGCAGCCTACAGAATTTCTATTTGCCCAATATCACGCTGTGCACCGAACCAGACAGCCACAAACATCACACGCTCAGGACTTCACCCATGACAAAACGTGGACTAAATCAGGATAATAATCACATCTCATACATTATTAGTGGGTCTGGGTAGTGTTATATGACACCTTTGTGGTATCAGCAGAAAAGTTACAATACTACTGGTATCGAAAAAAGTTTATTCAATACCTAGTTTCAATCCATTTTTGCATGAATCAAATAAATAACACAGAATAAATCATACACAGTACTTGTTTTAATTTGCAGCTAAGAAGTTTGCTCCAAAAATGTGTCTTTTATTGAATATGATTGTGTTTTATGATTGTAGAAGATGAATTCACTCACCATAGGAATCAGAAAAAGTATCACTCAGGCACCAGGATCAAAAACCAAGTATTGTTTAAGAACTGGTATCAAAAAATCTGAACAGTACCCAGCTGTGAGTTCATTCAGCTGGAACCGCCCTGTCGTGTGTCAGTAGTGCTTCTCTCACCTGTGCAGTGTGTGTGTCACCTGTGTGTCACCTGTGCAGTGTGTGTGTCACCTGTGTGTCACCTGTGCAGTGTGTGTGTCACCTGTGCAGTGTGTGTGTCACCTGTGCAGTGTGTGTGTCACCTGTGTGTCACCTGTGTGTCACCTGTGCAGTGTGTGTGTCACCTGTGTGTCACCTGTGCAGTGTGTGTGTCACCTGTGCAGTGTGTGTGTCACCTGTGTGTCACCTGTGCAGTGTGTGTGTCACCTGTGTGTCACCTGTGCAGTGTGTGTGTCACCTGTGCAGTGTGTGTGTCACCTGTGCAGTGTGTGTGTCACCTGTGCAGTGTGTGTGTCACCTGTGTGTCACCTGTGCAGTGTGTGTGTCACCTGTGTGTCACCTGTGCAGTGTGTGTGTCACCTGTGCAGTGTGTGTGTCACCTGTGTGTCACCTGTGCAGTGTGTGTGTCACCTGTGCAGTGTGTGTGTCACCTGTGTGTCACCTGTGCAGTGTGTGTGTCACCTGTGTGTCACCTGTGCAGTGTGTGTGTCACCTGTGCAGTGTGTGTGTCACCTGTGTGTCACCTGTGCAGTGTGTGTGTCACCTGTGCAGTGTGTGTGTCACCTGTGCAGTGTGTGTGTCACCTGTGCAGTGTGTGTGTCACCTGTGTGTCACCTGTGCAGTGTGTCAGGTGCAGGTGTTTCTGCAGTCTAAACCTCACCTGTTCGAACAGTAGTCGCAGCTGCCTCTCCGACTCGCCCACCCACTTGCTCAGACAGTCCGCGCCCTTCCTCATGAAGAAGGCCACTTTGCGCGCTCCCTGGCTGCACTCGCTGGCCAGGGCTCGGGCCACCAGGGTCTTCCCCGTCCCCGGAGGGCCGTAGAACAGGCAACCTCTGTGGAGACGAGCAGCAACAGTTAGTTCAGTAAATATTCTGATGTATGTAAGTTTCCTCAGTCACCGGTGTCAGAGGGTGAAGGGTCAGCTCGGCGCAGTTTTGGTTTCTCCTGAAGAGCCCTGTGTTGAGCTGAGCTGTGGTCTTCTTTCAAAACCTGGCTGTGCTGCTGTGAACTAAATGCCAAAAGTTTATAACAAGGGTTCTGCAGGCTTTAACAAGCTGAATTTAAGACTTTTTTTTAGAACTTTGTAAGACCATTTTTCAAGGAGTCACGCAGTCTACAAAGAGCTGAGACCATTTGCGACGGTAAGTGGAGCAAAGCATTTTGGTCTTGGTATGAAAAGATCTAAGCTCTCATATCTGTGACAGTTTGATGCCTTAGAGCCTTTAAGTGGACATTTTATAATAAGCTGAAGAACGCAGGTACTTGCATCTAATTTATGTGAGATATTTAAGACCTAGGCACCCACATTGCCTCCTCCATGTGGCTGGTTGCGACAGGAAGGGCATCTGCCGTAAAAACCTGCCAAATCACTGGTTCACTGTGACGCCCCAAATAAAAGGGAGAAAAAAATTTAAGACCTGTTCAAATGGATTTAAGACCTAAAAGACCACATCTCGGAACATGTAAGACTTTTTAAGGCCTAAAATTCAGAATTTAAATTTTAAGACCCAGCAGAAACCCTGTTATAAATCCCTTATGTAAAGAAGACTGTTTCCTCTTCATTTCCAACTTTCTGAATTCAGAGCATTTCCGACAACCTATGAACAGTTTTGTACAAACAAATGTTGGTTCTGCCTAAAAACACTGTTCTCAGTTCTGTCCAAGTGAGTCCTGAGAAGCAAAGCGAATCACAAACCGAAAGCAGGAAGCCGTCTGCAATCGGGTAGATACAGCCTTTAAATGATGTACGTAAAGTAATAAGTGAAGTATGCAAGTTAATTAAAAAAATTATTCAACGGAAAAAAAGTGCAATTTTTAATTTACCCAGTTGAGGAGTACTGTGCCATTATTTTTTGTTACAACCGTTTCCCTTTTCGTCAGTGGCCCATACAGACCCGAGCCGTTCCGAAATGCTCCAGTTGGGTCAAAGTCTTACTGAGTGGGTCACCTGGGGGTCAAATGCTTTTGTCTCACCTGGGAGGCTGGATCTTGAAGTTGTCAAAGACCTCGGGGTAGAGCAGAGGGAAGACAACCATCTCCTTCAGAGCGGAGATGTGTCCGGACAGACCGCCGATACTGTCAAACCCCACCTGAGGGAAAAACACACAAACTCATTTTACTGTGGCTAATCCATTCCACGACTTTACACACCACCAAACAGTTTTCATATGCTGCATTTGTACGATATTATTAAGATTATAGATAAGGATTGTTCCTCCCACCGTTTGGTCGATGGCCATGGGGTCGATGTCGGCGAGTCCGGCTCCGGAGCTCAGTTTGTCCCGACGAGTCCCGAGAAGATTCAGGTTCAGAGGGCGACACCTACAGGAGGAGATGAGAAAAAAAAAAGAGCGGCAGTAAACAAATATGGTGGCGCTGACGGAGGTTTTTACACCACATTTACTCAAAGAGACAAGAAAATGAGGCAACAGTAGCAGTGTTCTGTCGAGTTTTTCAATAAACCAAGACTAACTTTAGCTCTAGTCACTCCTTAAAAAGTTCAGATGTTTCTACTGTTGAGCTGTGTTCACTAGTGCCCCCCAACAGTCAGTATATGTATAAGTATTCATATCCATAAGCTCTGGGAAAACAGACCAACGTACGACAGAAGAAGACCGTCTGTATCCGAATGCATATTTAACGTAGAGTATAAATGAGCCTTAACACATTCACACAGGCCAGGATGCCCAAGGATGCAATGACAGTGCGCAATGTTGGGGGCGGGGATCAAACGTCAACCTTCTGGATACTGAGCGAACGACTCTACTCAAGCTACTGTCGGCCTGGCAGTTAGTTTGTACTATTAACTCACATCGAACAACCCAAAAATAGTATCATGATTCTTTTAACCAACATATATTTTACAAACCAGTAAAGACAAGTATTACTTTATTTTTGGTAAAAAAACAAAACAAAACACAAACAGTGTATTTGGAGCTGACCTGGCCTTGGCACTGCCTATGTCAGATTCATCTGAGTCTTCATCAGATTCTGCTCTGTTTATCCACGGAGATGGAGTGGGTCTGAGAGGGAGAAACACAGTAAATACAGCACTGACTGACGGGAGAGTAAGCGAGAGCGACTGAAGGTTATTCTACTCCATAAAGAATCCTGAATACAAGAGAGAAAAGCTTGTTTCCACCAGGGGTAAAAGTGGGTGGGAACGGTGGGGAACTGCGTTCCTGCACTGAGCAGGGCCGCTGCCCCGCGCTGCAGCCTGCAGTCAGTGTAAGCTGCAGACATGAGCCTGGCAAATCACACTCAAATAACAAACAGCAAAAACCATGGACACTAGGAACTGCTTTCAGCCCATGAAGGCCCTCTACAGCTCTCAAGCTTCAAATCAGTCTTTGTTTGATGATGATCGACCTTATATTCGCAGAAATACTACGCTATTAATACATAAGTTTGCTCTGTCCACAGCAGTGTGAGGAGACTGAAGGGGGTGGAGCAGCAGGGGGCGGAGCAGCAGGGGGCGGAGCAGCAGGGGCGGAGCAGCAGAATCTGGGGCTGGGCTCCAGTGAGCATTGGGAAACCACTTACTCAGACATTTAAATAACTAAAAGAGTTAATACATATATTTAAAATATAGAAGTTTTGTCTTGAATTTTGGAGAGAAGTAAAACCATAAACTGTAACCATATTTTTTACTACAACCCGGTAGGCTGCTGAAAATATTATATCATCTACAAAAGCACCAGAACACAGGAAATGACGTGTTTTGTTCAAATTTTTCTGCATCTGCTACACACCAGGATCTATATTTCAGTTCTTGCCTTAGGCACTAAAAGAGCCAGGGCTGGCTCTAATTATTGTTCCCAGATTTTTACTACAAGTTAGGTAGCCAACTATTATATTATAGTCTCCAAAATATTCTCTAAAATTCACCAAAATACAGGAAATTGCATATGTTTAGTTCCAATTTTCCTGGAGGAGGACCCCAATACCTGTCGTATAGTCCCACACTCTGCACATGAAAACCTGTCACACACTGCAGATACAGTATAAGCTCCGGGAAGTGGCACATTAATGCTAATACAGTATAAACTAGAAGCACTCGGAGAGCACAGACCTCCGCCAAGCCGTATGGTCACGCACCTGAGAAAAACCCCTAAAGATTATAACATCTACCATGATGTCATCTGTAATTATTAGGCAGTGATTCTGGGCAGTATGTGTTGAGTTAGAAGCTGTAATGGCAAAATTAGCCCCATCTCCCAATAGTAAAGAATTCTTTAAAAAATTCCTGGATCCAGATGATGATCCAGATCGCCCCCAAAATGTAATCACTTGTTCCTTATTCCATGTCTGACATTTCCTGAAAATGTCATTAAAATCCATCAATAGCTCTTTGAGTTATGTTGCTAACAAACAGAGAGACAAATGAATGTAAACATAACCTCCGCCTTGGCAGAGGTAATAACTACTGGATACACTGAGTCTGTGTTGGGTTCCCCACTTCCAAAATTCCACTTTAAGCGCTGGTTTCCAGTGTAAGGAAACATGTCCGACCTGAGGTTTCCTCTGCGAGTAGTGTTGGGTCCTGAGGCGCTGATCCTGAACGTGCCTTTGAACAAATCTGAAAGACAAAAGAATCTGATTTACAAACGGTAATAAAATCCTGTGTGCTTGCCATGATTCTGTCCTGTTCTGTGGGGTTTGTTTCCCTTGTGTTTTATTTTGTATGACTTAGTTAGTCCTTGTGTTTTTCTGTTTTACGTCCTGCCCTCTTGTGTTTCCCGCCTGGTTGCCTGCCCCGCCCTGATGTGTTCCACTTGTGCCTTGTTTCCCTCGTGTATCTAGCTCCTGTGTTCTCTCCAGTTCTTTGCGGTGTCATTGTCAGTGTCTAGTCCTTGTCTAGTCCTGGGCTGTGTCCGAACGTCCTCCCCAGGCCCTAACCCCTCAATCACTACACAGTCCAGCAGTATACAGCAGACTGTAGTGCACTCATTTTGTGAATGATTCAGACTCGCACACTATTTTTCTCTCACCAGTGATCATGTGACTCTGGGGTCTGTGTAAAAAAAGTTTGGCGAAACTCCGCTGATAATGTTCTTCTGTGATAAAGCCCGACCAGACTCAGATGTTTTAGTATTTATAGATTAAATAATAGTCATGTGTGTGATATTTAACATGAATTATGGCTGTGATGAATAAAACAGAGTGGATTATTGCAGCTCTGTGCCTTACGTGGGGAGGCTGAACGCTGGCTAAGCTAACGTTAGCAATTTACACTGCAGCGGTTTATTTAAGAGCTTTTTATTTCTGATTACAACATGACAGAAGTAAAAAACAGTGTTTCTAACTGGTTTCATTCAGACGTGTTGTGTACAGTTTAAAGACCTGTCCCACTGTTCTCCTCCCAAACTCACAAAGCATTCTGCTCTATACTGACCTCTAGTGACCATCGCTGTCCACTACTTTTCAAAATGCATTGTGGGAAATTTTGAGTGCACTATTTTTTATCCATTAGACATTCGGACACCACTACAACACGGTGTGACCACTGTAGGGGGCGCTACAGAGGGATTAGGGAGGACGTTCGGACACAGCCCTTGTCCAGTCCGTGCCGAGTCAAGTTTAGGTCTGTGCCTGGTCTGTCTCTGGTCTCCTGACTCACCAGTGTCCAGTTTATTTGTACGTTTTTGTATTTTGTTCTGCCTTTTGATTTTGGATTTTTACTTTTTGTGATGCCCTGTTTTTGTTTTTTTATTTATACTGGCTTTTTCACTTCTGTTTTTTTTTAACTTAATACTTTGTTTTTCCTATGAATTTTTTTCCTTTTTTTAATTTTTTTTATTAAACTTCATTGAAGCAGTTCTGCTTTTTGGGTCCTTTTCCCCCCATTTTCCCCATTTAAATCCATTCCAAATTAGACATTTATCCATTTATACCTTAAATTCCTCAGGAGTATATTACTTTTAATCCAAACATTATTAAAAGAGACAGGGTTTCCCACCGCTTTGCATGGAGTCCATGGGGGTAAACTATCATTACATGGAATACCATTTTAGAAGTTTTTTTTATTGCTGATTTTTTTCTTTATTTTTATTAAATTATTCAGCCACTTTAACATTTTCTATTCATATTTTGCATTTGTTTTAATTAAATTGGTTTTATTATATAGTACTGGTGACAAAAATATATTAATTTAGACTACGGAGGACAAAATTAGACTGTGGTGGGTCGCTGTAATCTTCTGAATGAATGGGAAACACTGAGAGTTACAGATGGCTCTTGGCAGAAGTAAGAAAACATTACAACATTATTTTATATTCGTTTTGAGATCAGTTCTGACCGTTGCCTCCTGCGTTATACAGGGACGAGGCGCGGCTGGTTTTGGCGTCCACGCTCTGTCCACAGTCGCTGTCCTGGTCCGCCTCGCCCGCCTCTCCTTCGCCTCAACCACACACAGCACAACAAACATCACAGATGTCGCATTTAAACCGGCGTCAGGCTGGATCTCTGTGGAAAAACTGAACCAACCGTGTTCCTCGTCGATGTCGGTGAGGTCTCCCAGCGGCACCGGCGTCCTGCTCCTCTGGGCTTTGGAGTAGATCTTCTGCACAAAAAACAGTTCACAGCGCTTCAGAGCGGAGAGGCAGACAGGAGCCGCGCAGAGGCCAAACTGTGTACTGCACTGAAAACAGAGTATCAGGTCTTCTACTACTACTACTACTACTACTACTACTACTACTACTACTACTACTACTGGGGAGTGCTCACTCAGTTTTGGGGTTGTATAAATGAGAAACAGAATAAAAATCAGTCATATGTCTAAATAAATGACTGTAAATCCCTTCTATGGACCACACACTTTCTCTGAGAGGAGTTTCGACATGGTTTAGACCTGGTTTAGTCCTGGTTTAGACCTGGTTTAGACCTGGTTTAGACCTGGTTTAGACCTGGTTTAGTCCTGGTTTAGTCCTGGTTTAGACCTGGTTTAGTCCTGGTTTAGACCTGGTTTAGTCCTGGTTTAGACCTGGTTTAGACCTGGTTTAGTCCTGGTTTAGTCCTGGTTTAGACCTGGTTTAGTCCTGGTTTAGACCTGGTTTAGACCTGGTTTAGACCTGGTTTAGACCTGGTTTCTTCTGTAGAACACACACTTACACTGAAACAATGTTCAGACCTGGTTTAGACCCGGTTTAGTCCTGGTCTAGTTAGTGGGAGAAGCTATAGTCAGTTGTTAGAAAAGCTCAAGTTAATTAAAAGTGTGAATTTATTGCCCCTATTAACACTCACACAGAACACAAAGTCACTGCTCCTGTCTGCTCCTCCAAACTGAAAGTGTACTGACAGTTTCCCACACAACATCACACACTCACTTCTACTGAACACTACATTTCTCCTCAAGTTCAGTGCCTTATAGTCCAAGAACACAATATGGCTACTCAGAGGATGATATCTTTGTTGAATTAATACCATTGTACAAAACGGAAGATATTTTAGTTTTTGTATTTGTTTTTGTTCATTTAAATGCCCTGTCGATGGTAAACACTGCCTGTGAGTGTGCTGAGAACATAAACAAGGGCAGGAGGCGTGTGCGAGCGGCTGATAGAGGCTCACAGTGCACCGCCCTGAGACTGCAGCGATAAGACTCTGAGCTCTGAGGGGAAACACAGGCCTCTGAGGGGAAACACAGGCCTCTGAGGGGAAACACAGGCCTCTGAGGGAGCACACTGAGCCGTTACACTGGAGCTCTACACCAAGGCTTTATCCTGCTCTGCTTCATGACCACAGAGAGAGACAAGGTTCACCTCAACTTCACGTCCAGAACCACAACATTCCTTGAGAAGTTATAAGTTTTAAATACTCGGGAACTAAGTCAATTTATAAACAAATAATAAACTCTCAGTATGTGTGACGCACCAGCGCCCCCTACCACTGAGTGCGTTCACGTGCGTTCATTAATTAAGTCGCATATTATTTTGGGGTTGATTTATGGCCCTTTTCCAGCAGCGCTACTTCTGCTCAGTTTACGCTTTGTCAGCTTTTCCATTAGGCAGCCGTTACCAATACCAGATACTTTTTTGGTTCCTGCTCTAACCAGTTTTAAAATGACTGACGCTGACAGATCGCTGGTCGCTGATTGGTCAGAGAATGTTGTCAGCTGTGAGTCATATGTGCGACGTTAGCCACAAAAACAAACCGCCATTTTTAAAAGTCCTGACCACAGCTGAGCACGGCGTAGCTTTTTTTTGTGAGACCAATGGCTGCTCTTAAACAGCACCGTGGAGCTTCGACAAGGTCCGGACATTTCTCTGCCCTGGTGGATGACGACAAAGTCCAGAGGGAGCTGGATGGAGTGCCCAAAACAAGAGACTTCCCCTCAAACCTTGTCTCTTAGCAGCTTCTCATCTCCTGATGTTGCTGAGTGACTCTCCTGTTCCTCTCCAAACTCTCCTGTACCTCTCCAAACTCTCCTGTTCCTCTCCAAACTCTCCTGTACCTCTCCAAACTCTCCTGTTCCTCTCCAAACTCTCCCGTTCCTCTCCAACCTCTCCTGTACCTCTCCAAACTCTCCCGTTCCTCTCCAAACTCTCCCATTCTTCTCCAAACTCTCCCGTTCCTCTCCAAACTCTCCCGTTCCTCTCCAAACTCTCCCGTTCCTCTCCAAACTCTCCCGTTCCTCTCCAAACTCTCCTGTTCCTCTCCAAACTCTCCTGTTCCTCTCCAAACTCTCCTGTACCTCTCCAAACTCTCCCATTCTTCTCCAAACTCTCCTGTTCCTCTCCAAACTCTCCTGTACCTCTCCAAACTCTCCTGTTCCTCTCCAAACTCTCCCGTTCCTCTCCAACCTCTCCCGTTCCTCTCCAAACTCTCCTGTTCCTCTCCAAACTCTCCCGTTCCTCTCCAACCTCTCCCGTTCCTCTCCAAACTCTCCTGTTCCTCTCCAAACTCTCCTGTTCCTCTCCAAACTCTCCCGTTCTTCTCCAAACTCTCCCGTTCTTCTCCAAACTCTCCTGTTCCTCTCCAACCTCTCCCGTTCCTCTCCAAACTCTCCTGTTCCTCTCCAAACTCTCCTGTTCCTCTCCAAACTCTCCTGTACCTCTCCAAACTCTCCCATTCTTCTCCAAACTCTCCTGTTCCTCTCCAAACTCTCCTGTACCTCTCCAAACTCTCCTGTTCCTCTCCAAACTCTCCCGTTCCTCTCCAACCTCTCCCGTTCCTCTCCAAACTCTCCTGTTCCTCTCCAAACTCTCCCGTTCCTCTCCAACCTCTCCCGTTCCTCTCCAAACTCTCCTGTTCCTCTCCAAACTCTCCTGTTCCTCTCCAAACTCTCCCGTTCTTCTCCAAACTCTCCCGTTCTTCTCCAAACTCTCCCGTTCCTCTCCAAACTCTCCCGTTCCTCTCCAACCTCTCCCGTTCCTCTCCAAACTCTCCTGTTCCTCTCCAACCTCTCCTGTTCCTCTCCAAACTCTCCTGTTCCTCTCCAACCTCTCCTGTTCCTCTCCAAACTCTCCCATTCTTCTCCAAACTCTCCCGTTCTTCTCCAAACTCTCCCATTCTTCTCCAAACTCTCCTGTTCCTCTCCAAACTCTCCCATTCTTCTCCAAACTCTCCCATTCTTCTCCAAACTCTCCCGTTCTTCTCCAAACTCTCCCATTCTTCTCCAAACTCTCCTGTTCCTCTCCAAACTTCTTCACAGTGTTTCATTATTTTCCTCGCTGCCTTTGGCCTTTTCCGGCTTTTTTCTTTGGCTTTGCAGGTGACAAAAAAACACAAAACCAGAACAAAGTACAACATCTCCTCTGCGTCCTCCATTGTTGTTGTTCGGTACTACGACGTCATGGAAGCCCAACCAAACCGAGTAAAGTCGAGTAAAGCACAGTAAAACCAAGTAGTGCCGGTGGAAAAGGGCCATGCCTGTCTGTGGACGGTGGGAGGACGTCTGACTGACTACCACTGACTGCCCCAGTTCCTGTCGCTCCAGCTGGATTTAAACAAATGCACGCTGAAAGAACGCTCAGGGTCTGGCCCAAACCTTCAGAGACATTACTCACTCCTTCACTGTTGGAACCGAGCCGTTTCTTGTTCTTCATGTCGTCCACCGTCTTCAGGACAGACTGCACACACGAGCTGCACGCGCACACAGACACACGTTAGACTTTCACATTTTACACACGCAGTAAAATACAAGCTTTGACATTTCTGGGGTTCGGAGTTCTCAGCTCTCACTTGGCGCTGATGCCGTCGAACATGTTGGACGTCTGCATCCTGTTGGTCAGCCTCGAGCTCCTCCTCAGGCCTTTCACTGAAACACACACAGGCCCGTGTCAGTATACAGCAGCCATTCCCAAAGTCCTGAGTGTCACTCCTTAAATTTACCAAAATCCCACACAGGCCCCAACAATACAACTTCCCTCCATCCCAAGTTTTATTTTCATGTTTTTCTCCATATATTTCTATAAAAACATTACAAAAGACACTGACTATTGGCTAAAAAGTGTTTTAAAGTTATATTTTTAAACAAATAAACTGTAAAAAAAAATAATAATAAAATGGGAAAGGGAATGGTATTTATATAGCGCTTTAACTATGACACATGTCACCCAAAGCACTTTACACACAGTAGGGAAGGGGTATTTCATTCACTCCATACTCGGTGTTGGTAAGCCATGTTTTGTAGCCACAGTTTCCCCTGGGGCAGACAGAAGCGCGGCTGCACACATCTGCGCCAACAGACCCTCAGACCTCCACCAACCACTCACATTCACACATTCACAGCGGCTTCCTGGTGTTCCCCAGCGGTCTCCCATCCAAGAACTGACCAAGCCCTGCCCTGCTTAGCTTCCAAGGTCTGATGGGATCAGGCATCCACAAGGCGGGACGGCCAAAAACTCAATAACTCAAGGCAAAGGATCCCTCAAGATTTTTGGGGCCAACTCAAAATCTCAAGTTTTCCACACTTTCACTTAATTTGATGTTCATACGTCTAAAAACTTTTCTGATGTTTAAGTTTTTCTCTCTCTCATTATTTTTTTCCTCATCTTACAGCCAACTTACAGAGTTCAGAAAAAGTTATTCTTTTGTTAAATGTAGTATATTTAGTTTTTATTATTATCAATAATACTTTTTCTGAACAGTGGAGTCAGTTGCTGTAAGATGAGCTGTAAAAAATAAAGATAGTGAGGAAAACTTAAAATTTCAAGTTTTTAGATGTATGAACGTTAAATTTGGTGAGTAAAAAAATATTAGTTGTTGAAAACTTGAGATTTTGAGTTGATCACCAAAACTGAAAAATCTTGAGGGATCCTGTTGCCTTGAGTTTTTGCAGCATTGTTTTTTACAGTGCATTTCAAACTCAGTTTATTTTTATGAACTTCATATAGACAGCCTCTGGGGGGCCCCCTGCAGTACCTTTACAGACCCCCAGGGGGCCCCAGACCCCACTTTGGGAACCGCTGGTATATACATTTAGAAAACTGTGTAAAAACTCATTTATTTCAGTTGTCCAAGCTACATAAAGTGGAAGTACACATTATGTAGATTCAGTACAAAGAGTTACCACCAACCCAGGCCTAAAAACTTATTTTAGGATCATGCTGTAGTTTAGGTTACAGACAGTTTCTTGTGCCATTGGTGTTGTTTATAAAAGACACACTCTCTTTTCTGGCCCTTACTGTAGCAGCACAGGGGCAGATCTAGAGAAAAAAATCCCAGGGTGGCAAGGAGAATAATGGATCATTTAAGGAGCAGCAAACAGATTAATACATTATATCTACTGTCAACGTTTGAACAAAATAGGACAAGTGAAAAAAGCACTATTTTGTTGCTTATAAAGAGAGTGTAGGACAGGTTACATTTATTTAATTCACTTAATTTTCAACAGTCTTCTCACAATGTTAAAAAATAATGTGCCAGTGATTAAATGGCAGTTTTGTCCATTACAGCTGAATGTAATGATTAACATGTTATTCAGCAAAATGTCTCACAAACCTGTCCAGAGCTGAAGCTTTCGTACGTTTATATTCAATACTGAGTAAAGAAAACTTGACAGCCTGCTCAAAGTTGTAGTGGTGCATAAATCATAGGCCACTTAATTAGTCGAGTAATAACTTGCACTGGTAATACAACGGCTATTAAGCAGATCTGGAACAAGTCATACAACTCATCCTGATGTTTGTCCAGAAACTGTGAGAACTCCACAGAGCAGCAGGTCTGCTCTTAGTCAGTGAAGTACTTTCTTGTATGAACTTTATCTTTAAATATTGGATATTTTACTCATAAAAGTCTGACCCATCACAAACTCCTGCTGTACCAGGCAGGGTGGCAGCTGCCGCTCTGTGCCACCCTTCTAGATCCGCCCCTGTAGCAGCCTCTTCTTTATAAATCTCTTTTCTATGTTCCATTACAAATTTTGCCTCGTTTACTTTGCGGATGTTGCCGTTTGAACCGGAGCCGAGCCGCTGACGGGTCAACTTGCTCCGCGACGCAAACCCCGACCCCCTGAGAATATCACTATCTGAATGGAAGCCAAGCAAGAGGGGTTTTTCTTCTGGACAGCAAAAACAAAGCGAACACCTACAGCCACTGTGAATGAAAACTGTGACCTAATTTGCGGGATGCGTGATTTTTGTTGAAAATTCTGCGCAGTTCAGTCAGCCTGTGTTTAGTGATTGATTACCAAACGTGCACATTTAACATTATCAGCTACGTTTCTATTACAGTCTGATTTAGAGCCTTGTTAGAAAAATCCTTCTTCTTTCCTTTCTGGAGTCTCTGGAGTGATTCACATTCAGCTCCAGGTTTTGCCTTTTTAAGACTTTTTAATGCCACTTAGAGTGAAATTTAATGCCAGCCTCGCCAACAACAGA
The DNA here is from genome assembly GCA_020698575.1 of Bostrychus sinensis. NCBI lineage: Eukaryota > Metazoa > Chordata > Actinopteri > Gobiiformes > Eleotridae > Bostrychus > Bostrychus sinensis. Next base: position 34,156,188 of record CM036255.1, on the reverse strand, counting down.
ACAATAGCTGTATAAATTTTACACTAAATAATTATCCGTACTACTCTCTGAAACTCTAAAAGTCTAATAAGATGAAAAAACTCCAGTGCTGCATTAAAAAAAAAATCATAAATAAATGAATAATGCATTTCAATGATAACATTTCTTCAATAAATATATTTTGTTACAGTGGTGACTCTACTTTTTTAAAAATATTAACATAATGTTTAAACAAATGAACCAAATTTATTACCTACTCATAATATTTAATACTTTTATGATCAAAGTTAAAACCTATTTAATGCTTGTAAGACCTATCCTGACATATTGATTTGCCAAATGTTTTTACACCAGACGCCCTTCCTGATGTCTGTTTACCTGGGCTTGGGACCAGCACAAAGAGCACACTGGCTTGGAACTGTGTGATTTTTGTTCATGGAACCTCTACAGTCTGATAAAAATTCCACTAGTGATAAACGCAAGACCGTCTTAGATGAGGTGTTATTCAGTTTTAATCCAGCTACAACAGTGGGTCACAACCTGGTGCGTACTCTTTGTGCCAGTCCCAAGCACGGACAAAGGAGTGGGAGGAGGAGTAAAACCTAGATATCAAATCAACGCGCATGAGGAAGCAGATGATTTACTGTGGAGTGGAGTCTAAACTTTAACTTACATTTGGCGTTCTGCAGCCTCACAGATTTCCTACAAACACAGAGAAAACGATTTAGCAGCAGCAGAATATTTGAACAGGTTCCTTTAAATAAGAAAACACAATAATCAAAGAGCCTGTGAATAAACGTGTTCCGACCTAACGACTTTGATTTGGACTTTCTCCTCTTCTTCTTCATGGCTCTCTGACTCGCTGTGGCTCACCTCATCGTCAGAGTCCACTCCCTGAGAAACAAAGAACACTGAGCACCTCCAGATCATTTAACAGAGGAACGTCAACTTTATAGGCCTTTAATTTAATACTTATCAGTGTTTCCAACTGAAAGTGTGTGAGTGAAGGTGGTAGCCAGCTCTTAGTGGCACCAAATTGTGAACCTACAAATTAATGTCATTTTATACTCTCTATTTACAACTCCTAACGCCACAAAAAAGTTAATGTAACATAAACACCACTCCCCTGTCTGGATGAATCCTTACAGAGTGAACTATGATCCTACAGATGAACTAATGAACTAACTCCTGACACATGTTCCCCGTCCTGGGACAGGATCTCTCCTTCAGTTGGGCTCCAGAAGGATTCTTCTTTTTTCCCACAGCTGTTTTTTTTTAGGAGTTTTTCCTTACTGAGAAGGAGGGTCTAAGGACAGGAGTGTCCTGGCTCTGTTTAGTTTAGTGTAGTCATTAGCTGTGTCCCAATTCAACGGCTGCAGCCTTCGTCGCTACATTTGAGGCTGATTACGTCACAGTCGGCGCAGGGCTGTCCCAGTTCGAAGGCTGCTTCAAATGCAGCCCACGAATGCAGCCTTCCTTTCCCGCTGAACGAAGGCTGCATCGGGTGCATCCTTCGTGGCCCAACGTATCCCATGATTCACTGCGCGCTGCTTGTCTGACGTTCGAAGATGGCAGAGGCGGAGAGAGCTGCTCAAACTCCTCCAGGAGTAAATTAAACAAAATAGAAAATTAAATAAGTGTAATTTCTGGCTCCATTTCTGCTCATGTGACCAATGAATAAAGTGAATTAGCGAGCAGCTGCGTCCTGGTTGCTAGGCGACAGCGGCGCAAACATGAGAGGAGGAGCAGCTGTTGACGTGCGCTCCGTGGACCGGACCGTCCCATTTCGGCTCGGCCTTTGTGGTCCACGAAGGCCACAAGAAGGAGTCGCCTCCGTGGACCGCGACCTTCAAGGCTGCAGCCGTTGAACTGGGACACAGCTAAGGTTTGTGCTGATTGTGTGTTTATGTTTGATCAACTGTTTGTGAAGCCTTTGAGGAGACTTTTGTTGTGATACTGGGACATACAAATAAAACTGAACTGAATTAAACTGAATAAACACTGCATCATAAAAGCATTCAAATTGGGTTCTGGGTTATAAACTAAATTTAAACATTACTTCACACAGCTTATATTGAATGCTAGCCAAGGTGGCAGATGCTTACAGCCAAGATGGAAACACTGACTTATTCATTTTTGTGAATATAGAATTCTTTACATTGAGGTTTAAACAATACAAACACACAAATGAGTAAAAGTATGCATGTGCACATAAAACAGAAAACGAGCAGACTTGCATTTTTATCTAAAAACATAAATATTTCCCTTTGATCAAAGGTGTAAGAGAGTTTCCCAAACAGAGGTACGGGGACCCCTAGGGGTACGCAAGCACTTTACAGGGGCTCCTGGGATTTGATTGAGAAAATATTGATGACGGTGGGATTGATGAGAAAATATTTGCAATCTTTTAAAATTAAAGAACTGAAACCTGTGAAAGATGAGCTGAGGTATATCACCGATGATTTATTTATAAAAAATATTGATTAAAATGAGGTGAAACTACTAGAAATATTATTTGTATTTGCATATTAAAGTGTGTTTCAAGAGTTATTTCAATTAATATTTTTCATTACCTTTTCTTGTCAGCTTATTGTGAGTTTAAGTTTTTTTTGTTGAAAAATATAGTAAAGTAAGTAAATGTAATAGAAATTGATATTGTTTTCCTAAATTATTTTGTTATATTTTTATTAATTATTTTTACATGTATTGTTATTTTAACCTCCTGCAGCCCTAAGACCTTTTTGATGTTTTGCAGCAGTTTTTTGTGGATAACTTTTGTTGTGTTGATTCAAACGGCATAGATTTTGCCTCAGGTGTGTTTTTTTGGATGAATTTTCTGATTTCAGGATTTATTATTATTATTTTTTTAATTCTGTTAAAAGGTGTCTAAAAATATATATATAGTCCCGCCTTTACCCCTAAGACATTTTTTGTGCCATTGACTCCCATTAAAACAACATTCTTATTCTACACTGTCACTGCAATATAATTTCACATTTTTATCAAGTATTTCATGGATTCATGACAGTGAGGGATTGGAATTTTAGTTTTTATTGTTTTTCCCTAGGTGGCGCCATTTGCCCATATATGGTAGCCAGAGGTATAAATGTGGAGATGGCCACATTAGTGTTTGTATAAATGATCAAGCCTACAAGGAAAATAAAAAACATGTTTTGAACTAAAATGATTTGGGTGAGTTTTTGTCATAAATTGGTGTGAAAGTGTTTGTGGAGAAATGAGTTTGTTTGTGTTTGCGTGAGCACAAATCCAAAATGTAGTTCTTACAGAGATGTGCACATCAGGGCAAAGTAGAAAAAGGTCCCAGACTGAGCAGAGGCAGAGGTTTGTGCTGGATGTGTCTGCACCACACAAACTGGAATTTAAGGCTTCACTTTCATAAACACAGTTAATGTTTGCTGTGTATGATGAGGACTGAAGTTAATCATTGTAACCATGAAAAAAAATTGAATTATCTATTATATAATTTTTCTATGGCAGTGCATTTTTTTTTTGCAGCTTAGGGCGAAAGGTGAGACTAAAAAGTTCAGGCTGTAGGACGGGATAAAAGGAGTGCATTTGTATCTTGAATTTAAATTTAAATGAGAGAGAATTAGCTTTTACAGTAAAGTAAGTATGAAATATCTGTGTAATAATGAACGCAGACGACCGCTCTATGACCACTTTCTGAAAAGCGAACACGTAAACGATGAGGGGGGTACACAGTGCGACCAAAAACACAGAACACTGCTGCAGGCTGAAGCTGAAGTTTACTGTTCCTCTCCTTATCTCCCCAAATACAGCACGTTAATGGACATTTATCTAAATAAAAAACATAGAATAATATTAATAATAATATTAATATTATTTAGTAATGTATCTTTTCATGACTATTGTTTGAAATATTTTTTAAATTGAAGTAGCATTTTTTAACTAACTTCCACTGCTGAACTCCCTAAGTTAAATTAGTTCTAATATGTGCTTTTTTCTTCTTTTTTACATTTGTGCCCCTCTCTTTTAAATGGATAAACTGTGGAATAGTTGGTGTATTGGAAGATGAATGTGTAATAATTCTCTACATGTACACAGATAAGACAAAACATCTAATAACTAAAACTCAAATGATGAACTAAAATGGGCAATAAATATGTATTGATAAAAAATACAAATTGTAATTAACTTAAAACTAAATAAATTGTGACTATTAATGATTAAAAATGTTGATCTGCACTTACAAAACAGTTATTTCAGGCTATCAAACCTGTATTTGTTATATCTTTCAGTCTGGAACAAAGCTTATTTGTCGATAAAGAAGAGTTATAACCAAGATAAAAATAAAAAATAAAAAGTAAGTTAAATTTCTACATCAAAAATAGAATATTATAAGGTTTCATTTGTTTTTTACAATGGTTCACAAATAATGAAGTGGTAAATGACAAACACAGTGGCCCTGAACAACAGAGACAGAACGTTACAGTGTAAGAGATGGAGAAACATTTAGGTAACGTTACAATAGAAAAACGTTATACACAAATAAAAGAACTGGGTAAGTTCTAATAATTAAATTAACATTTTCTCACATTCACAAAAGCCGCAATTAAAAAGTCAAACTACTAACGTCAATACTTTTACCAAGAGGATGTGTAAAATAAATAAGTTCAGAGAAGGTCTTTTCCGCTTAAACTTGGATAAAAAATCGTTTTAAACTGAACTCACGTTGGCCGCAGCCTCTGCCTCAGGTCCCGCGGTCGTGCCCTGGCCCCGGGATCTGGGCGGTGTCGTGGCCGGAGAAGAGGCGCCTCTCCCCGGCCTGCTCTGCAGCCTCGGCCCGCCGGCTCGGTGCTTCCCGGCCGTCACCATGGTAACCACTGCCAACGGTCCGGACCCTGACCGCGGAGAAAACTTTAAAAAACCCACAAAAAAGGAAGGTTTACGGCGAATAAACGACACAAGAGGCTTCGGTAAAAAGTGGAAGCGTTCCCCGCTCCGAGCCCAGGCCCCGCTGCGGTTTACAAACCTGAGAAAAACTGAGAAAACCCACCCAGAACCGAAGATGAACTGATAACTGTTCCTCTGTGAGGATTTAAAAATGGCGTCCTCTGCCGCCTCCTAGTGACGTCATGCCGTAAACGTGTCCGTGAGTTTCAGTTTCAAGTTCAGTTTACGTAAATAAAATAAAATAAAATAAAATAAAATAAAATAAAATAAAATAAAATAAAATAAAATAAAATAAAATAAAAAAATAAATAAAATAAAATAAAATAAAATAAAATAAAATTAAATTAAATTAAATTAAATTTAAAAAATAGTTCAGAGGTGTCCAAAGTGCGGCCCGGGGGCCATTTGTGGCCCAGGTTGAGATTTCGCTTGGCCCTCAGCTTCTATGGCAAAATGCAGTACTTATGGCCCTTTGTACAGTGTTTCTGTAACTTTGTCTGCATCTCATCTCCTCTCTGCCTTTTATTTTTAAATTAGTGTTTCAAATAATAATTGCAGTTTTATGTTCAAAGATGTTATTTTGTTGGGACTTGGACGAGATTAGATTGAACTTTATTAATCTCACAATGGAGGAATTCACTTGTTTAGGCAGCTCTTGTACAGAATGAAGCATGGAAACAAAGTGAGCACGCATCACAGACAAAAAAGTGCAAGACAAAAGTGACTTCTTTTAAATTGTGTTTTCAGATAAAATAATTCATAATTATTTGACTTTTGCAAACAAAATACTTATAAAACAATGTATTTTATTTATTCTGTACATGTGTTCAGTTCTTAGAAAACTTCAGGAGCGACTCTCGGCCCTCTTCACATCTGGCCCTCATTGGAAAAGGTTTGGACCTCCCAGAACTAGAACACTAGAATCCACTGCCGTCTTGTCCTTTCAATGAATGTGATGTATAGAGACTCTACAGTTTTATGAAATGTTTATTCTAATGTGATGTATTTGTATTTTGTGTCAGGATGACTTTTTAACATCTGTCCAGGTACTGCAGATGAAAAACAGCTGGTTGTTTAACTCTGGTGCCTTTACAGAAATGTTAAAGAATACACTGTCCCTGTAAAATAAACCAATAAATAAAAATAGAACAAACTGACTGCAATTTGTGATCTTTTGTTTTCATATTGAACTTAGGGGACCACCTCAAAAAATACAAAAAGTGGGACAAGTTGAGATTTGGTTTGGACAAATCTCTCTCACCACCTCACTGAGATACAAAGAGCTTCAGGTTAGGGAAAATAAAACATCTGATGTGCTGTTTTTATTCTAAAAACACACATTTTGCAAAGTAATGTCTTTACTGAGACTTTATTCACTGGCATTAAAAAGATGAGCACCAGTGAAAAAGAGGGACATTATCTTAAACAGGTCTAAACCAGGACTAAACCAGGTCTAAACCAGGTCTAAACCAGGTCTAAACCAGGTCTAAACCAGGTCTAAACCAGGACTAAACCAGAACTAAACCAGGTCTAAACCAGGACTAAACCAGGTCTAAACCAGGACTAAACCAGGTCTAAACCAGGACTAAACCAGGTCTAAACCAGGACTAAACCAGGTCTAAACCAGGTCTAAACCAGGACTAAACCAGGTCTAAACCAGGTCTAAACCAGGTCTAAACCAGGTCTGAACCAGGTCTGAACCAGGTCTGAACCAGGTCTAAACCAGGTCTAAACCAGGTCTAAACCAGGACTAAACCAGGTCTAAACCAGGACTAAACCAGGTCTAAACCAGGACTAAACCAGGTCTAAACCAGGACCAAACCAGGACTAAACCAGGTCTAAACCAGGACTAAACCAGGTCTAAACCAGGACTAAACCAGGTCTAAACCAGGACTAAACCAGGACTAAACCAGGTCTAAACCAGGTCTAAACCAGGACTAAACCAGGTCTAAACCAGGTCTAAACCAGGACTAAACCAGGACTAAACCAGGTCTAAACCAGGTCTAAACCAGGACTAAACCAGGTCTAAACCAGGACTAAACCAGGTCTAAACCAGGTCTAAACCAGGTCTAAACCAGGTCTAAACCAGGACTAAACCAGGTCTAAACCAGGACTAAACCAGGTCTAAACCAGGTCTAAACCAGGTCTAAACCAGGACTAAACCAGGTCTAAACCAGGACTAAACCAGGACTAAACCAGGACTAAACCAGGTCTAAACCAGGACTAAACCAGAACTAAACCAGGTCTAAACCAGGACTAAACCAGGTCTACACCAGGACTAAACCAGGTCTAAACCAGGTCTAAACCAGGACTAAACCAGGTCTAAACCAGGACTAAACCAGGTCTAAACCAGGTCTAAACCAGGACTAAACCAGGACTAAACCAGGTCTAAACCAGGACTAAACCAGGACTAAACCAGGTCTAAACCAGGACTAAACCAGGTCTACACCAGGACTAAACCAGGTCTAAACCAGGACTAAACCAGGACTAAACCAGGACTAAACCAGGTCTAAACCAGGACTAAACCAGGTCTACACCAGGACTAAACCAGGTCTAAACCAGGTCTAAACCAGGACTAAACCAGGTCTAAACCAGGACTAAACCAGGTCTAAACCAGGTCTAAACCAGGACTAAACCAGGACTAAACCAGGTCTAAACCAGGACTAAACCAGGTCTAAACCAGGTCTAAACCAGGACTAAACCAGGACTAAACCAGGTCTAAACCAGGACTAAACCAGGTCTAAACCAGGTCTAAACCAGGACTAAACCAGGTCTAAACCAGGACTAAACCAGGTCTAAACCAGGTCTAAACCAGGACTAAACCAGGTCTAAACCAGGTCTAAACCAGGTCTAAACCAGGTCTAAACCAGGACTAAACCAGGTCTAAACCAGGTCTAAACCAGGTCTAAACCAGGACTAAACCAGGACTAAACCAGGACTAAACCAGGTCTAAACCAGGACTAAACCAGGACTAAACCAGGTCTAAACCAGGACTAAACCAGGTCTAAACCAGGACTAAACCAGGTCTAAACCAGGACTAAACCAGGACTAAACCAGGTCTAAACCAGGTCTAAACCAGGACTAAACCAGGTCTAAACCAGGTCTAAACCAGGTCTAAACCAGGTCTAAACCAGGTCTAAACCAGGACTAAACCAGGACTAAACCAGGACTAAACCAGGTCTAAACCAGGACTAAACCAGGACTAAACCAGGTCTAAACCAGGACTAAACCAGGTCTAAACCAGGACTAAACCAGGTCTAAACCAGGACTAAACCAGGACTAAACCAGGTCTAAACCAGGACTAAACCAGGACTAAACCAGGACTACTACATAAACAGTTTAGCTCCTGACTCGGTTACGGTGCTGAAGTGTTTTGTTTTTGACAGTGACACTGAAGTGTGTCCAGAAAACTGAACATCACTCCTTTAATAAAGTTGGCTTCATGGACGTTGAGTAGTTCTTTGTCTCTAAAAAAAATATAAATTCAATAAATGCCCCGAGCTGCCCTCGGTGTCAGGAAGCAACGGAAACAGAGCTGTGCAGCATTGGAGTGGGCGGAGCTTTGTGGGAGAGGAAACAGAAAGTCAGTGCCAGAGAATACAGGGTTAAGTCAAACACAGCTCCAGGTCTGTTTCTGATGAGGAACAACGTTAGAACATGGAGACAAGAGAAGGATTTATATCTTTTAATGGGTTTTAAAATCATTTGAACAGAGGTAAAAACAAATACAATGTCTGTAAAAGTGAGCAAAAAATTGTTACTGGAATAATTCCCATTAATTCAGACTACGGCGACCCACCATAACTTAGTTAATATCCTGTAACCCTTCTTTCAATACAGTGCACACAAAAGTTAAGAAAAAAAGGTAAAAAACCTTTGAAGAACATAAAATAAAATCTTGCCAACTTAATCTAATGTACACTGTTTGTAGCACACTGACCCCACAGAGCGGCTGCTGGCCGCTGACACAGGGGAAGCTAAATCTTTAAAAACATTTCATCCTGGGCTAACGAGCAGCTCGTCTGCCTACAACGACACTGAACAAACAAAACTGAAACAAGATGCAAACTCAACAGCGCTGTAACTGTGCTTTATTTACTGTGGAATCTGAACAAACTCTGAACATGAAGTCAGTGACTTGCTTTAAAGAGTAACTCACCCCTACACCATTTTTTTTGAGCTGATCAGCTGTACAAACAGGGCTTTAGTGATACATCTCACTATTTATAGTCTTATGTTTGACTGTTTTGTAAAAAAAGGTCTAAATTCACATTTTGTAGTGAAAACCGTCAGAGTGCTGCCCTCCTAGGGTCAAACAGTGGGATTTCTGCTCAATAGTTCCAGATAGGCAACTGTGACGTAGTATTTGACCACTTTACCGCACCTGTGCCGAGTATCTCCTCCCACGGCCCCGTGCACTCCACGCCCTCGCTGTCTCTCTCCCCCGCGCGCTCGTCCCAGTCCTGCTGTTGCCAGGTGTGGGTCTTTTTCCTAAACACGCCACTCAGCCCCGCATTTAGCGTTCAGTCTCCTCCGCCCCCCTCCCCTTTCACGGCTGCGCTTCTACTGTCCCGTGTGTCAGCGCACAATAAGGCACAATGAGCCTGATCAATGACAGTATGTACCTACAAATTAGCAGTGTTGGGAGTAACGCGTTACAAAGTAACGAGATTACAATTGTCAGTAACGCAGGGGGTAACGCGTTACTTTTGAGCCCCCCAGTAAGTAATATTACAGTTACTAACAAAATACCCAATTGGTTACTCACGTTACAGTCACTACAGTCACTTTCATTTACCTGCAGTTTACCGCAAGGACACGGAATGAAAATGCATTAAACGAATAGCGCTGATACGTTTTCTACTTTATTTTCATCCGTTCCCTTCTCTGCTCCTCTTTATGCGCGCAGCGGCCACTCGTCCTGTCCGCGCGCGTCGGGGCGCATGCAGCTGCTGCTGTCAGCGGGGACAGCGGGGAAAGAAGAGACGTGCACCGCTTTGGCGCTAACATCAAGTGCGTTTTAGCTTCAGTGTAGTGAAATAAAACTGTGTCCACAGGACGTGAACGCTGCACAGGAGCAGAGGCAGGTGAACCTAAAGGGCAGTAGTTGCTGTGTCAGGCTGCACTGCTGCTGAAATGAATGCAGCTAAAAAAAACTTGAACGCCTGTATAAAATAACAGAGCTGGTCAGGGCAATGGTGAGGCTATAGGCTTCTTCTATTTAGAACTGGGTTCATTTGGGCTTCCTGTTAGGAAGTAATCCAAAAGGAAAGTAACTAAGTTATTTTCACGAGTCAGTAACCAAGTAAAGTAATATATTACTTTTCAAAAGAGTAACTAGTAATCTGTAACTAGTTACTTTTTTGAGTAACTAACCCAACACTGCAAATGAGTGACACTGGGGAGAGATTTGACTCCACAGATGTGTTTTAAACTTGCCACGCTTTAAGTCACTTTTTGTTTGATGACAATCGATTTCTTACTCGCGGAGATACGATCAAAAACAGCTCTCAGCTGAAATAATACCAGTAAATAAAGACGCGATCTGACGCACACATTACTGCGGCGGCGCACGACGCCTTTCTCACAATATTTCAACTGTGTTATTATAAAAGGAACATAAAACATCAGTCCAGACGTCCTGCATTTTTTTCCCCCATTTCTGGGACTTGGCGCCCCCTGCTGTGGAGGAGGTCCATGAGGTCTCTGACAGCTGTCAGTCACAGGATCAGGCCTTGCTCCTCCTCAGTTCTCCTCCTCTGTCTCTGCCAGGTCTCTGCCCACTTTTTGAGCAGTTTTCAATCTCTGGCAGTGGGCGGAGTCAGGCCTGGACCAGGGGTGAGTTACTCTTTAAACTCCACACTGGGTTTCAGAGCCCAACCTGTGCTGGAGCTGAAACCAACCATATCCCGCCATATCCCGCCATATCCCGCCATATCCCCCCATATCCCCCCATATCCCGCCATATCCCCCCATATCCCCCCATATCCCGCCATATCCCGCCATATCCCACCATATCCCGCCATATCCCCCCATATCCCGCCATATCCCCCCATATCCCCCCATATCCCGCCATATCCCGCCATATCCCCCCATATCCCGCCATATCCCGCCGGTACCTCCCAACCTCCCACACAAGCTCCGGGACCGGGCCATCGAGGCACCGCCTTCGACCACTGCCTGGTCCACGCTGCACCGGTCCCTGGGGCTCCCTCTGTAGGAGGTCAGGCCCACGTCGCTCCTTCAGGCTAAGCCCGGCCGGGCCCCGTGGCCCACCAGGCGCTCGCATTCGAGCCTCAGCCCCAGGCCTGGCTCCGGGGGGGCCCCGGCTGAGCCGCACCAGGCGGCGTCTCGGTCCTTTTTTGAATAATCATCCCAGGGGACGTCTGACCTGCTCTCAGTGTGGCCCCGCACCTAGGACCTGTCTGCCACAGGACACCACACCCGGGGCATCATGCCCCAGGCACCACAGCTCCTAGGATCATTCAGGCGCTCAGACTGGCCCCGGGCGTTCGGAACGGCCCCGGGCGTTCGGACCGGCCCCCGGGCGCTCGGACCGGCCCCCGGGCGCTCGGACCGGCCCCCGGGCGCTCAGACGGCCCCCAGGCGTTCAGACTGGCCCCAGCAGGATACGCTGGCAGCTCATGGGAACCAGAGAATAAGAAAAACCACCAGCACCAGTGCTTGTGTTAGGAAATCTATTTACACGACTCCCAGTTGTTTTGTTTCATGGGATTACGCAGAACAAAACTGAAGCTGATGCCCTGGTAAATCAGGGTTTTCTACCAGGTTTACATTGAGTCTAATAAAATTCCATTTTGAACCAAGATGTAATTTTTACTTTTTTTTTTTAATATCACTGCACCCTAAAACCTTTTTTTTTTTTCATATTTTGCATTTTTTTTTTTTTAGAATATGAATTTTAATAATAATAATAATAAAAATATCACAGTAAACACCACATTATATAACTTATTACTGTCTACAATTTGGATATTTATATGTTAAATATGTTATATATTTATTCTATTAAAAAAGTTGTATTATTTACTTTTAGACCATGGTGGGCCGCTGTAATCTTCTGAATTCATGGGAAACACTGGGTTTTATTTGCAGATTATTAATAACAACTCATTTTCATTACAACAGAGTTATTACAATATCAACAGAAAAAGTATAAACCTATGGCAAAAAGTATTTTTATGAAAGTAATGCAGACTGCATTTGACGGCCCCAGGGTAGAGTCATCTGTAATTAATGCCACGTTCATGATACATTGGAATCTCAGAAATTCCGACCTCCGACTTGGAAAAACGGCCTCAAACACGGTCTCAGGTCGGGAATTCGTGCAGAAGCGTTTGACTCACGAGTTCCTGAGTTGACGTCACAAACACAGGACTCCCTCTGTGACAGGTGCACAGTGTGGTTACTGACGGGAAAAAAATTCACATTTCTGTGCAAAAATGCACTTATCTTTATATAAAGAATGAAGTTATCGGTGCCACAGCTCTGCAGAAACATCTCTGACTCTTTATTTATCAGTAAATGACTATAGAAGTAGAAATTTCCCAATATAACTCTGTGCCACACCAAACTGTTCTAATGATGTATTTCTTTCTTTCCTATAAAACAACATGGGAACACAAATATGGTTTTGTTGTTTTTGTTTAGTTTCTCGTGTGTTTTCCGAGCTGAACTCAAGAACGGATGTTTTTTGGAAGTCGGCTTTTTTAAGTTGGGACTGACTTACGAGATTCCGATGTATCATGAACGCAGCTTCAGTCTCTGAGGGAGGTTTGGTCAGGGCCCCTCAGCTCTGTCAAAGTGTAAAGCCATTAGTCTCTTCAGACTTTGGCAATTTATCAAACACTTCCCACAACCTGAGCAGCTGAAAGGTTTCTCTGTGGTGTGAACTCACGTGGGCCTCTCCAACTCGGACTCACAACAAAAAGTTTTCTTCCTGCAGTCATCGTTAGAATGAGGCGATGGATGCGTCAGGAGTCATGTGAAGAACCATGTGACTCTGGAGATTGCCCTTTAGGGAAAAGCTCTTCTCACAAACCGGGCAGCAGAAAGGTTTCTCACCAGTGTGAACTCGTTTGTGCCGCTCTAACTCAGACACGCGCTGAAACGTTTTGCCACAGCTGGGACAGGACGTTTTTTTACTGGAGTTACTCCTGACGGACGCTGCTGTGTCTCGCTGCTGCAGCTCACTGCTGCCCCCTGGAGCCTCACTGGTTGTAGTTTTCTCGTTTACTGAAGTGAAGTGAGTCTTGTGTACAACCATGTGACTCTGGAGGTTATATTTCAGAGAAAACCTCTTCCCACAGACCAGACAGCTGAAGGGTTTCTCTCCGGTGTGAACGAACATGTGTCGCTTCACCTCAGACTCAAATCGAAACACTTTGCCACAGCTCGGACAGGACGGTTTTTTACTGAAGCTACGGCGGAAACAGACGGCTGTGTCGTGACTCATATGAACGACCATGTGACTCTGGAGATTGCCCTTTAGGGAAAACATCTTCCTGCAGAGTGGACAGCTGAAAGGTTTCTCTCCGGTGTGAACTCGCAAGTGGCGCTCCAACAAGGATCGTGCCGAGAACGCTTTGCCACAGTTCGTACAGACGTGGCTCTTGGAAACTCCTCTGTGGTTTGGATCAGAGTGACTGGAGCATTTGTTGTCGTGAAGCAGAGCGCCTCCTGGTGGAGGCACAGGGGAGAGTTGGGACCAAGCGTCATGTGTGAGTGTCGCTTCCTCTTCAGTCTTCACAGAGACACTGCTCACCGCTGGAACACAACACAAAACTGGCTCTGTTTGGGTCTGGGCTCAGGTCAAACAGGTGTCAGTCTGATCCGTGTTTTACCTGAGAGCTGCTCCTCTGCTCCTCCACTGCAGAGCTGTGACGTAATGATGTCACTGCGTAACGCCTCCTGACCACTGCTCTCTTCCTCCTGTTCCTCTGTAACATGGGCGAGTTCAGACAAACCCCGCTCTGCTGCAAGACACACGAGAGAAACCAGAACAATTAATGTTTCTGTAATATTTGCAATGGGGGGGGCTATCGCTTACGGCACCAGTTTGAAAAGTCTGCGGTCACAGCTTTCACTTTCGCGTAATATACAGTATAAAGTTTTACTTTTCTCCTTTGTTAATTTTTTTGTGCCATTTCTCTGCGTAGACATATCCAGCACTTAAAAAGATGTCCCTTGTTGGAGTGTGCAGTTAAAATCATTCATAATAAAGCCTATATGACAACTCACTGTCTTTTTAAGTAAAAGAAAAACACTGCAGTGGCTTTAATAGCGGTTTATTTGCAGACAAGAAAAAACACAAGTGTTCGCTACAGCAACAGAGCAAATATAAATCTTTGGCTAGAACAGAAGTAACTGTCCATCGTAAGAAGAGCATAAACATAACATGAAAAACACGACCCCACAACTGTCACTGTTTTTCTGAACTGGTTTCTTAGTCGGTTTGGTCTCATAAAATAAAAAGTTAGACAGAGAAAGTTCATCTTCAGGAGCTGGAGTTCCTGTGCTTTCAGAAGGCACAGCTACTGAGTAAAAGACTGAATAAAGTTGAATGGGACTCAGAAGTTTACCGGCTTGCTTAGTCCTGATTTTATTTCTGTTTTAGACCAGGTAAGGGCTAAAATAACCTGCGTTGATGTTTAGGACCAGCTGAGTCCTGGTTTTGTCCTGGGCGACCTCAGTGACTCTGCTTTTGTGTAAAGCCATGTGCTGCCTGAGGTTTTGTATAAATTTCACTGATTTCCCACAAACTTCGCAGCTGAAAGGACTCTCCCCAGTGTGAACAACCATGTGACACTGGAGATTCCATTTCGAAGAAAACCTCTTCCCACAAACTGAGCAGCTGAAAGGTTTTTCTCCAGTATGAACGAGTATGTGTCGCTTCAGCTCAGACTCATATCGAAACAATTTGCCGCAGCTCTGACAAGAAAATTTTTTCCTGTCAGGGACGGCTGTGTCCCGAGTCTTGTGAACACCAATGTGAGTCTGGAGAATGTGCTTCTGAGAAAACCTCCTCCCACAAACTGAGCAGCTGAAAGGTTTCTCACCAGTGTGAATTCGCATGTGAGTCTGGAGATTGCTTTTCTGTGAAAAACTCTTCCCACAAACTGAGCAGCTGAAAGGTTTCTCTCCGGTGTGAACTCGCATGTGCAGCTCCAACAAGAATCTTGCGGAGAAAGCTTTGTCACAGTTCGTACAGGCGTAGCTGTTTGAAACCTCTCTGTGGGTTTGATCGGAGTGAGCTGAGTGTTTGTCCTGGTGAAGCAGAGCGCCCCCTGGTGGAGGGAAAGGGACTATGTCTATGTGCGTCTCTTCCTCTTCAGTCTTCACAGAGACATCACTCACCTCAAACTCTGGAACACACAACAATAACATTAACGACAGCAGGAACACAGAATCCTCGACCGTCGCAGCAACAAGTCCGCCTTAAGTTCCACTGAGGCTGGACTATAACCAGACGTTGCAGGGCTCAAAATTAATCTTTTTACTTGGTAGCAAGTAACTAACTTTGGAAGGTTAGAGCGCCACCAAAAATTTAGGAACACCAAACAAAATGTATGAAAACACAGGCATAAAAACAGACTGTATATTTAACTTTTATTTAACCAGGAAGCTCCCACTGAGATTCAGAATCTGTTTTACAGAGGAGTCCTGGCCCCATGAGGAACCTGTCGTACAGGTTTTTAGTGGAAGGGAAACCGGAGCAGACACAGGGAGAACATGCAAACTCCACACAGAAAGGCCCTGCCCGGTCCAGGAATCGAACCCAAGACCTTCTTGCTGTGAGGCAGGAGTGCTAACCACTCTGCCACCGTGTCCCCTTCTTTTTTCTTTTTTTTCATTGATTAGTAACTGCTATTTTGACTTTGTGTTTACAAACAGGGCTGAAATTCTATTTTAAATGTGGCACAGGCTCCTAACCTGGGTCGGCTCTTCACATTTGTGTAGCCTGAAATGATAAAAGCAACTCATTTTTTTAAATGTATTTTATTTTTTTTATGATTTAATGTTATTTATCACACCAGACTGTGCACTACTGACTGCAGCATAAGAGAAAGTCGATCAGTTACAAAGTGAGCAGTGCCCTCATTCGCCTACAGTCCTGCAGACTGAGGGGGCGCCTTGTGGTTAACAGGGGAACTGCAGGTGAAAATGTCTGGGTTAGAGTCATTAAGCTCAACTCAAAGACATAAAAAACATTATAGAAACTGAAAGTGTTGTAAACCTGGTGATAAATCCTCACTGTTCTAGGTGGGGACTAAGTTCACCTGTGCCCTGTAAATACTTCAGTACAAAGACTCGGGATAATCCCATGTGTGACCTGAGACTGTACCTGAGGGGGGCGCTGTGTCCTCTGTCTTCACATCACTGCAGAGCTGTGACGTGATGATGTCACTGTGTAACACCTCCTGCTCCTCTTTAACCTGGGGGAGCTCTGGGTGGCTCTCTGCTGAAAGACACAAGGATTTCAGAAGAAGTTCACTCTTTAACAGTAACTGAACAGCTGAAAGGTCTCACTGGTACGGCTGGGAAACGGTTAGATTTTTTCTATACCAGTTCTTAAACGATACCTGGTTTTCGATACCGGTGCCTGAGCGATACTTTTTCTGATTCCTATGATGTGATATTTCATCTTCTACAATCATAAACCCAAGAATATTGCATAAAAGACACATTTTTGGAATACAAGACATGTTGAAGATTAAATTTACATTTAATATTTCAGATTACCATGTTTATTTTTCCACATATTTACTGGAGTTTAGGTTTAGGCGTTGAGGCATTGAGTGGCGCATAATTTCTAGAAAAAAAGCGATAAAAGTAAGAGCGGCCTGTGTCCCAGTAAAGCTTCAGGTCGAGCCACAGCCCTGGTAGTAACAGAAGTAGCCACAGTAGTAACAGTAGCAGTAAGTAGTTTCTATTATAAACACAGCAGCCAGTAGTTTTTGAGCACTTCCTCTGCTCACAGTTCAGAGCAGGCGTTAGTTTGTTGGTCCATGTTTTACCTGAGAGCTGCTCCTCGCTCCTCTCGCCGCTGCAGAGCTGTGACGTGATGATGTCACTGTGTAACATCTCCTGACCGCTGCTCTCCTTCTCCTGTTCCTCTGTAACATGGCCAGGCTCAGACAGACCCCACTCTGCTGAAAGACACACAAACACTTTTCTACACAGACTGAACAGCTGAAAGGCCTCACTTCAGTGTTGTTTTATGAATCCGGCTGACAGCAATGGAGAATTTATAAAACTCATGACATAAATCTAAACTGTAAACTAAAAATACTAAAAGACGTCCTTTTTAAGAATTTGTGCTGGGCAATGTTAGTTTTGACTTGGCCCTGGTCCTGTGTATCCCATCAAAATACTGTGTTTAAAGGCTCTAAAGGCAGGGGCTGCTATGGGGAAAAAACATGGTCTGACCATGATTTAGTTTAATGAACGGGAGTTGTTACAGTGATATCATAGAAGCGCTCCTTTGTAACTTCATCTGTAAATATGTTTTAATGGCTCTGACTAAAGAAAAATGACCTAATGACAGAAAAGACAACAGATTTCTGTCTTCAGTCGTTTAGAACTAATGAGTGTTTTGCAGAACAATGTGGAACACTCTTGGCTCTGTGTCGCTCTGAGATTACTGCCCAGTGCAGAGTGTGACCTGAGCCTGTACCTGAGGGGGGCGCTGTGTCCTCTGTCTTCACATCACTGCAGAGCTGTGACGTGATGATGTCACTGTGTAACACCTCCTGCTCCTCTTTAACCTGGGGGAGCTCTGGGCGGCTCTCTGCTGAAAGACACAAGGATTTCAGAAGAAGTTCACTCTTTAACAGTAACTGAACAGCTGAAAGGTCTCACTGGTACGGCTGGGTAACGGTTAGATTTTTTTCAATACCAGTTCTTAAACGATACCTGGTTTTCGATACCGGTGCCTGAGCGATACTTTTTCTGACTCCTATGGTGAGCTAATTCATCTTTACAATCATAAATGATACATGATTTTGTCAATACCACTACTATTTAGGGGTGTAACGAAATGTTTTTGCAACAATACAATCTGTATCGATTAGAATTGTTTCGATATGATTCAAGAACAATATTGGCTAATTTGGAATGATATGATTCGATACGATTCAACACCTTTGTATCAATAATCGATAAAGCTACTTTTTGCCAAAAATCATTTACGTTTCCTCTCAAATGTAGCACCGCGGCCGGAGCTGATTATGTCCAGCAGACAGAGAGTGAAGAAAAGTGGAATATAACATTTTATTTAATTAAAAACACAAACTTTATCTCCAAAAAGTCATATCAGGTTTTATTTTATTATACAAATTTTGATATTTCCAATATTATCGATCGATACTTCATGTGTATCGATATTCACTTCCTAGAAAACGATACGATTCGATACAAGATCATGTGTATCGATGTTGTATCATAGGAAAAAAAATCGATACATGGATACAGTTACTGTATCGTTACAGCCCTACTAGTATTGTAACTTTTCTTTCGTTGCCACAAAGCCATCGTTTAACGGCACCCAGCCCTCACTGGGTTTGAGGAATCTCACTGACGGCTGAACTAATGAAGACCAAATGCTTTTTTATTATTCATTTAACACATCGATACATTTCTGTAATACAGCTTTCATACAGTATTCTACTAACAATATCTAAATGAGTATTTTTAGATCTTGGAGCCAAAGCAGCAGCAATAGTCGCATTTTCCTTCATTGCATTTACTTCAAACAGATATATGAGATTTTGAACAGGCCTGTGTTAGACAGCTGCACAGGGGTCCTGCAGTACTTAGACATATGTCAAAGATAAAATTACTACATCAGATTACCATGTTTCCTTTTCCACTATTTACCGTAGTTTAGGTTTAGGGGTGAAACAAGAAAAAAACATTTGAAGAGAACATTGAGCAGTGCATAATTTAAAGAAAAAAAGGGATACAGATAAGAGGCCTGTGTCTCAGTAAAGCTTCAGGTTTAGCCACAGCCCTGGTAGCCACAGTAGTAATAGCAGCAGTACTGTCCATTATAAACACTGCAGTCACTGTCCCTCCTCTGGACACATCTGGCTTTATCTCCAAAACATTCAGTATAATATAAGCTGAGCAGTCCCTGGTGTTTCATTTCCAAAGTAACTCCTTCACTTCACAGTAGTCACGGTCTGACTGTGTAAAAGTACAAACCTGTTCTGTTCAGCACGACTCTGGGCTGGAGCAGTTTGTCCAGGAGTCTCCGCTGTCTCTCGGTCTCCTCTTCGTATTCTGCTATGGTTCTCTCCAAAAGCTCAAAGATCTCCTCCGCAGCCGCAGCCAGGCGCTGCTTCACCAACTCTCTCAGCTTCACCGGGACTCGGCACATTTTACACCCAGTTAGTCCTGGTTTAGTCCTGGTTTAGTCCTGGTTTAGACCCGGTTTAGTCCTGGTTTAGTCCTGGTTTAGTCCTGGTTTAGACCTGGTTTAGACCTGGTTTAGTCCTGGTTTAGTCCTGGTCCAGTTCGGTTCTGAGCCGCTTCTTTAGAACTGGACCAGATCATTAAAGTTCATTAGATCTTATTCAGAACCAGAACAATTCATGATTTCTTTATTATTTCGCGTTACGAGCTCTCATTTACGGCGCCATTTTGAAAAGTATTCACTTCCGCTGTCATTTCCGGTTTCCCTTCAAAGAAAAACGCACACAATTTTTTTAGTTTTGTGTTGTTTTTCTGAGTAAACTATGGATTACGAGATTAAAAGTCATAATTATGAGTTTAATCTCATAATTATGACTTTAAAACTCACTATTATGACTTTTAATCTCGTAATTATGACTTTTAAATTCATAATTATGACTTCCTATTGGGCTTTTATTTTGTTAAGCGGAAATGGGCTTCCATAGTAAACAGATGCATCCAGCGCTTACTCAGAAGTATTCTCTGCTGTAATTAATTCAGCAGCCAATGGGAGTGTCCTGCTAAAATCATTAATAATAAAAACTATAAGACGTCTCAAGGTGTTGTTTTTTCACAGATAACTCCAACCAAGATAACTTTTAAAAGAATTAAACAGTTTATTTTTTTAAGTAAAAAAAAAAAAAACATTGTGGTTGCTTTAATAGTGTTTTATTAGCTGAAAACAAAAAAACACCAGTGTTAGCTACGACAACAGAAGCATAAACCTATGACTAGAACAACAAACACTGTCCATTGTAAGAAGCATAAACATAACAAATCCTGGTTTACGACCCCACAACTGTCACTGCTTTTCTGAACTGGTTTCCTGCTCAGTTTGGTCTCATAACATAAAAAGTCAAAAAGACAAAGTTTGTCTTCAGCAGCTGGAGTTCCTGTGCCTTCAGAAGCACAGCTGCTGAGTAAAAAACTGAATAAAGTCAGTTGTCGTTGTTGTGTTAGAGCTGCATTCACTCGCCCTCAGCAGAAATGAGGGGCGTGGCCGCTCGGGCTCCTCCCACCTGAGCCTGTTTCAGTTTGCTCACCTGTGTCCCGTGAGGCTGCAGGACCTCTCCCCAGGACACTGCTGCTGTACCTGGAGTTATTTCTTGTACATCAGCTCGCTGTAGTGGTTTTGGGGTCTGGTCTAGTCCCAGGCTCTGTATTTTCTGTTGTTCTGGAGAGTGCAGTAACTGCTAATATAATGAACACATCTTAATAGGTTATTTTGGTAAAGTTAACCCCCTTTATATTTAACTTTGTTTATTTGTGAGTTCTTGATGTGACGATGATCAGAGCGAGCCTCTGTCTCAGGCTTGTATCACAGATAACAGCTGTAACCACAGTCACACAGAGCTAAACAGCCATATTTATTTTATTTTTATACTGTTTTCTATCAGGGCTGTTTTTGTTTCCTGTCTTCATAAAAGTAGAAGAGCTGCTGTAGGCTGCAGCTTTTATCTCCAGGTTCACTCTGAAGCCTCGATGATTGTTTTGCTGGATCTCTGCTGCAGGGATCTCCTCCTGTTACGTCGTACGTAACCACGTCACTGCTACAGCAGGTCCCTGATTGGTTAACGCGCTGAGAATATTTGCCAAAGTTCAAATATTTCAACTTCAGTGAACAGAGCGTTGGACGTGAATCTGCGTTGTTCACTTCATCCACCGACTCGCTTCTTCGTCTATTCACAGGACTCGCGTCAAACGCTCAATTCACGCCGCGTCATTCGCACCGCAGGACTTTCATTTGCACCTGATCGTGACGCTACATAGATTTAAAATGTAAATCATTCGCGCCAGACGCCTCATTCGCGTTTGATGTGAACGTACCATTACAGTGCAGGCTGGTTTAGTCCTAACGTTACTCCTGTTTTAGTCCAGGTAAGGGTTAACTTAACCTGTGCTGATGGGCTTAAACCAGTCCTGGTTTAGGTCCAGCTGAGTCCTGGTTTTGTCCTGGGCGCCCTCAGCTCTGTCAGTGACTCTGCTTTTGTGTAAAGCCATATGCTGCCTTAGGTTTTGGCTCGTTTTCATTGATTTCCCACAAACTGAGCAGCTGAAAGGACTCTCCCCAGTGTGAACAACCATGTGACACTGGAGATTCCATTTCAGGGAAAACCTCTTCCCACAAACTGAGCAGCTGAAGGGTTTTTCTCCAGTATGAACGAGCATGTGCCGCTTCAGCTCAGACTCACATCGACAGACTTTGCCGCAGCTCTGACAGAAAGGTTTATTACTGGAGTTACTGCTGTCAGAGACGGCTGTGCCATGGCTCATATGAACGACCATGTGACTCTGGAGACTGCGCTCCTGAGAAAACGTCTTCCCGCAGACCGAGCAGCTGAAGGGTTGCTCTCCGGTGTGACTGACCATGTGAATCTGGAGATTGCGCTTCTGAGAAAATCTCTTCCCACAGACTGAGCAGCTGAAAGGTTTCTCTCCGGTGTGAACTCGCATGTGGCTCACCAACAAGTATCTTGCCGAAAACGCTTTGCCACAGTTCATACAGGCGTGGAATTTGGAAACTTCTCTGTGATTTTGATCGGAGGGAGCTGAGCATTTGTCCTGGTGGAGCAGAGCGCCCCCTGGTGGAGGCAGAGAGACTAAAGGCTGAGTCAAGTCTTGCTCAGGGCCAGGACAGTCCACAGTCTGGTTGTAGTGAAGTAGAGCGCCCCCTGGTGGAGGCAGAGAGACTGGTTGTGTCCCTGCGTCCTCTGTGTGCGTCTCTTCCTCTTCAGTCTTCACAGAGACACCACTCACCTCAAACTCTGGAACACACAACAACAACAATAACAACAGCAGAAAATCAGAATCTTCAACCACTGCACTAAGAATTCCACCTTAAGTTTCCCTGATCCTGGACTAAAACCAGACTGGGACTAATACCACGTTCACGATACATCAGAATCTCAGAAATTCTGACCTCCGACTTGGAAAAACGGCCTTTAACACCGTCTCAGGTCGGGATTTTTACCTGGGGAACTTGTGCAGAAGAGTTTAACTCCGAGTTCCTGAGTTGGCGTCATGATCAAAGGGACTCCCTCTGTGGAAAGTGAACAGTGTGGTTACTAACGGGGAAATTATTGTTTTTTTTTTTAACAAGAGATCTCATACTTCTGCAAAAATGTACTCATCTTTATAAAATGAATGAAGTTCTCAGTGCTACAGCTCTGCAAAAACATCTCTGACTGTTCATTTATAACTAAATGACTAAAGTAGAAATAGAAACATCCCCCGATATAACTCTGTACCACACCAAGCAGTGTTTATTTGCTTCCTATAATAAACAACATGGGAACACAAACATGGTTTTGTAGTTTTTGTGGAGTTGTCATGTGTTTTCCGAGCTGAACTCATGAACGGATGTTTTTGGAAGTTGGCTTTTTTAAGTCAGGACTTCTGAGATCGCGATGTATCATGAACGCAGAATAAGTTTCCGTTGACGTAGCTGTGCCCTGTAACTACTTCAGTACTAATGCTGCGTTCATGGAGACAGAGAACCTCGGAAGTCCTGACATCCGAAAAATGTCAGTTCACGAGATCAGTTTGGAAAACACACGAGGAGGCAAATAAATACATCATTAGAACAGTTTGGTGTGGTACAGAGTTATATCAGGGAACACTTCTGCACGTGTTACCCAACAAAAATCCTGACCCGAGACGGTGTTCAGGGCTGTTTTTCTTAAAGTTACACTGTGTAACTTTTCTCCTAAATATGTGGGGCAGACTGACTTGTTTTTGTGATTTTTTGAGCGATTATAAGGCCTGAGGCGCGACCTGTTGCTCCGAGCGGGGCTTCTGTACTGAGAAACCGCCCTCGCAACTTGGTCGGGAGCGCTCCGCTGTTCAGGAAAAGTCACGTGACAGGAAACGACTTGAGGCGCAGTATAACCATGAAGCTACTTTTAGCGTTGTTATTTTCGCCAGTTCGTCAGGGCCGAAGGACACAAGAAGATGAAGACAATGTTGGACGAGGCAAGAAAAAGAAAATGTGAAAGGGACCGCACCAGATCACAGACAAGAGTCAACATCGGACAGACTTTTGCTCGCTGGCGTCAGATGAGAGACAGAGAAGGCTGCAAATTGGATCACGTTTTTGTTTCTTTATTGTTGGGCAGGTAAATTAGCCTCTTTATTTTTTCTTTAGAACGTGCTTTTTCATACAGTTATTAGTTGTTTTTACTGTGACCATTGCGCAATATTTGTTGATAAGCTAACGCTAGCGCTAACTCTATAGAAGATCCAGTCCAAACTTCCAAAGGTAGCAGCAGGTCAACTAAAGTTGAAACAATGATGGAAATAGACGCACACTCGCACAGTTTCAGAAGGAGGAGGGGCCCTAGTGTTTACGTTTTGCGACGGTGCAGTGGCACCTGTGGCCTCTAGAGGCGCAAGACCGGGAATCTTACACAGTGTAACTTTAAATGAAAGGTCATAATTTCTGAGATTCCGTTGTATGAACGCAGCAAAGGACTGAAGATGATCTCGTGTGAATCGAATGCATTTTGACATCTTTTATTTCACTGCAATAAAAGCGTCGTCCTCTTGTGGCGCTCATGCAGAGCTCTGAGCAGCTGCGGGAGGCTTGGGGGGAATGGGGAGATCTTGTGTTAAAAGCCATTGATAAAGACAGGAACGAGACCAAAACCATCTTTAATCACCAGAGGAAGGACAAAACAACAGCTTAACTTGAGATGCTTTGTTGTTGTTGTCATTTGCATCACTTCACAAACTTTTCCTCGACAACAGGTGAGTTCACAGAGTTTGAAAATGTTTTGTTTTTGCAGAGTTGAATTGCGTGTGTATATAAAACAGTTATTACATTTTAATGAGAAATATACATAACGTGCATAATGTATTTAAACAAACTCGAAACCCTGTGTACAGTTTTGGTTCCTACTTTGAAAATCTGGATGCTGCACTTGTTCAGTGTCCAGTTTGGAGCAATCTGATCTGTGTGGATTGACCAGAACTGGAAGCGCCGTTGCAGGAAAATAGAACTGGGGCGAATCTCCAACAAAGCGCCGCGCACTCTCGATCCAGAACCGCGGCGCTGGAAACGCTCTCATTCACCAGAGAGGACGGACCTGACCCTGTACCTGAGGGGGGCGCTGTGTCCTCTGTCTTCACATCACTGCAGAGCTGTAACGTGATGATGTCACTGTGTAACACCTCCTGCTCCTCTTTAACCTGGGGGAGCTCTGGGTTCTCTCCTGAAAGAAACAAGAATTTCAGATAAAGGTTCACTCTGTAAAGGACACAGCGGGGCCATCATCGGCAGTCTGACGCGGTCGGTGACGTGAGTCTGTTTGGTGAGTTCCGCACCATCAGACGTAGTAGGTAAGGATGCACCGATACCGATACCAGTATCGGTACTGATACCATGTCCAAGTACTCGTACTCGTATTCATAAAAGTGGCCCGATACCAAAAACCGATACCACTTTACAGCGCTGGCACGTGACATTCCTCTCTCAGCTGAGCGGAGTGGAAGGATTTCAAAGTGAACTGTACAGAGATAAAAGCAAAGCTGACTCAACATTCTTTTCAACCAGACTTATCCCAAATCATATGTGAGTCCTAAAACTTAAGCAGTTGTCCTTTTGTCGTCCTTTTGTAGTTCTACTTGACCCGAAAATGATACCAGTGCGAAGTCTGAAGCAGTTGTTGTCTGATAAAACATAAGAAGTACCGTTGCTAATTGTGTTAGCTGCTGTATGTCTTGGCGAATCTCTGCGGGTTATGCGCAGGTGCTCAGTCTGTCTTTAAAATGACTGAATAGAGGAGAATCTAAGCTTTAAAATGAGGTATAACATGTCCATGTTGAGCAAAATTTAGCCATGGTTAGCTGTGTTCAAACCACTCTGTTGTAAAAATAACTTAGCATCGCAGAGCGGGGATAGACGGCAGAAAGACGGCACGGTATGGGATGAATGAGCTATAGTAGTCTGACTGTATAAACTATAAAGTAACCCCTATATAAGTACTCGTATCGGTACTCGGTATCGGCGAGTACTCAAATGGAAGTACTCGTACCGGTTTGAAAAAAAGTGGTATCGGTGCATCCCTAGTAGTAGGACACAGTTAGGCACAGTTCTGTCTGAGTGAACAGTGGGAACAGCGTCAGGCGTCGTGCTCAGCTCTGATTGGCTGTGTCCCGTTCACAATTTGTCAAACAGCTCCAGTTTAACATCAAAATATAAGGAACTTTCTGTTCTACAACCACTTCATTATGTTTCCCACATATGTGATGCTAATGTTAGCAGTTAGCTTACCTTAGCGTGTAGCCTCGTGCTAATGTTAGCAGTTAGCTTACCTTAATTTAATTCAATTCAATTCAGGTTTATTTGTATGTCCCAGTATCACAACAAAAGTCTCCTCAAAGGCTTCACAGACAGTTGATCAAACATAAACACACAATCAGACTTAACACACAATCAACACAAACAATAACTACACTAAACTAAACAGACCCAGGACACTCCTGTCCTTAGACCCTCCTTCTCGGTAAGGAAAAACTCCTAAAAAACCCAGCTGTGGGAAAAAAAGCAGAAACCTTATGGAGCCCAACTGAAGGAGAGATCCTGTCCCAGGACGGACAGGCAACATGTGTCAGGAGTTAGTTCATTATCTCATCTATAGGATCATAGTTCACTCTGTAAGGACCTTAGCTTTAGCCTCCTGCTAATGTTAGCAGTTAGCCTACCTTAAGCTTTAGACTCGTGCAGATAAAAATATAATCCTCCTCTGAGACAAACAGCTGCTATAATCCAGTCTCTTTTATTCATGACTGTGATCAGAGTTTAATCTAGTGCCTATAATTATTATTGACTGATAAATACTTGAGTTAAACTCTTGTGTGTAGGAGTTTTATTTACTCAAGTTTAAATAACCGCGGGAGTTTAGTGACTAGCGCCGCCTGCTGTTGTAAATAGTTATGTTTTGCACATGCGCACTGCTCGGTCGCTCCGGTGTCTGCAGCGCCTCTCAGTGGCGACAGAGGAGACTGCAGTCGCCTCTGCTGAGTCCCAGGACTAACAGTAACTGAGCAGTAACTGAGCAGTAACTGAGCAGTAACTGAGCAGTAACTGAGCAGTAACTGAGCAGTAGCTGAGCAGTAACTGAGCAGTAGCTGAGCAGTAACTGAGCAATAACTGAGCAGTAGCTGAGCAGTAACTGAGCAGTAGCTGAGCAGTAACTGAGCAATAACTGAGCAGTAGCTGAGCAGTAACTGAGCAATAACTGAGCAGTAGCTGAGCAGTAACTGAGCAGTAGCTGAGCAGTAGCTGAGCAGTAACGGAGCAGTAACGGAGCAGTAACTGAGCAGTAGCTGAGCAGTAGCTGAGCAGTAGCTGAGCAGTAACGGAGCAGTAGCTGAGCAGTAACTGAGCAGTAGCTGAGCAGTAGCTGAGCAGTAACTGAGCAGTAGCTGAGCAGTAACTGAGCAGTAGCTGAGCAGTAGCTGAGCAGTAACTGAGCAGTAACTGAGCAGTAACTGAGCAGTAACTGAGCAGTAGCTGAGCAGTAGCTGAGCAGTAGCTGAGCAGTAACTGAGCAGTAACTGAGCAGTAGCTGAGCAGTAGCTGAGCAGTAACGGAGCAGTAACTGAGCAGTAACTGAGCAGTAGCTGAGCAGTAACTGAGCAGTAGCTGAGCAGTAACGGAGCAGTAGCTGAGCAGTAACTGAGCAGTAGCTGAGCAGTAGCTGAGCAGTAACTGAGCAGTAGCTGAGCAGTAACTGAGCAGTAGCTGAGCAGTAACTGAGCAGTAACTGAGCAGTAGCTGAGCAGTAACTGAGCAGTAACTGAGCAGTAGCTGAGCAGTAGCTGAGCAGTAGCTGAGCAGTAACTGAGCAGTAACTGAGCAGTAGCTGAGCAGTAGCTGAGCAGTAACGGAGCAGTAACTGAGCAGTAACTGAGCAGTAACTGAGCAGTAGCTGAGCAGTAGCTGAGCAGTAGCTGAGCAGTAACTGAGCAGTAACTGAGCAGTAGCTGAGCAGTAGCTGAGCAGTAACGGAGCAGTAGCTGAGCAGTAACTGAGCAGTAACTGAGCAGTAGCTGAGCAGTAACTGAGCAGTAGCTGAGCAGTAGCTGAGCAGTAACTGAGCAGTACCTGAGCAGTAGCTGAGCAGTAACTGAGCAGTAGCTGAGCAGTAACTGAGCAGTAGCTGAGCAGTAGCTGAGCAGTAACTGAGCAGTAACTGAGCAGTAACTGAGCAGTAACTGAGCAGTAACGGAGCAGTAACTGAGCAGTAACTGAGCAGTAACTGAGCAGTAGCTGAGCAGTAACTGAGCAGTAGCTGAGCAGTAACTGAACAGTAACTGAGCAGTAGCTGAACAGCTGAAAGGCCTCACTGGGTTTTAAGAATCTCACTGACGGCTCAACTAATAAAGAGCAAATGCAGACTGCGGTTGAACTGCTTAAAGTTTTAGCTTTAGTTGCACGTTTATTACAAAGTCACTGTCCCTCCTCTGGACACATCTGGCTTTATCTCCAAAACATTCAGTATAATATAAGCTGAGCAGTCCCTGGTGTTTCATTTCCAAAGTAACTCCTTCACTTCACAGTAGTCACGGTCTGACTGTGTAAAAGTACAAACCTGTTCTGTTCAGCACGACTCTGGGCTGGAGCAGTTTGTCCAGGAGTCTCCGCTGTCTCTCGGTCTCCTCTTCGTATTCTGCTATGGTTCTCTCCAAAAGCTCAAAGATCTCCTCCGCAGCCGCAGCCAGGCGCTGCTTCACCAACTCTCTCAGCTTCACCGGGACTCGGCACATTTTACACCCAGTTAGTCCTGGTTTAGTCCTGGTTTAGTCCTGGTTTAGTCCTGGTTTAGTCCAGGTTTAGTCCTGGTTTAGTCCTGGTTTAGTCCAGGTTTAGTCCTGGTTTAGTCCTGGTTTAGTCCTGGTTTAGTCCTGGTTTAGTCCAGGTTTAGTCCTGGTTTAGTCCTGGTTTAGCCCTGGTTTAGACCTGGTTTAGTCCTGGTTTAGTCCTGGTTTAGACCTGGTTTAGACCTGGTTTAGTCCTGGTTTTGACCTGGTTTAGTCCTGGTTTAGTCCTGGTTTAGACCTGGTTTAGTCCTGGTTTAGTCCTGGTTTAGCCCTGGTTTAGTCCTGGTTTAGACCTGGTTTAGTCCTGGTTTAGACCTGGTTTAGACCTGGTTTAGTCCTGGTTTAGTCCTGGTTTAGTCCTGGTTTAGACCTGGTTTAGTCCTGGTTTAGTCCTGGTTTAGACCTGGTTTAGACCTGGTTTAGTCCTGGTTTAGTCCTGGTTTAGACCTGGTTTAGTCCTGGTTTAGACCTGGTTTAGTCCTGGTTTAGACCTGGTTTAGACCTGGTTTAGACCTGGTTTAGTCCTGGTTTAGACCTGGTTTAGTCCTGGTTTAGTCCTGGTTTAGTCCTGGTCCAGTTCGGTTCTGAGCCGCTTCTTTAGAACCGGACCAGATTAAAGTTCATTAAATCTTATTCAGAAACCAGAACAATTCATGTTTTCTTTGTTATTTCGCGTTAGAAGGGGCTCTCGTTTACGGCGCCATTTTGAAAACCGTTCACTTCCGCTGTCATTTCCGGTTCCCCTTCAACGAAAAACGTTTTTATATAAACCTACTTTTTCTTTTCTTCTCCTTTCAATACTAATGTTTATTTCTTTTAGCGGTTTCTCTGAGTAAACAAACACAAACAGCATAAATAGAAATGCTGTTATTAATAAAACAGCCAATGGGAGCTCCTTTTATTGTTGTGTTGTTGAAATCTTGTTTTGTCACAGTTATTTTCCAAAGAAAAGAAAAACATTGCAGTAGGTTTAATGGTGTTTTATTTGCAGAAAATAAAAACTACTAGTGTTTGCTACAAAAATAGAACAAGTATAAAGTTTTGGTTAAAACAAAAGTCCATAGGAAGCAGAAACAACCTGAGAAACATGGTTTACAGCCACACAACTGTCACGGCTTTTCTGAACTGGTTTCTTGGTCGCTTTGGTCTCAAAAAAAAAAAAGTAAATAAGTTTATAATAATAATTTTTAAAAATCAAGAGATAGGGCAGCAACAGTAATCAGATTAATCAATTTTATTTGATTATTAAAATAATTATCAACTTAGTAATTGAGTAATCGTTATCTGAGGTATTCATATTCTTTGAAACGTGTTTTATTACCAACACAGAGCGGTGAAGCCACAAAAACAATATAAGAAAATGTCAGAGTTTTTTTATGATGAAAAAAAAAAACAACATTTAACTTATTTGTAGCTTTGTCTTGTTAAAATTTAGTAAAAAATCCACCTGGGCCAGCATTTACCTGCATTTCACCATCCAATTATTAATTGATAAACAAAAAAAAAATAAGTGACAGATTAATCAATTATCAAAATAATTGTTAGTTGCAGCCCCATCAGGAGCTGGAGTTCCTGTGCCTTCAGAAGCACAGCTGCTGAGTGAAAAACTGAAGAAAGTCATGGAGTCGTTGTGACAGAGCTGCAGTCGCTCGCCCTCAGCAGCAGATTCTGGAACACGTTCACTCTGCAGCTTCCATGGAGCACCTTCCAGTGGGACCGGCTGGTTTAGTCCAGGTAAGGGTTACATTTAACATGCGACCACTATTTAGTCCTGGTTTAGGCCCGGTTTAGTCCCCGTTTTGTCCTGGTTTAGGCCCGGTTTAGTCCCTGTGTTGTCCTGGTTTAGGCCCGGTTTAGTCCCTGTGTTGTCCTGGTTTAGGCCCGGTTTAGTCCCTGTGTTGTCCTGGTTTAGGCCCGGTTTAGTCCCCGTTTTGTCCTGGGCAGCCTCAGCTCGGTCACTGTCCGTCCTCTTGTGTACATTCATGTGCCGCCTCAGGCTGTGTATGAATTTCACTGATTTCCCACAAACTTCGCAGCTGAAAGGATTTTCCCCAGAATGAACTATCATGTGAGTCCGGAGATTCCCTTTCAGAGAAAACCTCTTCCCACAAACTGAGCAGCTGAATGGTTTCTCTCCAGTGTGAACAATCATGTGCCGCTTCAAAAAAGACTCAAATCGAAACGTCTTACCGCAGCTCTGACACGAATGCTTTTTTCTGGAGTCACTGCTGTCAGAGACGGTTGTGTCATGAGTCTTGTGAACGCTCATGTGAGTCTGGAGTCTGTACTTCCAGGAAAACTTCTTCCCACAAACCGAGCAGCTGAAGGGTTGCTCCCCAGTGTGAACAACCATGTGAGTCTGGAGCCTACTCTTCTGGGAAAACCTCTTCCCACAGACTGAGCACCTGAAGGAACTCTCCTTGTGAATGACCATGTGACTCTCGAGTTTCCACTTCAAGTAAAACCTCTTCCCACAAACGGAGCAGCTGAAGGGTTGCTCTCCCGTATGAACGAGCATGTGACTCTGGAG
Organism: Bostrychus sinensis; assembly: GCA_020698575.1. NCBI lineage: Eukaryota > Metazoa > Chordata > Actinopteri > Gobiiformes > Eleotridae > Bostrychus > Bostrychus sinensis. Next base: position 34,125,446 of record CM036255.1, on the reverse strand, counting down.
ATTGGTCTTAAAGGAAAACCTCTTCCCACAGACCGAGCAGCTGAAAGGACTCTCCTTGGTGTGAACGACCATGTGGCTCTGGAGATTCCGTTTCCGGAAAAACCTCTTCCCACACACGGAGCAGCTGAAGGGTTTCTCTCCCGTGTGAGTGACCATGTGACTCTTGAGGTGGCTGTTCCGGGCAAACTTCTTCCCACAAACTGAACAGCTGAAGGGTTTCTCTCCCGAGTGACTGATCATGTGACTCTTGAGGCGGCTCTTCTGGGAAAACCTCTTCCCACAAACTGAGCATCTGAAAGGTTTGTGGCATTTTTCAGAGAACGCTTTGCCACAGTTTGGGCTGACGTGGCTCTTTACAACTTCTCTGTGGTTTTGTTGGGAGAGAGCTGAACGTTTGTGATGGGGAAGTCCACAGTCTGGTTGTGGTGAAGTAGAGCGCCCCTCGGGGGGAGGCAGAGGAACTGGTTGTGTCCCTGCGTCCTCTGTGTGCGCCTCTTCCTCGTCGGTTTTCACAGAGACACCACTCACCTCAAACTCTGGAACACACAACAATAACATTAACAACAACAGCAAGAACACAGAAGCCTCGCCGCTGCACCAACAAGTCCATCTTAAAGGAACAGGCCACCGTTTTTCCATACTAAACTATGTTCTAAGCAGATAATAATGGGAACTATAATGTAAGGCGCAATAACACTTTAGGAGCACGTCGGCGTAGTGATATCTTCACTCCTAAAAAATTCTCTCCCCCTCCCCCTCTCACTTCCATCAACAGAACCACGATATTTTTAGGAGTGAAGATATCACTGCGCCGACGCCGAAGTGCTCCTAAAGTGTTATTACGCCTTACATGATAGTACCCATTTTTATCCGCTTAGAAAATCGCCACTTTTCATTTTTGTGTAACTGTACTTGGAAAACAAGGAAGAGCTTGGTTGCTTCCAACTTGAGCTGTGTTTGGTTCCATAGGGATAAGCTTGGCAAAGGCAGAGACCAGAGAGGTACGCATCAACTCAGCGAAGATCAGGGAACAACATAGTTTAGTCTAGAAAAACGGTGGCCTGTTCCTTTAAGTTTCCCGGGTCCTGGACTATAACCAGACCAGGACAAAGTTCGCCTGAATCTGCCCGGTGCCGTGTAAAGACTTCAGGACAAAGACCCAAGATAATCCTGTGTGGATCGAACGCATTTTGTGACATTTAACTACATTTAAACTGTCGCCCTCTTGTGTCGCTGAGATTCCGGCCCAGCGCAGAGTGTACTCGTGTCCACTGTCCCTCCTCTGGACACATCTGACTTTATCTCCAAAACACTCAGCTATAGAACGTATTGTGTCACGTGGCGTCTGATTTCCAGGAACTTGGGTCACGTGGGCTTAGGCGGTGAATGCCAGCAGCTTTCAAAGAGGCACACGCTCACCTGCGCTCAGGTCGGAGGAACGAGGGGAGCTGGGTGGCCGCACTTCTCGTTGACCGCTCGCTCGCTTGTGTGCACATTTCTATCCATGTGTGTCACTGTGAAAGCCGCCGTTCTTAATAGTCTCAGGTAAAATGACTGGTGTTGAGGCGTCTCAGCTGCAGGACGTCTACAGTCGAAGGGTTCTCTGTAAAGCCGACAGATAATGGACTGTCCGGACCACCCACTTTTTAAGGATTTACTCCCCTCTGGACGGAGACTGAGAATGCCCCGGATAAGAACCCAGCGAGTGAGGGCATCTTTTATTTCTGATGCCATAACTTGGATAAATTGCTTAGCTTAGAAATGAACTTGTGGCCTTTGCTCGTTAGCTGTTCCTGAACCATTTATGTGTGATTGTATTTATTGGTGTGTTTTTTAATTTTCTGTGTGTGCTGTGACACCTGTTGCAAACCAAATTTCCTTCGGGATATTAATAAAGTTGAAGTTGAAGTTAAATGCCACAAACTGCATTTGAGACTCTGTGTGCTTCTGTGAATAAATTCGACAGCACATCCTGCAAGTACAGGACGCACTCCCTTCCTCTCGAGCAACAAGGTTTATTTTGGAGCTCACACTTACATTCAGTATAATATAAGCTGAGCAGTCCCTGGTGTTTCATTTCCAAAGTAACTCCTTCACTTCACAGTAGTCACGGTCTGACTGTGTAAAAGTACAAACCTGTTCTGTTCAGCACGACTCTGGGCTGGAGCAGTTTGTCCAGGAGTCTCCGCTGTCTCTCGGTCTCCTCTTCGTATTCTGTGGTTCTCTCCAAAAGCTCAAAGATCTCCTCCGCAGCCGCAGCCAGGCGCTGCTTCACCAGCTCTTGACACATTTTACTTGGAGTTAGTTCTGGTTCATTCTGGTTCAGTTCGGTTCTGGCGCCGGAGTGGGCAGAACATTTGTCCTGTTGAAGTAGAGCGCCCCCTGGTGGAGGCAGAGAGACTGGTCGTGTCCCTGCGTCCTCTATGTGCGTCTCTTCCTCTTCAGTCTTCACAGAGACACCACTCACCTCAAACTCTGGAACACACAACAATAACAATAACAACAAGTAACAAGTCCCCCCTACGTTCCTCTGGTCCCGGGACGACAAAAACTGGAGATAATCCCATGTGGATCGAACGCGTTTTATGACATCTTTCATTTCACTACTGCCCAGCGCAGAGTGTGACCTGAGCCTGTACCTGAGGGGGGCGCTGTGTCCTCTGTCTTCACATCACTGCAGAGCTGTGACGTGATGATGTCACTGTGTAACACCTCCTGCTCCTCTTTAACCTGGGGGAGCTCTGGGTGGCTCTCTGCTGAAAGACACAAGGATTTCAGAAGAAGTTCACTCTTTAACAGTAACTGAACAGCTGAAAGGTCTCACTGGTACGGCTGGGAAACGGTTAGATTTTTTTCAATACCAGTTCTTAAACGATACCTGGTTTTCGATACCGGTGCCTGAGCGATACTTTTTCTGATTCCTATGATGTGATATTTCATCTTCTACAATCATAAACCCAAGAATATTGCATAAAAGACACATTTTTGGAATACAATTCTTAGCTATGATCCTGTAATATTTAGAGACATGTTGAACATTAAATTTACATTTAATATTTCAGATTACCATGTTTATTTTTCCACATATTTACAAGACAACAAGAAAAAACACTTGAATAGTACATTGAGTGGCGCATCATTTCTAGAAAAAAAGCGATAAAAGTAAGAGCGGCCTGTGTCCCAGTAAAGCTTCAGGTCGAGCCACAGCCCTGGTAGTAACAGAAGTAGCCACAGTAGTAACAGTAGCAGTAAGTAGTTTCTATTATAAACACAGCAGCCAGTAGTTTTTGAGCACTTCCTCTGCTCACAGTTCAGAACAGGCGTTAAAACTCATGACATAAATCTAAACTGTATTTGTAGAATTTGTGCTGGACATTAAATAAAATGTTAGTTTTGACTTGGCTTTGGTTCGTCCTGTGTGCAGGATCAAAATATTTAAAGGCTCTATATTCTGCCAAATGTCCTTCTCCTCATTTTCTCACACATTATAATGTTGTTCCCTCATCAAAAAGATACCTGGAGTTGTTTTGTTGAGTAATCCTGCCATGGAATAAAAAGAACTGTGTCGACCAGAGTTAAATCATTTTCATGCAAGACAAAGCACCGTACCATGCTGCAAAAAATATCATCTAAGAAAAAAACATGGTCTGATCACAGTTAAGTTTAACCTTCCACAGCCCTAAGACATTTCTGATGTTTTGCAGCAGTTTTTTGTGGATAACTTTTGTTGTGTTGATTCAGATGGCATAGATTTTGCCTCAGGTGTGTATTTTTGGATGAATTAAAAAAAAAAATCCTCTTAAAAAGGTGTCTAAAAAATAACCACACCTTTACCCCTAAGACATTTTTTTGTGCCATTGACTCCCATTAAAACAACATTTTTATTCTACACTGTCACTGCAATATAATTTCACATTTTTATCAAGTATTTCATGGATTCATGACAGTGAGGGATTGGAATTTTAGTTTTTATTGTTTTTCACTAGGTGGCGCCATTTCCCCCATATATGGTAGACAGAGGTATAAATGTGGAGATGGCCACATTAGTGTTTGTATAAATGATCAAGCCTACAAGGAAAATAAAAAACATGTTTGAATTAAAATGATTTGGGTGAGTTTTTGTCATAAATTGGTGTGAAAGTGTTTGTGGAGAAATGAGTTTGTTTGTGTTTGCGTGAGCACAAATCCAAAATGTAGTTCTTACAGAGATGTGCACATCAGGGCAAAGTAGAAAAAGGTCCCAGACTGAGCAGAGGCAGAGGTTTGTGCTGGATGTGTCTGCACCACACAAACTGGAATTTAAGGCTTACATTTCATAAACACAATTCATTTTTGCTGTGTTTGATGAGGACTGAAGTTAATCATGGAATAAAACAAAAAACTGAATTATCTATTATATAATTTTTCTATAGCAGTGCTTTTTTTTGCGTCTTAGGACCAAAGGTGCGACTAAAAATGTTTCATCTGCCGCTACACAAAAATTTTAAATCTAATAAAATCAATCATGATGCTTATTTTTGACACTGCCAAGCTCTGATAATCCATCACAAAAAAATTCTGATTTGCAATAATATACAATATCCAATACAATATACAATATGAATTTTTGCTGTGTATGATGAGGACTGAGGTTAATCATTGTAACCATGAAAAAAAAAAAAAGGAATTATTGACCATTAGATAATTTTTCAATGGCAGTGTTTATTGGTGCATTTGTTTGTGCTTACGGTGAAAGGTGAGACTAAAAAGTTAGGGCTGGAGGAGGGATGAATGTGAGAGTTATGTGACTTTGTAACTTCATCTGTAAATATGTTTTAATGGCTCTGACTAAAGAAAAATGACCTAATGACAGAAAAGACAACAGATTTCTGTCTTCAGTCGTTTAGAACTAATGAGTGTTTTGCAGAACAATGTGGAACACTCTTGGCTCTGTGTCGCTCTGAGATTACTGCCCAGCGCAGAGTGTGACCTGAGCCTGTACCTGAGGGGGGCGCTGTGTCCTCTGTCTTCACATCACTGCAGAGCTGTGACGTGATGATGTCACTGTGTAACACCTCCTGCTCCTCTTTAACCTGGGGGAGCTCTGGGCGGCTCTCTGCTGAAAGACACAAGGATTTCAGAAGGTGGTCACTCTTTAATAGTAACTGAACAGCTGAAAGGTCTCACTGGGTCTGAGGAATCCCACTGACGCTGAACTAATGAAGACCAAATGCTCTTTTAACAGTGAATATTTATTATTCATTAAACACATTTATAAGTTTCTGTGTCATTCTGTATATTCTACTGAAAATATCTAAAAAAGTATTTCTAGACCTTGATGGCAAAGCAGGAGCAATAGCAGCAGTGTTGGTACAACCCGAATTCTGGAAATGTTGGAATGTTTTTTAAATTTTAATAAAATAAAAACTACACTGAACAAATATATAAACACAACACATTTGTTTTTGCTCCCATTTTTCCTCAGCTGAACTCAAAGATCTAAGACTTTTTCTATGAACACAAAAGGCCTGTTTCTCTCAAATGTTGTTCATAAATCTGTCAAAATCTGTGTTAGTGAGCTCTTTGCCGAGATCCATCCACCTCACAGTGGTGGTCAAGATGCTGATCAGACAGCATGAATATTGCACAGTCTAATAAAATGTGCAGTTTCCTGTACTGAGGGGGTCCGGGGGTCAGAAAACCAGTCAGGATCTTGTGTGACCACCATTTGCTTCATGCAGTGCGACACATCTCCTTGGCACAGAGTTGGTCAGGTGTTGGTTGTTGGCTGTGGCCTGTGTTGGTCCACTCCTCTCCAGTGGCTGTGAAGTTGCTGGATATTGGCAGGAAGTGGAAAACGCCGACCCAGAGCATCCCAAACCTGCTCAGTGACCTGTTCTGTACTGGCCCTGCAAGAACTGGGATGGTTTCAGCTTCAAGGAAATGTGTAAAGATCTCTGCAACATGGGGCTGTGCATGATCAGGCTGCAGCGTGAGGGCCTCAGGATCTCATCACTGTTTCTCTGTGCATTCAAAATGCCATCAATAAAATGCTCCTGTGTTTGTTGTCGATAACATACCTGAGCCACTCCATCCACAATGCTTGAGTGGGTCATCGAATCTGAACATTTGCCCATTCAGGTCGGTTACAACGACAAACTGCAGTCAGGTCGAAGCCCAATGAGGACGACAAGCTGCAGATGAACTTCCCTGAGATGGTTTCTGACAGTTTGTGCAGTTTGGTTAAGTAAACCAGCTGCTGCAGCAGCTGTCTGCTGGTGTCAGGGTCGATCTTGGAGGTGCAGATGCTGGATGTGGAGGTCCTGGGCTGCTTTGTTGTAAACAAATAACTGTGTTTTTAGTACTGACTGTAGTTCAACAAGAACGGTCAGGAGACGTTTTCTGGTGTTAGTCATTGTGATTTTGTGCAATATTAAGGTCGTTAATAAAAATAAGATGTTTTTCGTGAGTCTTCATATGATCGCGCAGATGAAAGTCCACAGTAAAACCTTTCTTACAAACTGGACAGATGTAATGAGGACGCTCTAGATGTTGAGTAAGCCGAAATTTTTCTTTGTAACCTTTCTCACAAACTGAACAAACGTAAGGTCTCTCTCCTGTGTGATCTGCAGTTGTGAGGCCAGTTGGATGTACTGCTAAATTCTCTGAAACGCCTTTGGAAATGGCTTATGGTAGAGAAATGAACAAACAAAACAACAAAAGAAAGGTGCTGCAGATAACATAACAAATGTTTACTCTGAGAAATGTTACACTTTTATCACAAAACGAGCTCATTTCTAATGTGCTGCCTACAGGTCTCACAATAGTTGGGACAGGGGCAACAAAAAAGCAAGAACTGAAAAAAGCAAGAAATTTTAAAAAGATTGAGCTGGGAAAACATCTACAATTACTGAAGGAAACTGATCTGAGGTCTGTGACAGGATGAGCTCTAAAGGGAAGTGTTAGAGGCAGAGTCAGAAGTAAAGATGGACAGAGTTTAGAGGTTAATGAGTTAAAAAGCTATAAATGTTGTTACTTTAGGTCGTTGTAAGCCTGGTAACACCGAGGGTTGGTTTTCTTATGCTTTTATGCTAAATATAAAAGCTACACTCAGCTGTGAGTAATCTGTTGTTTAATGTGATTTACATTCTGCTGGTTATAATCAAGCTTCATATCATCTTTTTATATTCATTATAGTAAAAACTTCAGTGCTGTGAGTGTTTGCAGTGTCATGATAATGTCATGTGTTCATCTTCATGTGTTCATCTTCATGTGTTCATCTTCATGTGTTCATCTTCATGCGTTCTTTGAGAAATGTGTGACTGTGTAACTGTGAGGGAAACACTGGGCCTCAGAGGGACAGAGTTTAATGTGGTTCCTGATTGTAGTTTAGTGTAACTGCCACTAGGGGGTGCAGTTTAGTGGGCGTGGTTAAATGTTGATGACATCAGAATAAAGGGGCGTGTCCCAGGCTGCCTACATTACATCATGGGTTGTACGTTTCCGCTACTTAATGATTTATTTAACTCCATGATAATGACCTGGATGAACTTTGGCGGCTGTGACAAACTGAGCGTGTCCCATGTTTGTTTACAAATTAAATCTGAGTAGCAACTAATAATAACTGGTTAATTTCAAAAACATATGGAAAATAGTGTTATCAAAAAAGTATAAAAGCTCATGTCTGGATGAGTTCGGGGGCTTTTGTGGAGACCGGACTTCTTCTAAAAGTTTAGACGACTTATCGCGAAAAGATTTCATCACCGGCAAAGTAAACTTAACGCAACAAAAATGAGATGAGAAGAAAGGGGAAAAAAAGATAAGACTTAGAAGACGCAGAAGACGAAGGAGAGACGGAGACAAGACAAGAGAAGACAGAGAGAGACTGAGGAGGGTTTTATCTTTGACTCCGAGGTACGGCCTCTGCAGTGAGAGTGGAGAGGAGTCACATTACCTCTGCTAGACACAAAGTAAATGTCATAAAAAGAAATGTGTTTACTCCACTTCAATTTAAGTAGATTTCAAGTCATGTTGCCTTTACACTGAGTGGAACGTTTTGTAGCAACATAAACACACTGGTGAATAATGATACTGAATATGCATCCAACCAATAACAAACATGATGATTTCAACAGTTTGCACAAAACATAGCTATGACATTTTCCTGTCAAGTAACAAAATCCGTCTCTTGAACAGATGAGTGATAAAGTCTTTAATAACTTTGTTGGGATGAACAAAGGCGTACAGAGAGAACGCACAGAGGTTTTGATTTACACACGCAAGTTAAATATCTGCTTCCTTGGAAACGTGTGGTGCGGTCCGTACCAGGTCTCTGCTTTCTATCACACGAAGGAAGGGAGCCTCCTCTGGCAAATTTATTGCTCTGCAGTTGTGTAGGACAGATATAGGACAGATATAGGACAGATACAGGACAGATACAGGACAGATACAGGACAGATACAGGACAGATAAAGGACAGATATAGGACAGATATAGGACAGATATAGGACAGATATAGGACAGATATAGGACAGATATAGGACAGATACAGGACAGATATAGGACAGATATAGGACAGATATAGGACAGATATAGGACAGATATGGGACAGATACGGGACAGATACGGGACAGATACGGGACAGATACGGGACAGATACGGGACAGATACGGGACAGATACGGGACAGATACGGGACAGATACGGGACAGATACAGGACAGATACAGGACAGATACAGGACAGATACAGGACAGATATAGGACAGATATAGGACAGATATAGGACAGATATAGGACAGATATAGGACAGATACGGGACAGATACGGGACAGATACGGGACAGATACGGGACAGATACGGGACAGATACGGGACAGATACGGGACAGATACGGGACAGATACGGGACAGATACGGGACAGATACGGGACAGATACAGGACAGATACAGGACAGATACAGGACAGATACAGGACAGATACAGGACAGATATAGGACAGATATAGGACAGATACAGGACAGATACAGGACAGATATAGGACAGATATAGGACAGATAGAGGACAGATATAGGACAGATATAGGACAGATACGGGACAGATAGAGGACAGTGTAGGAGTTCTGGACCACTGCTGAAATTCTATCAAAAACGGACCTTCCTTTAGGAGACGAGAAGTCTGCTCTTACCCACCAAGGATGCAAAACAAAGACATAAATCTGTCCTTTACGAACTGCAGACCAATAATAATGCCAGAAGAGGCCTCCTCGCTTCTCTGATAAGAACCAGAGACCTGGCACATCTCATCTGTTTAAAAGACTTTGTATGCATTAACATGTTACTTTACAGGAAAATGTCATAGCTATGTTTTGTGCAAACTGTTAAATATAACATGTTTTAAAGGTACGTAAATTGAAGTGGAGTAAGACACATTTCTTTTTATGACATTTACTTTATGTCTAGCAGAGGTAATTTGAATCCCCTCCACTATCAGTTCAAGGGGGGGGGGGCGAGACACCCTTCCAGTCTTATCTTGGGGTGCGGCCCACATTCCTCAGTTTAGTCTTGTCTTTGTCTTTGTCTTTGTCTCGTCTCCGTCTCTCCTTCGTCTTTTAAGTTTAATTTTTCTTTTCTTCTCGTCATTTTTATTGCATTAAGTTTACTTTGCCGGTGATAACATCTTTTCACAATAAGTCGCCCAAACTTTTGTTCAAGTATCATTTTTGTAGTTTACTTTGAAAAGCCTAGGACAGATAAAGGACAGATATAGGACAGATATAGGACAGATACGGGACAGATACGGGACAGATACGGGACAGATACGGGACAGATACGGGACAGATACGGGACAGATACGGGACAGATACAGGACAGATACAGGACAGATACAGGACAGATACAGGACAGATACAGGACAGATATAGGACAGATATAGGACAGATAGAGGACAGATACAGGACAGATACAGGACAGATACAGGACAGATATAGGACAGATATAGGACAGATATAGGACAGATAGAGGACAGATAGAGGACAGATATAGGACAGATATAGGACAGATATAGGACAGATATAGGACAGATATAGGACAGATACAGGACAGATACAGGACAGATACAGGACAGATAGAGGACAGATACAGGACAGATACAGGACAGATATAGGACAGATAGAGGACAGATAGAGGACAGATAGAGGACAGATAGAGGACAGATACAGGACAGATAGAGGACAGATAGAGGACAGATACAGGACAGATATAGGACAGATATAGGACAGATATAGGACAGATAGAGGACAGATAGAGGACAGATACAGGACAGATATAGGACAGATATAGGACAGATAGAGGACAGATAGAGGACAGATAGAGGACAGATACGGGACAGATACGGGACAGATACGGGACAGATACGGGACAGATATAGGACAGATATAGGACAGATAGAGGACAGATAGAGGACAGATAGAGGACAGATAGAGGACAGATACGGGACAGATACGGGACAGATACGGGACAGATATAGGACAGATATAGGACAGATATAGGACAGATAGAGGACAGATAGAGGACAGATACAGGACAGATATAGGACAGATAGAGGACAGATACAGGACAGATAAAGGACAGATATAGGACAGATATAGGACAGATAGAGGACAGATAGAGGACAGATATAGGACAGATAGAGGACAGATAGAGGACAGATAGAGGACAGATAGAGGACAGATAGAGGACAGATAGAGGACAGATAGAGGACAGATAGAGGACAGATAGAGGACAGATAGAGGACAGATAGAGGACAGATACAGGACAGATAGAGGACAGATAGAGGTCTTTGTGCGCGTCCTTGGTGCGATAAGACTCAGACTTCTGGCTCCTAAAAGGAATGTGCTTTTTGAGTTAGAACATCAGCAGTGGTCCTTCACATGGGCCCTCCGATGACACTCCATCACTCAAAAAAAAAAAAAACTTCCCAACATTTCCAGAATTGAGGTTGTAAAAGTACTAGACATTATGGCGTTAACAGTAGTAGCCACAGTAGTAATAGTAGCAGTACTGTCTATTATAAACACTGCAGTAGTTTGTGAGCACAGGTTGTGAGTACTTCCTCTGCCTCTGGTCACATGAGAGAATAAATAATCTGTAAATAATCTGTGTATTCTGCAGACTGTGTTTAAACTGGTTATAGTTTTAGCTTTAGTTGCACGTTTATTACAAAGTCACTGTCCCTCCTCTGGACACATCTGGCTTTATCTCCAAAACATTCAGTATAATATAAGCTGAGCAGTGGTATTTATGCTGCCTTCATGTGCTATGGGAATTATGGGAAAATACAACTTGCCGAGGTCAAATTTGCACATGAACGCCCCCTTTTGGTCGTAATTTCCACTGGAGAACTCAAAAATAATTTTGATTCCTGAGTTGCGAGATGAGGTTGGAGTTTCAAAATGGCGGAGAGCAGCAAAGAAACCATGGCTGGTATGAAATGCGTAGGCTAATAAATGTTTTTACTCAGGTTAGCTCATTGTTTAATTATGTAGCATACACAATTTTAACCTAGTAATTTTAACACAGTAACATTAGCAAACTCGTACAAGGGTCATTCCAGAATTGGAGGACATTTTGGCATCAAAAGTTTGGAAAAAATTACTCTTAATTTTTTTATTTTCTATCATGTATTTAAGAAAACAGTGTGATAATGCGTCAATTACAATGATTCGTCCAGCTCAAGCATCAACAGTACACTTTTTAATAGATGTTTTATTTCTTGCGCACTGTGCTCAGTGCAACCCTGTTACCAAAAATCAGGAACCTTAAAAAGGATTTATATAGATAAATGTTAATTAAATCCTTTGCACGCATGTTGAGGGACACAACTTAAATTCATCAGTATTGATGTTTAAATTATGTTGATAATTAATTAAACTGTATCAACAGTTACAAGAGACGCATATCAAACCAATACTAAAAAAGAAATTGTATTTAAAACATATTTTAATAGTTAAATCTACGATGCAAGTTTGTCATTAAGAAAGAGGGAAGTGGAAATGCCACTAGGGGGTACTTGAAATCTTTTTAGTATTTTGGTTCATATTTTAAACCACATTTTCTACAACCCAATTTACATTTTTGGTTAGAACAAGTATAATTTGCAAAATAAGTGCATGTTTAAGTGTTTGGTGCACGAATTGATTATTTTTTTAGGGGGGGACAGTAAATGTCCTCCAATTCTGGAATGACCCCAATGGTCACTAGAGGTCAGTATAGACCAGAATGCTTTGCGAGTTTTGGAGGAGAACAGCGAGACCACAGCAGGGGCGTTTCTCAAATCCCAGATGCCCTGCCTTGATGACATCACAGGAAGCATCCACCTCATCCTCTGTCGCCCAGCTGTGTTCCAGTGTTCATGTCCTCCCCAGGCAGCCGTCCTCTGTTTGGCAAACTGTGGCTAATTCACCAAGAAAAATCAGTGCATCCTTCACTGCCTTGTATTGGCCAAAATCACCCACAATGCACTGCAGCTTTTTTGAAAAAATGGCAGGCCATGGGCATGTACTACTTTTAAAAGCTTATTTAGCAAATTTGAGATTATTTATGAGCTAAAATGTAGCACACACACAAAAAGGTGACCCCTCCCCCCTAAAAAAATGTGACCCCCCCACCCCCGGTTGAGCTCTCCCCTCTCTGTTTATAAAAGACTAAATAAGTGATAAATATTTCAGTATTGTATTAATATAATCCACGTGTAAAGATTTCACAGTTTATCTGAATAAATGACAGTAAACCCAGTGAGGAGCTGTGTTTGTGGCGACGCTGTTCTCTCTGAAGTCTGCTCCTCAGACGTTTGTTTGGACCGAGGCAGGACCCTGGCCTTGGATCAGAAGGAAGTGGCTTTGGAGGAAATCACTTCCAAGGCAAGGCACCTGGGATTTGAGAAACGCCCCAGGTGTTGGTACCAAATCTACTCGGGTGGGGTGGCGCCGCTTAGTGATGAGGTAATGCTGCCCAGTCCTCGCTGCCTCCCCAGAGCCACAGAGCTACAGTAGCTGTGTGTGTTTGCAGACAGTGTGGAGCTATAGCTGACTCTACTGCTGCTCTTTAACTCAGAAGAGATGTGTTTGCATTAACGAAGTAATAAGGAACTGAAATAAATACAAGATATTGATGATTATGGCCACTAAATAATCATTCTTACTGAATCCACTAATTTGGTTAAAAAACACTGTGCCAATGAGCGTCTATGGTTATTACGAAGGGTTTTTTGGGGGCATTTCACGTGTTTTGCTCATTTTTTATTATTTAATAGACAGCTGTACACATTTGTATACACTCCATTCGTACTTGTCATTTTAATAAAGAGAGCGAGGTATTTTACAAAAACATCAATAAGAGAAAAGCACAGTAATGTATTTCTTTTTTTCAACCCTTATTGCACAGAAGTTGTTACAGCATCAACTGTAGCAGCAGCTGAAACATTAACTGATGATCTCCCAGTCATGAATATAAATATTCTATTTTAATAAATATTTATACGAGTAATAAATAGCTATGACTATGTATTTTTCTATTAAATAATTATAACAATCTCTGTCTGATCAAAGCTACGAAATCTGCTCGGCTTCGGTGTCAAATCGGCTCGGGTTGACATTTCCGGGTTAGCGAGGGGCGAAGAGCCAATCACGCCGTTCGCTCGAGTCTCGTCCAATCAGAACGCGTAACGTCATCACTAAGCGGCACCACCCGAGTAGATTTGGTACCTACCAGAACTTTAAACTGTACACAACACGTCTGAATGAAACCAGTTAGAAACGCCTGTTTTTTTTTTTTACTTCTGTCATGTTGTAATCAGAAATAAAAAGCTCTTAAATAAACCGCTGCAGTGTAAAATTGCTAACGTTAGCTTAGCCAGCGTTCAGCCTCCCCACTTAAGGCACAGAGCTGCAATAATCCACTCTGTTTTATTCATCACAGCCATAATTCATGTTAAATATCACACGTATGACTATTATTTATCTATAAATACTAAAACATCAACTGAGTGTGGTCGGGTTTTATCACAGAATATTATCAGTGGAGTTTTTTTTTTTTTTTCTTCATAGTATAATTTACATTTGTACAGTATTTGGGGGCACATGCTGTATATACTTATTATTTATATATAACTCAAAACAAAAAAGTACAAACCATAAGGATACAATTATACACCTACGGTAAACATACAAGAAAAAAACGAACAAACAAATCAAGAACATAGAAGAAGTTGCGAGAGGGAATTAAATGTAAGTACAGAGGCCTCAGTTTAGTTTGTAGAATTTACAGATACTGAATGTTTTTAATGCTTTTTTTATGAGTGAAAGTAGCAATCGTGGAAATATATATCAGTGGAGTTTCGCCGAACTTTTTTTTTTTACACAGACGCCACAGTCACATGATCACTGGTGAGCTAAAGATAGTGTGAGTCTAAATCATTCACAAAATGAGTGCACTACAGTCTGCTGGATACTGCTGACGTTCGGACACAGCCCAAATCTACTCTGCTGCAAAATCTACTCGGGTGGCGCCGCTTAGTGATGACGTTACGCATTCTGATTGTTTTTTAACCAAATTAGTGGATTCAGTAAGAATGATTATTTAGTGGCCATAATCATCAATATCTTGTATTTATTTCAGTTCCTTATTGCTTCGTTAATGCAAACACATCTCTTCTGAGTTAAAGAGCAGCAGTAGAGTCAGCTATAGCTCCACACTGTCTGCAAACACACACAGCTACTGTAGCTCTGTGGCTCTGGGGAGGCAGCGAGGACTGGGCGCGGTCGGGGGATTCAGGTGCGCACAGCGCCGCACACCTGCAGGCGCAGGCGCATTTCTATTGTGTGTGTGTTTTAACAAAATTCGTTTTTATACCTAAAAAAAAAAAAAAAAACATCCAAAAGAGTTTAATTTATGAAATAGGATTTCATTTATTCAAGAAGTAATATACCCAACATTACGTCATCACTAAGCGGCGCCACCCGAGTAGATTTGGTACCAACCACGGTCTGACTGTGTAAAAGTACAAACCTGTTCTGTTCAGCACGACTCTGGGCTGGAGCAGTTTGTCCAGGAGTCTCCGCTGTCTCTCGGTCTCCTCTTCGTATTCTGCTATGGTTCTCTCCAAAAGCTCAAAGATCTCCTCCGCAGCCGCAGCCAGGCGCTGCTTCACCAACTCTCTCAGCTTCACCGGAACTCGGCACATTTTACACCCAGTTAGTCCTGGTTTAGTCCTGGTTTAGTCCTGGTTTAGACCCGGTTTAGTCCTGGTTTAGACCCGGTTTAGTCCTGGTTTAGACCTGGTTTAGTCCTGGTTTAGACCTGGTTTAGTCCTGGTTTAGACCTGGTTTAGACCTGGTTTAGTCCTGGTTTAGTCCTGGTTTAGACCTGGTTTAGTCCTGGTTTAGTCCTGGTTTAGTCCTGGTTTAGTCCTGGTTTAGACCCGGTTTAGTCCTGGTTTAGACCCGGTTTAGTCCTGGTTTAGACCTGGTTTAGTCCTGGTTTAGACCTGGTTTAGACCTGGTTTAGTCCTGGTTTAGACCTGGTTTAGTCCTGGTTTAGTCCTGGTTTAGACCCAGTTTAGACCTGGTTTAGACCTGGTTTAGTCCTGGTTTAGTCCTGGTTTAGACCTGGTTTAGACCTGGTTTAGACCTGGTTTAGACCTGGTTTAGTCCTGGTTTAGTCCTGGTTTAGACCTGGTTTAGTCCTGGTTTAGTCCTGGTTTAGTCCTGGTTTAGTCCTGGTTTAGACCCGGTTTAGTCCTGGTTTAGTCCTGGTTTAGTCCTGGTTTAGACCCGGTTTAGACCCGGTTTCCTGGTTTAGACCTGGTTTAGTCCTGGTTTAGTCCTGGTTTAGTCCTGGTTTAGCCCTGGTTTAGTCCTGGTTTAGACCCGGTTTAGTCCTGGTTTAGACCCGGTTTAGTCCTGGTTTAGACCCGGTTTAGTCCTGGTTTAGACCCGGTTTAGTCCTGGTTTAACAGCACCTAATATTTTCTTCTTCGCTCTCGTTTCCTGCGCCATTTTTAAAAGTCCGCGTCCACAGCTTTCACTTCCGCTGTCATTTCCTGTTCCCCTTCAAAGTAAAATGCATACAAACTAAGTTTTAAAATAATTGTGGGTATAGAACAGGGGTCTCCAACCTGTAGCTCCCCAAAGGTTTTATGAACTCTACATAAGCTTCATGAGTCAAATTAAATTTATCACTTCACTATTGGCAAACCAACTTCTGAATGTATCCAATCAAATTCATAGGTCCCTGCCTTTGCGCATAAAATTATTATTTTAAGATTAGGTGATAGAGTTTTGTTTCAAGATTATAAATATTTTTGTTGTTTTAATGTGAAATATGAGTTGCAGACACCAACATTTTGTAAATGTTGTGTTGAAAGTGTGAATATAGGCTCCAGTGCCTATGACCCTTAGAGAGAACAAGTGGAAGAAGATGAATGAATTAAAACACGAGAAGCTCTCTTCCGTTTTCATTTTATAAAAGTAGCTCTCAGGTGGAAAAATGTTGGAGAGCCCTGGTTTAGAAGAATCGTAATCAGTGATCATGCAGTCGTCTATGGAAGTACAGCGAGGTAAGGTTCAACATTGTCCAAAAAGATGGAGTTTGCAAAGTTTTTTGTTTTTTTTAAAGATCCAACCTTTCTTAAGTTTGTAGAAAACAGCATAGACCAATATTTTGAGTTTAGATGGGAAGCTTTTAAAGCTTAAATAAGGGGAGACATGTTTTTATTAGCTTCACCAGTATCCAAAAGAAATATAACCAAGAAATCCAGTCATCAGAAAAACAAAGTAAGATCACCCTCTCTTTTTAATGCACTACACAAAATAAGAGAAGACAACACACAAGCACAGATCCAGGACGACGTGTGGGAGGCTGGTCCAGGAGCAAACCTGCCTCATCACGCCTCGTTTCTTTTAATGCACCACAGAAAGAGAAAGGGAAGGAAGGAAGGAAAGGGAAAGAAAAGGAAGAGAAAAAGGAAAAGAGAAGGGGGAAAGGGAAAAAAGGGGAAGGAAAAGAAAAAAAAGAATCACATTTATAGCGTGAGGTAGAGGGGTGGGCGGGATGGGCTCTGGGCTTCTGTGGTGCCTCTGTGGTGACCCGGAGCACTTTTTCACAGTTAGGTCTGTTTTTATTTATTTTTTCTTCTGATTTATGGTTTGCTTACTCATTTATTTATTTACTTCTTTTTTTTTTCTGTTTTTGTTTATGACTGAGTAACTTACATGTGCCTCTGTGTACATTCGCACACACATAAACACACACATACCTTTTTTTTTTACCTTTTTTTTAACCTTTTTTTTCTCTTTCTTTCCCTGGTCCACGTCTTGTGTCTTTATGTGTGGTGTGTCAATTGTATGGAATGTAATTATGGCTGAATATGAATTAGGGCTCACTTGTAAATACTGTATTGTCACCTGACTAAATAAAAAAGGAAAAAAAAAGAAAAGAAAAACAAAGTAAAACCCTTGAGAATTAATTTTATTGTAGCAAGGATGTAGCTGAAAAACTACATAATCTCACCATCGTGAGAGCCAAGTGTGATAAACAACAACTGACAGAGAGCTTGACGCGGTGAAAAAGCAAATTACTGACAGCGAGGATTAAAAACTACAAACTGAAAGAACAATTTATAGTTTTAAACAAACACCAGACAAGAAGCTCTGAATACTTTTCTCAATCAACTAAAATTTCAAACATTATCAGAAGCAGGAAGCCATAGGGGAAATGAATAATGGTAAAGCACCTGCATTAAAAAATGTTTAAAAAGAAGTTAATACAGCAGCTCTTTGATTTGTAAAGAGTCATTGAATTAGAAACTCTCCCAGACTCACGGAGGTTAGCTGCTGCTGTTATGAAAAACAGAGAAGCAGGAAACACCGAGGCGATGGAGGTCAGTCAGGTTGCTTCATGTAGGAATCATAAATCCTACAGAAAACTTGATTTATCACTCATCACTCAACTAAGATGTCAATGTTTTCAATCGATTTTAAAAGTGCCTGGCCCCTTTGTGTACAAAAATGTTGGGTTATTGTTTGTCAAGTAGTTGTCCAACAGTTGCTCGATGAGTCAGCAGTGATATTAGGTTGGCTACAGTATTTTCAGATCAGAAGACTGGAGTTCGCGTTCATTAAAGTAACGATAAGTGTCGGCCGCTGCACACAGAAACACAAAATGCACATGGAGTGAACTAAATGTATATTTTTTTAATTGAAAATGTGAGTTGTGGACACCAATGTTTTGTAAATGTTCAGGTGAATGTCAAGAAAAACTAAATATATTGTTCTTTGTGTTGAGAGTGTCGGCTCTGTCAGGTGTGCACGTCACTTTAGGCCCTGGGAAGTAAGGATCATTCTTAAATTTATAATCTATTAATATTATTTGTTTTGTTTTTTTGCTTTCTTGTCACTGGTATGTTATTTTTGTGCAGGTTTACTGTGCATGTGTGCGTGTGTGAGTATTTGTTGTGATCTATGTAATGTGGTGGAATTGTTCGTGCATGTTTTTATGATGTCAGTGTAAAAACCAATAAAGATATTGGGGGGAAAAAACTAAGACTAACAACTAAGTTTTAAAATTCATCTTTATTTCTTTTAGCTGTTTATCTTCACAAAAAATAAAATAAAAAAATAGAGGTTTTCTCTGCCGTCATTATTTAAACAGCCAATGGGATGAATAGAGTGTGCTGTTAAAATAATTAATCACAGAGCCTATATCATGTCTCAATGTCTTGTTTTGTTCTGACCACAGTTTACAATAATTCAACCATCTGATTTTCTAGTAAAAGAAAAACACTGCTGTAATAATAATTAATAGTTAATAGTGTTTTATTTGCAGTTAAACAAAAACACGAGGCTGGTGTCCTACGTTCCTGTAAATGTAACAGGTTCCTGTAGCGGCTGGCGTAACTACACAAAATTGTTCACTTGGTTTTGTTTCCATTCACAGAGATCCTGTGTGTGTTCTGTACTGGGCTCAGTCCTGCAGCTCTGCCCCGAAAATGTTGTCACCAACATAAACTGAGCAGCTGTAAGGTTCCTTCTCCCCTTGGCATTTGTCCCACAGGGAGAGGTCAGTTTTGTAATCCGCTGTAATCTTTTAGTTTCTTTTGTTTATTTGCTTACCGTATTTTCTGGACTATAAGTGGCACTCGCCAAAAAATGCATAATGAAGAAAAAGCCGTAATTAAGTCGCATTTTCTGGGAGAAATTTATTTTACAAAATCCGACACCAAGAACAGACATTTCATGTTGAAAGGCAAGTTATAGTAATAATAGAATAGAGAACTAACAGCTGAATAGGTGTGCGCTATGCTAACGTAACACATTGATGGTTATTCAGCTACATGAAGCATAAACAACGAACTGAATAGGTGTCTCGTATGTTAACGTAATATATTAACAGTTATTCACATAACTATAGCATAAAGAACATAATATAACAAGTTCACCAAACTCACCATCTCACTCCTAATCGCTAAATCCTTTAAATTCTTCATCCTCGGTGTCGCTTCTGAACAACTCCGCCAACTCCGGAGGTAGACGAAGCGCCGCTTCCTCCTCTGCGTGGCTGTCGTCAGACTCAGCATCAGTTCCATTTCCAATTATTCCGCTCTTTCTCAGTTGTCTTTATAGCCTAAGTTGTTAGTGGTAATGTTTACATTTTAAATTGTCAGTGGTGCAGGTGCAGCAGATGCTGGGACACAAGCCTAGAGCGCCCTCTGGTGGCTGTCAGTGTGAAAATAACCAACACCTGAAATATTTTAATATATAAGTCACACCTGAGTATACGTCGCACTCCTAGCCAGACGATGGAAAAAAGTGCGACGTATAGTCCAGAAAATACGGTATTTTTGTCTTCTCTGTTTGAGCAATGAATGATGATGAACTTGTGACATTTGACGGAGTTAGTTACATAGTTTTGTTATGACAAGGATAAGCGATGCTATGCTAACATGGTGTAATCGGTTTTGTATAGATGGAGCCAGAGAACTGCTAGAACATGCTACAAGCTAAGTGTAATTTCCCATTTGTCAGGTGTGTGCCTCCAAACATAATCCTGGCGTCTCCTGGGTTCTTCCGTCACCACACGCGGCACAAACACGACGCAGAAGTCCACCGGTCACATAAAGCCACGCGCCGCCTCAGGATTTGTATGAATTTCACTGATTTCTCTCAAACTGCGCGGCTGTAAGCTGCTGGACTCTCCCCAAGGTGAACAAGCGTGTCTCTGGAGACGGTCCTTTCGAGAAAACCTCTTACCACAGACTGAGCAGCTGAAGGGACTCTGCCCGGTGTGAGCAACCATGTGAGTCTGGAGATTGCACTTCCGGGAAAACCTCTTCCCACAAACAGAACACCTGAATGGTTTCTCTCCGGTGTGAACGCTCATGTGACTTTGGAGATTGCTGTTTCTTGAAAAACTCTTCCCACAAACTGAGCAGCTGAAAGGTTTCTTTCCTGCGTGAACCCGTACGTGGTGCACCAACAAACATTTTGCCGAAAATGTTTTGCCACAGTTCGCACAGATGTGGCTCTTGGAACCTCCTCTGTGGCTTTGATCGGAGGGAGCTGAGCGTTTGTTATGGTGAAACAGAGCGCCCCCTGGTGGAGACATAGGAACTGAGGGCTGAGTCCAGTCTTGCTCAGGGCCGGGACAGTCCACAGTCTGGTTGTGGTGAAGCAGAGCGCCCCCTGGTGGAGGCAGAGGGTCAGGCTGGGACCATGCATTATGTGTGCGTGACACACCACTCGCCAACTTAAACTCTGAAACACAACACACACCTGGCTCTGTTTGGGTCTGGGCTCAGTTCAAACAGGTGATATGCCGCGTTCATGATACATCAGAATCTCGGAAAATCTGACCTCCGACCCGGATAAACGACCGTGAACACTGTCTCGGCTCAGGATTTTTGCTCTGAGATTCGTGCGGAAGTGTTGGACTCCGAGTTCCTGAGCTGACGTCACAAAGTAATATGCACGCTATGATTTTATCTCAGATGTCGTACTAGGGCTGCACAATATATCGCAAAATTATCGTTATCGCAATATCAGCAAACGCAATATTGTATCGCAAGAATCTAAATATATCACAATAACGCTGTGGTCTTCCATCTGACAGAGATTTACACTGAAGAATCATTTTCCACCAGAGCCTTAAAAGAACATGTGTTGTGACTAAATAAAAATGTTTAAAAAGTCCAGTTTTAGTGGTAATTTAATTAATTTAGTCCCAGCTTAGCCTTGTTTTATTCCTGGTTTAGTCTGTGTTAAGTTTTGATTTTGTGGCTGTTTTGACTTGTAAATACAGGAACTTACATTTTTGTGAGATGTAGTGAATTTAACTTACTATGTTCCAAAAGTAGGCTCTATTTTCAAATATCGTAATAATATCGTTATCGCAATTTTCAACATAGTTATGGAATATCGCATGTTTTCTCCATATCCTGCAGCCCTATGTCGTACTGTTCAATCACCTGGGCCCAGGCCTCAAAATCTGTCATGAAACCTTTAGTGTCATTGTACAAACAGACACTAAAGGTATCTGAATAGAAACCAATGAAGTGGCATAATTTTCTTAATTTCTCTTTTGTGAAGACGATATTTAAGTGTGTAAATGGTTTTGCTCCTGATGTAAATTGTCAATTAATACAAAAATATAATAAACAAGGTGTGAGGACGAGAGCTGGAGGAAGTGGCAACTGCAGAGTGAAAAGCTGCAGAACTACTTTGGGTCAGTCATCATTTTAGGTAAAAAGATCTCAGTTATGGAATTCTTTACCTCAGGATCTGAAGTCTCTGTCAGACCTGAGCCTCTGTCAAACTTAAGCAACGACTAAAAGGACATCAACAGTGTGAACACTAAACATTATTATCATATTTTAATTTTTTGTTTGTTTTCTCTGGATGTGGGATGTTGAGTGACCAGATGTATTTTATTCACCTGCATGTATGTATATAGCCAGCAACTATTTTTATTTTTATTAATATTATTTTATTTTTTACTAACCTGTACATTGTAACTTTTTAAATTGTACTAACCAAGCATGGATTTAAAAGCCTAACCAGGGAAGGGGCTACAAATTAGCCTGGGTCTCGAAGCCTTGACTACATGGCATCGGTTACCTTTTGGTGGCAATGTTTGATTGTACTGTCGCTGTCAAATAAATAAACAAAAAATAAATAAAATAAAAAAATTAAATTCTGGGGACTCCCTTTGTGAGAGAAGGACAGTGTGGTTATTTTAAACAAGAGATCTAATGAATGAAGTTATCCGTGCTAAAGCTAAGCAAAAACGCCTTTGACAATTTATTTATTAATGAAATTACTAAACTAGAAATATAAAGATCTTCTGATATAACTCCGTACTGCACCAAGACGTTCTAATGATGCATTTAACAGTTTGCTATAAAACAACACGGTGATGCAACTGTTGTATTGTTGTTATTGTGGTGATCTCGTGAACAGAGAGATAAGTTAATTTTTGAAAAACGTCTGAAGTGGGGACTTCCGAGATTCCGATGTATCATGAACGCAGCATTAGTGAGATCTTCCGTGTTTTACCCGAGAGCTGCTTCGCTCTCCTCTCGCCGCTGCAGAGCTGTGACCGAATGCTGTCGCTGTGTAACGTCCGCTGACCGCCGCTCTCCTTCTCCTGTTCCTTTTTCACATGGGCAGCCTCAGACAAACTCCACTCTGTTGAAAGGCACACAAATATTTTTCTTAAGTTCACTTTTCTACACAGACTGAACGGCTGAAAGGCCTGTTTTATAAATCCAGCCGACAGCAGCGGAGAATTAACTAAACTAATAAAATAAATCCGTAAACTAAAGATACTACAAGGCCACCTTCTTAAAAACAAAAACTAAAATACGTCTTTAACCTTAGCCTCACCGTTTAAGGTCTGAACAGCTGCAAGGTGTGGAGTCTCAGGGTGAGGGGCCGCCTCTGGAACAACTGCAAAACAACCCGATCAGATACAGATGTTAAAAACCTACTGCAGCGGGGACTCTTCCCAAAGTTACACACAGAGACGGACTGAGTGCTCTGTTTGTGAGAAGACACTTTTAAAAATAACTTCTCCAACTTCCAAAACTCCTCTCAGTGCAAGTGTGTGTTCCATAGAAAAGATTTACACTCATTTTTATAAGACATATGACAGGTTTTTATTTGGTTCCTCATTTATACAACGCCAGAACTTAGCACTCCTCGGTGTAGTACTAATAGAAGTAGTTGAAGTTATAGTTAGGTTAAATACCTGGAGAGTAGAGCGCCCCCTGCTGTCTCTGCTCCTCATATTTAGAGACGAGTTCCTCTTCGTATTCTGCTATGGTTCTCTCCAAAAGCTCAAAGATCTCCTCCGCAGCCGCAGCCAGGCGCTGCTTCACCAACTCTCTCAGCTTCACCGGGACTCGGCACATTTTACACCCAGTTAGTCCTGGTTTAGTCCTGGTTTAGTCCTGGTTTAGTCCTGGTTTATATCTTGGTTTAGATACTGGGTTAGACCTGGTTTAGTCCCGGTTTAGTCCCGGGTTAGTCCTGGTTTAGACCTGGTTTATATCTTGGTTTAGATCCTGGGTTAGACCTGGTTTAGTCCCGGTTTAGTCCCGGTTTAGTACTGGTTTAGTCCCGGTTTAGTCCCGGGTTAGACCTGGTTTAGTCCAGGTTTAGTCCCGGGTTAGACCTGGTTTAGTCCTGGTTTAGTCCCGGTTCTGAGCCGAGGCTAGTACTAACTAAAACTACTAACTAATTTTTTTTTTTATATTTCGTGTTCGAAGACGCTCTCGTTTACGGCGCCATTTTGAAAAGTGCGCGTCTACTTCCGCTTCCACTTCCTGTTCCCCTTCCCAATAAATAAATAAAAATAAAATAAAGTAAAACTAATTATTTTTAATAATAATAATAACAATAACAATAATAATAATAATAACAACTATATACTGTAGTTTCTCTGAGTCTCTGGGTAAACCGACGCATCCAGGGCTTACTCAGAAGTATTCTCTGCTGTAATTAATTAAGCAGCCAATAGGAGTGTCCCTTATTTGAGTCCGCTCTTAAAATCATTAATAATAAAGACTATATGACGTCTCATGGTGTTGTTTTTTTTTTCACAGATAACTCCAACCAAAAAAAAAAGCTTTAAAAGAATTAAACTGTTTATGTAAGCTTCATTTTATAAGACTTGAAGTATTATTTGTTTAAATTCATGTTGATTTCATTTGTATGTTTAAAAACAAGGTGAATTCATAAGTATTCATGATAATATAAATAAGAAACAAATAGATGTTGTGAACACTAGAGGGCGTAGACCTATGGTTTTGGAGTTTGCTCATGTATTTCACTTGAAGAAGTGTTTCTGTTGTTCATGACTTTGTTAATAAAGATGGACGATGTCGAAGTTGTCCAACGCATAAAACAGTTTTGTTGTCCATTCTTTATTAGAAGAGGTTAAATTTAAGGACTCAAAGAACAAACAGAAGAACAAGATTAGCCTCTACAGTTTAATTTTTGAAGTGGAGTTTCTTTATTAGTGTTTCATTTGCTGAAAACCAAAAGCACCAGTGTTTGCTACCACAACAGAACAACAGAAGTATAAACCTACGGTGAGAACAACAACTTTGAGTGCGACTCAGGAGTCTCTTACAGTTTGCTGGGTTTCAGATGATATCACTACATTCTCTAGGCCTGTGTGCTGCCTTCATGATGCATCGGAATCTCGGAAGTCCCCACTTAAAAAAGCCGACTTCCGAAAAACGTCTGTTCACGAGTTCAGCTCAGAAAACACAGGAGGATCAGCACAATAACAACAAAACCATATTTGTATTTTCATGTTGTTTTATAGGAAACAGATAAATGCCTTGATAAAAGTGTTTGTTGTGGCACTGAGTTATATCAGCGGAGGTTTCTGTTTCTACTTTAAGCCTGGTTCACACGGCAAGATAATTATGCCGATTTTTGACCCGATTCTCTCCTCCCGACAATCTTAAGGTTGCCCCGATTATCGTAACGGCACTAAAGATAATCTGCTCTGTTAGAAATAATCCACTACTATAGCAACTGACCTGTTTGTGTACGTCATGTTTGTGTACGTAATGTTTTGCGTACGTGATGTTTGTGTACGTGATGTTTTGCGTACGTGATGTTTGTGTACGTGATGTTTGTGTACGTGATGTTTTGCGTACGTGATGTTTTGCGTACGTGATGTTTGTGTATGTGATGTTTGTGTATGTGATGTTTGTGTACGTGATGTTTTGCGTACGTGATGTTTTGCGTACGTGATGTTTGTGTACGTGATGTTTGTGTACGTGATGTTTGCGTGCGTGATGTTTTGCGTACGTGATGTTTGTGTACGTGATGTTTGTGTACGTGATGTTTTGCGTACGTGATGTTTGTGTACGTCATGTTTGTGTACGCGATGTTTGTGTACGCGATGTTTGTGTACGTAATATTTTGCGTACGTGATGTTTGTGTACGTGATGTTTTGCGTACGTGATGTTTGTGTATGTGATGTTTTGCGTACGTGATGTTTGTGTACGTGATGTTTTGCGTACGTGATGTTTGTGTACGTGATGTTTTGCGTACGTGATGTTTGTGTACGTGATGTTTGTGTACGTGATGTTTTGCGTACGTGATGTTTTGCGTACGTCATGTTTGTGTACGTCATGTTTGTGTACGTCATGTTTTGCGTACGTCATGTTTGCGTACGTCATGTTTGCGTACGTCATGTTCGTGTACGTGATGTTTGTGTACGTGATGTTTGTGTACGTCATGTTTGTGTACGTGATGTTTGTGTGTGTGATGTTCGTGTACGTCATGTTTGTGTACGTCATGTTTGTGTACGTCATGTTTGTGTACGTGATGTTTGTGTGCGTGATGTTTGTGTACGTCATGTTTGTGTACGTGATGTTTGTATACGTCATGTTCGCGTACGTCATGTTTGTGTACGTCATGTTTGTGTGCGTGATGTTTGTGTACGTGATGTTCGTGTGCGTGATGTTTGTGTACGTGATGTTCGTGTACGTCATGTTTGTGTACGTCATGTTTGTGTACGTCATGTTTGTGTACGTGATGTTCGTGTACGTCATGTTTGTGTACGTGATGTTTGTGTACGTGATGTTCGTGTACGTCATGTTTGTGTACGTCATGTTTGTGTACGTGATGTTCGTGTACGTCATGTTTGTGTGCGTGATGTTTGTGTACGTGATGTTCGTGTACGTCATGTTTGTGTACGTGATGTTCGTGTGCGTGATGTTTGTGTACGTGATGTTTGTATACGTCATGTTCGCGTACGTGATGTTTGTGTACGTCCTGTTTGCGTACGTCATGTTTGTGTACGTCCTGTTTGTGTACGTCATGTTTGTGTTCGCTGAAGTCACGTTTAATCTCGTGAGGTTTTGTGAGATTTCCTAGTGACCTGGGAACGTTCCTGAGTGAAATCTGTCGGTGTGTGGTGTTGTCTTTGCCGCACACTGCAGGACCAAACCTGGGATAGATTTCATTTTTTTATCGCCGTGTGTGGGATCTCTCAGGATTTTAAAATCTTCCGACAATTTTAAGATCTTGCCGTGTGAACCGGGCGTTAGTCATTTACTGATAAATGAACATTCAGAGATGTTTTTGCAGAGCTGTAGCAATGAGAACTTCATTCATTTTATAAAGATGAGTACATTTTTGCAGAAGTATGAGATCTCGTGTTTTAAAAAAACGTAACCACACTGTTTACCTCTCACAGAGGGAGGCCCGAGGATTGTGACGTCAACTCGGGAACTCGGAGTCCAACACTGCCGCACGAGTTTCTGAGCAAAAATTCCGACCTGAGACGGCGTTCAAGGCCGTTTTTCCGACTCGGAGGTTGGAATTTCCGGTGTATCATGAACACAGCAGTAGTATTTGATGGAGATGGGGGGCAGGCAAAATATCTGTTATTAATATGCTGCTTTTTTGTTGCGGTGTAATACATACAGCAAGACTGTGGACCATGTCAATAACACAGTGATCAGGTACAACATTTGTGAATTTTCTTTTCAGATATTTCTAATAAGAATAGCTAATAACTTATACAGTAATACCGTCTCCTGCCTCCTGTCTGAGAGTGTAACATCGTCACATTATAGAATCTGAAAACAGCCAGGCTGGTTTAGTCCTGATTTTATTCCAATTTTAGTCCAGGTAAGGGTTAAATTTATCCTGCGGACCATGTTTAATCCTGGTTTAAGCCCAGCTGAGTCCTGGTTTTGTCCTGGGAGCCCTCAGCTCTGTCACTGACTCTGCTTCTGTGTGAAGCCATGTGCTGCCTTAGGTTTTGGCTCGTTTTCACTGATTTCCCACAAACTGAGCAGCGAGGAGTCTCCCGAGTGTGAACAACCATGTGACACTGGAGATTCCCCTTCTGAGAAAACCTCCTCCCACAAACTGAGCAGCTGAAAGGACTCTCCCCAGTGTGAACAACCATGTGACACTGGAGATTCGATTTCAGAGAAAACCTCTTCCCACAAACTGAGCAGCTGAAGGGTTTTTCTCCAGTATGAACGAGCATGTGCCGCTTCAGCTCAGACTCGCATCGACAGACTTTGCCGCAGCTCTGACAGAAAGGTTTATTACTGGAGTTACTGCTGTCAGAGACGGCTGTGCCATGGCTCATATGAACGACCATGTGACTCTGGAGACTGCGCTCCTGAGAAAACTTCTTCCCGCAGACCGAGCAGCTGAAGGGTTGCTCTCCGGTGTGACTGACCATGTGAATCTGGAGATTGCGCTTCTGAGCAAATCTCTTCTCACAGACTGAGCAGCTGAAAGGTTTCTCTCCGGTGTGAACTCGCATGTGGCTCACCAACAAGTATCTTGCCGAAAACGCTTTGCCACAGTTCGTACAGACGTGGCTCTTAGAAACTCCTCTGTGGTTTGGATCGGAGGGAGGTGAGCATTTGTCCTGGTGGAACACAGCGCCCCCTGATGGAGACAGAGAGACTAAAGGCTGAGTCCAGTCTTGCTCAGGGCCAGGACAGTCCACAGTCTGGTTGTAGTGAAGTAGAGCGCCCCCTGGTGGAGGCAGAGAGACTGGTTGTGTCCCTGCGTCCTCTGTGTGCGTCTCTTCCTCTTCAGTCTTCACAGAGACACCACTCACCTCAAACTCTGGAACACACAACAATAACAATAACAACAGCAGGAAAACACAATCCTCGACCGCTGCAGCATGAAGTCCAAATTAAGTTTCCCTGATCCTGGACTAAAACCAGACTGGGACTAAGTTCCCCTGGACCTGCCCTGTGCCTGTAAATACTTCAGTACAAAGACTCGGGATAATCCCATGTGGATTACTGCCCAGCACAGAGTGTGACCTGAGCCTGTACCTGAGGGGGGCGCTGTGTCCTCTGTCTTCACATCACTGCAGAGCTGTGACGTGATGATGTCACTGTGTAACACCTCCTGCTCCTCTTTAACCTGGGGGAGCTCTGGGCGGCTCTCTGCTGAAAGACACAAGGATTTCAGAAGAAGTTCACGCTTTAACAGTAACTGAACAGCTGAAAGGTCTCCCTGGGTCTGAGAAATCCCACTGACGCTGAACTAATGAAGACCAAATGCTCTTTCAAACAGACTGTGAATATTTATGATTCATTTACATCACATTGATGTCTGTGAAGACTCTCACTCCTCCAGTGTAATAAGAGCCCAACAAAAGGTTAAAAAAGCAATCATCTGGATTTGATTTTTAAAGTTGAATACTTTAAACTTTAAAAAAATCAAATCCAGATGATTGCTTTTTTAACTTTTTTGTTGCAACGCATTGATATGTTTCTGTACACAGTTTAATACAGTGTTCCACAATATCTAAAATAGTATTTTTAGACCTTGGTGGCAAAGCAGCAGCAACTGTAGCAGTGGTAGTAACAGTACTACTAATAATGGTAGTAATAGTAGTAGCCACAGTAGTAATAGTAGCAGTACTGTCTATTATAAACACTGCAGTAGTTTGTGAGCACAGGTTGTGAGTACTTCCTCTGCCTCTGGTCACATGAGAGAATAAATAATCTGTAAATAATCTGTGTATTCTGCAGACTGTGTTTAAACTGGTTATAGTTTTAGCTTTAGTTGCACGTTTATTACAAAGTCACTGTCCCTCCTCTGGACACATCTGGCTTTATCTCCAAAACATTCAGTATAATATAAGCTGAGCAGTCCCTGGTGTTTCATTTCCAAAGTAACTCCTTCACTTCACAGTAGTCACGGTCTGACTGTGTAAAAGTACAAACCTGTTCTGTTCAGCACGACTCTGGGCTGGAGCAGTTTGTCCAGGAGTCTCCGCTGTCTCTCGGTCTCCTCTTCGTATTCTGCTATGGTTCTCTCCAAAAGCTCAAAGATCTCCTCCGCAGCCGCAGCCAGGCGCTGCTTCACCAACTCTCTCAGCTTCACCGGGACTCGGCACATTTTACACCCAGTTAGTCCTGGTTTAGTCCTGGTTTAGTCCTGGTTTAGTCCTGGTTTAGTCCTGGTTTAGACCTGGCTTCTTTAGAACTGGACCAGATCATTAAAGTTCATTAGATCTTATCCGGAACCAGAACAATTCATGTTTTCTTTATTATTTCGCGTTAGAAGGAGCTCTCATTTACGGCGCCATTTTGAAATCCGTTCACTTCCGCTGTCATTTCCGGTTCCCCTTCAACGAAAAACGCAAGAAACAAAAACGTTTTTATCAAAACCTACTTTTACTTTTCTTATCCCTTTAATATTAAAGTTTATTTCTTGTGCTGTTTCTTTGAGTAAACAGACAGCGCTTAAATTAAATATTTATATTAAAAGTATTTTTTATATTATATTTGAACCTGCCCTGTGCCGTGAAATACTTCAGTACAAAAACTGGAGATAATCCTGTGTGGATCGAACGCATTTTGTGACATCTTTTATTTCATTGCATTTAAACTACTGCCCAGCGTGGAGTGTGACCTGATCCTGTACCTGAGGGGGGCGCTGTGTCCTCTCAAATACAAAGAACAAATACAGAAATAAATAAATGCATAAAAAACAAAAACAATACCCTTAAATAATTATTATATAAATAAAGACTACATATGTGGGGAGACAATCACATCAATTTATAATAAACTATAATCAGTACTCATCAGTGTCATCTTTGTGTAGATTATGAGTAAAAGAAAATTGTAAAAAGTGGACCAAATGTCCCCAAATCTTTCAAGTTTGTTTCTTGAAATGCAAGTTGGGCGGCGTCATAGTCATAGTGGCTAGTGCTCCTGCCTCACAGCAAGAAGGTCTGGGGTTCGATTCCCAGACTGGGTGGTTTCTGTGTGCAGTTTGCATGTTCTCCCTGTGTCTGCGGAGGTTTCCCCTTCCACTAAAAACCTGTACGACAGGTCCCTCATGGGGCCAGGACTCCCCTGCAAAAGAGATTCTGAATCTCAGTGGGACTTTCCTGGTTCAATAAAGGTCAAATAAAAAATAAATAAGTTACTTTCTCCAGAGCCAAGTCAGAGGTCGGTCCATTCCACCGCTGTGACAATCCACACCACAGCTTTTGTTCCTTCCAGGATGCACCAATGCAGTGCTTGGCCTCTAAAATACCAGTGTTAAGTAAAAACTTGATCTTAGTGGTGGCAAACCTTTCAGGATACATTTAAGATACACAGCTTAGGGTCAAGAAGAATTTCTTTACCAACCTTACTCAAAAACTGTAAAACTTTACTCCAGAAGTTATTCACTTTGGGCAAACAATGGATCAAGGAACTTTTATAAACTCCACACTTAATGTTTGTACCTGGAATGTTTGACTTAACATTAGTGCTGTCAAAAAATTAATCAGATTAATCACAATGTATAACTTGGTAGATTTTCCATGACAATATGCAGCGTTTAAATAAAAAAAAAAGGCCAGAGAGGTTGAGGAGGGTGTTTTTATTTGGATAAAAAAATACATCTCAGAAATGACTTCTGAATCTTGTGAGAGGCTTTAATGAGTTTGTGTAGTAACTGAGAGAACAGAGTCTGCTGAACTGTGCTCTGCATTAAATTGACTGCAGACTCTGTAGCCTCTCCTCTGCTCCTCTCAGCAGTGAGGCTGCTGCTCTGAGTCCAGAGCTGACGCTTTATGGAAGAAAAAAACACCGTAGGAGTTTGCGGCTCCATGAGTTCAGGGACCGCCCCCCGCTCTCACCGCGGGCCCAGGACGCACAGAAAGCACAGCTCCAGGAACGCACACGGACAGAGGCAGGGAAAGGAAGCGATGTAAAAAGCACACGTAACATTTATTAGTAAAAAGTTTAACACGAGACTCCTGAGAGAAGGCAAAGGAGAGGGACTGCAGCAGACAAAGCAGAGGAAGAGGAGCCTCAGGCAAACAGCTGCTCTCTCTGTGGACGCAGGTCGCTCACCGTGAGTGAAACCAAGTCAGTGTTGTGATAAACGCACTGTTCCAGGACGTCGCGCGCCCCCGACACAGCTTCACGCCTCCAAAGTGCTTTGAGAAGCAAAACAGATCGTGTGATTAATTTGCATTAATACATTTTAATGTGTTAATTTTTTTTAATTAATCGCATGCATTAACGCGTTAATGTTGCCAGCCCTACTTAAAATGTAATTTAGCTGGGCTGTCTGGTTAACCATTTATATCCCACAAGTTTGGATTGCATATGTATTGTTTGAGTTTGAGCACAATACAGAAATAAATAAATGTAAAAATAAATAAATCTATAAATAAATAAATGTGTAAACAAATACATAAATAAATGTAAACGTGCAAATACCGAAATAAAAAAAAAAAAGCCAATTTAGAGAATGTGCAAATTTCAAGGAAACCAATATAAAAATATTTTTAAGACCAAAATGATGTATAACTATATTTATTTGTTTCTACATTTTAACACTTAAGAGCAATTTAGAGTCACCAATTCTCCAACACATGCATGTGGACGGGTAACGCGAGGAGGACCTGCAGACTCCACCCAGAGAGATCTGTGATGGTCGCCCGGGGCTCAAACCCACGATCTCCTTCCCGGGAGGCGAGAGCGCTAACCACTCTGCCACCGTGCACCGTTTGGACAGCCCTGCACTTCAGTTTAGTGAGGCACTTACAGTGGACTCAGTTCTGCTGCTGGTTAAACGTTACACACCTGTGCTCCATAACCCGAACGCCTGAAGGGTTTTCTCCAGTGTAAACGTATGTGTGCGTCGCTTCAACTCACACTTCACGATTTTTTTGCCCAATTTTATAACGATTCACAGTTGTGCCGACTCTGTACCACTCAACACCAGCTGCAGGGAATCGTAATCAGCAGTCGGCCCTGAAATCCGTTAGTGTGTGATGTTCAAAGACTCAAATCGGCGCAAAAACCCGGCCTGACGTCAGTCGCAAGCAATCAAACACCGACTCTGGACGCTCGCTCCTGTAGTGTGGGACGTTTACATGCAACTGGGAATTCATGGAGTCCAGCGACCAATGAAAAACAGCTGATGGGACACAGGGAATAGCGTCAGAGAACGAAGACGACGCAACAGGAAGCGGCAGGAAAATATAAACGGAAATTTGAAGAAGAAAACATAAACAACCATGGCAAACAGTGAAGAAAGTTGAGCGCTACCCAACTGAAACTGGATACACAGACGTTTTTTCTTTTTTCCAAACAGAGAGCTGCGCACACAACGGCAACAGCGACCCAGGTAGCTCCGTGTTTGTTTACCATTTACTTCTCTGTGAGAGTTTGCTGCGTTTGGTTGGCGACAGTCGTGGCCTCAGCAGATCTTGTAGTGTGTGAGGCGCAGTCTTTCAGTCGTCAGAACTAAATCTGCTGAAACCAGTCGTTAGTGTGAGCTCCCAGTCGTTTCAGAATCTGTTACCACTGAGAAAATCCTGGAGTGTGTCCCCAGCTTCAGACTCACAAAGGTTTATTACCGGAGTTATTAATGTCAGAAATCTGTGGGTCATGACTCGTATGAACGACCATGTGATTGTGGACACTGCGCTTCTGAAAAAACCTCCTCCCACAGACTGAGCAGCTGAAGGGTTTCACTCCGGTGTGAATCTGAATGTGACTCCGAAGACGGCCCTTCCGGGAAAACCTCCTCCCACAGACCGAGCAGCCGAAGGGTTTCTCTCCGGTGTGCACAAACATGTGACTCTGGAGACTGAAGTTCCAAGGAAAACGCCTCCCACAGACTGAACACATGAAAGGTTTCTCTCCGGTGTGAACTCTCATGTGCCGCTCCAAGTGGCATTTCGCAGGGAACGTTTTGCCACAGTTCGTACAGATGTGGCTCTTTGGAACTCTTCTGCGCTTTTGATGGGAGGGAGCTGAGCGTTTGTCCTGGAGGAGCAGAGCGCCCCCTGGTGGAGACATAGGAACTGAAGGCTGAGTCCATTCTTGCTCAGGGCCAGGACAGTCCACAGTCTGGTTGTGGTGAAGCAGAGCGCCCCCTGGTGGAGGCACAGAGACTAAAGGCTGAGTCAAGTCTTGCTCAGGGCCAGGACAGTCCACAGTCTGGTTGTAGAGAAGTAGAGCGCCCCCTGGTGGAGACAGTGAGACTGGTTGTGTCCCTGCGTCCTCTGTGTGTTTCTCTTCCTCTTCAGTCTTCACAGAGACACCACTCACCTCAAACTCTGGAACACACAACAACAACATTAACAACAACAGCAGGAAAACACAATCCTCGACCGCTGCAGCAACAACCAATAAAGACCAAATGCTCTTTCAAACGTCTATGAATATTTATTATTAACACTCATTAACACATTGATATATTTCTGTAACACAGTTTAATACTAGTAATGATGGCAGTGAAAGTGCTAGCCACAGTAGTACTAGTACTAGTAATGATGGTAGTAATTGGCCTGACAAGCCAGACTCTAACATTAAATGTAGAGTCTGGGGACGGTCCATAAACAGAGCCCAAGCCAAGGGGATGTCATTCAAACTGCTTCAGCACGTAACAGACCAGCGCTCTGCCCAATCAGAGCAACAGACAAGGTGAGCTTTGTTAGCTACCAGCGGAGCCAGTTGGTATATTAGACTTTTGCCATAGCCAGTCGGCAAAACAGCAAATCCATCCTTCTTTAAGTCGAATGATTCGAGTGCTTCTTTCTGCTCCACTTTCAAAGAAAAACCCAAATCTAACTTTTCCAAAACTGATGTCAAGGCCGATTCAAACGAGCGCTGTTCGTTAGCCGCAGCCATCGTAGTTGTTCTGCTCTGCACCGTCGCCCAGCCCTGTCGTCATCGTGGTAAGCCCCGCCTACTCAACTCGCTACACACCCGCGACACAGATAGAGCGTTGTGATTGGTCCCACGAAGCCCTGGGCGGAGCCAAGATTGGCCCCTATGGTGTGTTACTAGAACAACCCGCTAGGCAAAACATATTTTCTGCCGCTAGGGGGCGTCTAGATTTCTAGGCTAGGTAGTAACAGTAGCAGTGGTAGTAATAGTATAAGTAGAGCCCAGCTGATATGGATTTTTATCCGATATCCGATACATCAGCCGATAGAAAAAAGTATTTTAAAGCATTTTTTTTTCTGCTCTTGTTTACATGAATATAGCGTGTCCACCCCAGGCCTCAGGAGCACAAACACGTACTTAAGGTAAAGAGTGAATGTAAAATGCAGATCTCCTTCTATTCACCTGAGAACAGAGGAGTCATGGCCAAGTTTCACACCAACAGCTTTTAAACTGACTCATTTATTGAGGATCAAAAAGGTAAAAACAGCAAAAAGTATGCGAGTATGTTTGGGCCCTAAGGTGCTGTGAGGGTTAAGCTCTAAGGAGACGGGTTAGGGGTAAGAATGAGAAATGGGATTGGGCCACTGTCCCTCCTCTGGACACATCTGGCTTTATCTCCAAAACATTCAGTATAATATAAGCTGAGCAGTCCCTGGTGTTTCATTTCCAAAGTAACTCCTTCACTTCACAGTAGTCACGGTCTGACTGTGTAAAAGTACAAACCTGTTCTGTTCAGCACGACTCTGGGCTGGAGCAGTTTGTCCAGGAGTCTCCGCTGTCTCTCGGTCTCCTCTTCGTATTCTGCTATGGTTCTCTCCAAAAGCTCAAAGATCTCCTCCGCAGCCGCAGCCAGGCGCTGCTTCACCAACTCTCTCAGCTTCACCGGGACTCGGCACATTTTACACCCAGTTAGTCCTGGTTTAGTCCTGGTTTAGTCCTGGTTTAGTCCTGGTTTAGTCCTGGTTTAGTCCTGGTTTAGACCTGGTTTAGTCCTGGTTTAGACCTGGTTTAGTCCTGGTTTAGACCTGGTTTAGTCCTGGTTTAGACCTGGTTTAGCCCTGGTTTAGACCTGGTTTAGTCCTGGTTTAGCCCTGGTTTAGTCCTGGTTTAGTCCTGGTTTAGACCTGGTTTGGACCTGGTTTGGACCTGGTTTAGTCCTGGTTTAGACCTGGTTTGGACCTGGTTTAGTCCTGGTTTAGACCTGGTTTGGACCTGGTTTGGACCTGGTTTGGTCCTGGTTTAGTCCTGGTTTAGACCTGGTTTGGACCTGGTTTGGACCTGGTTTAGACCTGGTTTAGACCTGGTTTGGACCTGGTTTGGACCTGGTTTAGTCCTGGTTTAGACCTGGTTTAGTCCTGGTTTAGACCTGGTTTGGTCCTGGTTTAGACCTGGTTTAGTCCTGGTTTAGACCTGGTTTGGACCTGGTTTGGTCCTGGTTTGGACCTGGTTTAGTCCTGGTTTAGACCTGGTTTGGACCTGGTTTGGACCTGGTTTAGTCCTGGTTTAGACCTGGTTTAGTCCTGGTTTAGACCTGGTTTGGACCTGGTTTAGTCCTGGTTTAGTCCTGGTCTAGCTCTGGTTTAGTCCTGGTTTAGTCCTGGTTTAGTCCTGGTTTAGACCCGACCCAGTCCTAGTTTAGTCCTGGTTTAGTCCCAGCTCAGTCCCAGTTTAGTCCTGGTTTAGACCTAGTTTAGTCCTGGTTTAGACCTGGTTTAGTCCTTGTTTAGACCCGACCCAGTCCTAGTTTAGTCCTGGTTTAGTCCTGGTTTAGTCCTTGTTTAGACCTGGTTTAATCCTGGTTTAGACCTGGTTTAGTCCTGGTTTAGTCCCGGTTTAGTCCTGGTTTAGTCATGACTCAGTCCCAGTTTAGTCCCAGTTTAGTCCTGGTTTAGACCTGGCTTAGTCCTTGTTTAGACCCGACCCAGTCCTAGTTTAGTCCTGGTTTAATCCTGGTTTAGACCTGGTTTAATCCTGGTTTAGACCTGGTTTAGTCCCGGTTTAGTCCCAGTTTAGTCCGGTATTATTTCGCGTTAGAAGGGGCTCTCGTTTACGGCGCCATTTTGAAAACCGCTCACTTCCGCTGTCATTTCCTGTTTCCGTTCTTCTTCTTCTTCTTCCTTTGGTTTTATGGCGGGTGTATTTCCGCCACTTACTGTGTTGGAGTGTGAACCAGAGTTCTCTAATTCTCCTCAATCATTTAATATTAGCTATAAATAAATAAATAAATGAATTAAAATTAAATTTATTCAATTCTATTCAATAAGCCATGTTTATTTAACAACAGTAAAGTCTTTTGCTTGATGATGATGCTGTTTGCCCTTCTTTTATTTTCTTGTCCTTTTTATATTTAAGTTTATTTCTTGTGCTTTTTCTGAGTAAACAGGTGCATGCAGTGCTTAAATAGAAATTTTCTTTGCAGTCATTACTCAAACAGCCAATGGGAGTGTCCCTCAGTGGAGTGCACAGATTAAATCAATAATAATAAAGCCTACACAACATCTCGAGGTCTTGTTTTTTACAGATAACTCCTACCACAAAATCCTTTAAAATAAACATGTTTTGTTTTCTATTAAAAGAAAAACAATACAGTGGCTTTTATGGCGTTTTATATGCAGAAAACAAACAAACAACAACAAAAAACAAACAACAACAAAAAAACAACAGAAAAAGTATAAAACTACAGCTAAAACAAAAGTAACTGTCCATAGTAAAAAAAAAATAGAACTGCATTTGCTCGATCTCAGCAGCAGACTCTGAGCGTCTGATGGTTCACCTCAGGAGCCTCAGTCACTGCAGGCTGCTTAAGTCTTGATTTTATTTGTTTTAGTCCAGGTAAGGGTTAACTTAACCTGTGCTGATGGACTTAAACCAGTCCTGGTTTAGGCCCAGTTTAGTCCTGGTTTTGTCCTGGGCGCCCTCAGTGACTCTGCTTTTGTGTAAAGCCATGTGCCGCCTGAGGTTTTGTATAAATTTCACTGATTTCCCACAAACTGAGCAGCTGAAAGGACTCTCCCCAGTGTGAACAACCATGTGACACTGGAGATTCGATTTCAGAGAAAACCTCTTCCCACAAACTGAGCAGCTGAAGGGTTTTTCTCCAGTATGAACGAGCATGTGCCGCTTCAGCTCAGACTCACATCGACAGACTTTGCCGCAGCTCTGACAGAAAGGTTTATTACTGGAGTTACTGCTGTCAGAGACGGCTGTGCCATGGCTCATATGAACGACCATGTGTCGCTTGAAATTGCGCTCCTGAGAAAACGTCTTCCCACAGACCGAGCAGCTGAAAGGTTGCCCTCTGGTGTGACTGACCATGTGACATCTGGAGATTGCGATTTTGGAAAAAACTCTTCCCACAATCTGAGCAGCTGAAAGGTTTCTCTCTGGTGTGAGCTCGCGAGTGTCGCTTCAAAAGAGACTCGTATCGGAAATGTTTTGCCGCAGGTCGAACACGAATATTTGTTACTGGAGTTATTGCTGTCAGAGATGGACGCGTCCCGTGACGTGTGAACGCTCATGTGAGCCTGGAGACTCTTCTTCCGTGCAAACCTCTTCCCACAAACGGAGCAGCTGAAGGGTTTCTCTCCGCTGTGACCAATCATGTGACTCTGGACATGGCTCTTCTGTGAAAAACGCTTCCCACAGACTGAGCAGCTGAAAGGTTTCTCTCCGGTGTGAACTCGGATGTGGTACACCAACAAAGATCTTTTAGAGAACGCTCTGCCACAGTTCGTACAGACGTGGCTCCTGGAAACTCCGCTGTGGTTTTGACTGGAGGGAGCTGAGCGTTTGTCCTGGTGGAGTAGAGCGCCCCCTGGTGGAGGCAGAGAGACCGGTCGTGTCCCTGCGTCCTGTGTGTGCGTCTCTTCCTCTTCAGTCTTCACAGAGACACCACTCACCTCAAACTCTGGAACACACAACAATAACAATAACAACAGCAGGAAAACACAATCACACAATCCTCTCACTGACGCTGAACTAATGAAGACCAAATGCTCTTTCAAACTGAATATTTATTATTCATTTAACACACTGTGGTAGTAATAGTACACGGCGCAAAAAAAGTAAAGGAACACTCCGAAAACACATCTGATGAGGAGGAGAGCGCTCATGCTGGATGTTTACGCTGATCTGACCTGGGCAATGTTTGATGAAAATAAAAATGATCACCTGCCAGATGACTGAGTTTGAAGACTTAACTTAATGAGATGACTGGTGGCGTTCTGGAGCATCTCCTCCCAGACCTGCACCAGGGCATCACTGAGCTCCTGGAGGTTCTGAGGTGCAGCCTGGCGGTGTAGATGGACTGAAACATAATGCTCCAGAAGTGGGAACAATTCCTTCATCCTCCAAGAACTGCCTGCATACTTCTCACCACAGGAGGCTGAGCACCAGAAGGAATTGAACCTGTGTGAAGTTGGCCCCCCCCACATGATTGAAAATTAACAAAACTATAGCAGTTCGTTTGTGCATCGTTTGTGCTCCCTCCATTTTTGCTGTTACTGTTGGAGCAGCAGTGGAATAAACCAGGACTGGACTATATATGGCTGTTATGACAGGATTCGATTTGTTTTTTTGTTTGTTTTTTTGCCGAGGGAGGTCGACACAAGGTACATTTTCCAATTATTTGTCTGTTGTTTGGAGTTCCTGATAGTTGTCAAACTCAGCAGCTACACATCTGCTCACACACAGCTCGCCTGTACAGTTACCAGTATACAATTTAAAAGTGAGCTTCTGGTATAAAGCCTCACATTTTGTGTCAGCAGGATGTAAACGAGGAGTTTAATTACCTTCTCATTAGTTGGGTTGTAGTTGGTTGTTGGGTTAGCCTACTTGCAGTATAGATTGGGCTGCATAAAAACAAATGAATGATTAATATTTCAAAAATGGAGGGTGCACAAACGTTAATTTTGCGAGCACAAACGATGCACAAACGAATTGACATAGTTTTGTTAATTTTCAATCATGTGGGGGGGGGGCAGCTTCACCCAGGTAGGAATCGAGCGTACGATCTGACGGTGGGTCTGAGGGTTTCATCCTGATACCTAACGGCAGTCAGACCATCACTAATCACAAACCCGTCAGTCTGAACAACGTCCCAGGCAGCAGAACCCTTCCACGTCTGTCACAGGTGCTCAGGGTGAACCTGCACTCGTGTGATGCTCAACAAAAACCTCTGCTACATAACTGACCACATCTACATCTGAGTCACAGACCTGACGCTCTACTCTGAGTAAAAAGTGTTCCTTTAATTGTTTTGAACAGTGCACTGCTAATAATGGTAGCAACAGTAGTAGCCACAGTAGTAATAGTAGCAGTGAGCACTCTCTGTTATAAACACTGCAGTACTTTTTGAGCAGAGGTTTGGAGTATTTCTGGTCACATGAGCTGAACTCCTCACTTCTGCTGTAAATAATCTGTGTAATCTGAGCACTGCGTTTAAACTGGTTATAGTTTAATCTTTAGTTGCAGGTTTATACCAAATTCTTCCTCTAGGCCTCCTGCCTCATCCTCTGTACCCATGTATCCACTGTCCCTCTTCTGGACATGTCCAAACCATCTCAGTCTGGACACATCTGGCTTTATCTCCAAAACATTCAGTATAATATAAGCTGAGCAGTCCCTGGTGTTTCATTTCCAAAGTAACTCCTTCACTTCACAGTAGTCACGGTCTGACTGTGTAAAAGTACAAACCTGTTCTGTTCAGCACGACTCTGGGCTGGAGCAGTTTGTCCAGGAGTCTCCGCTGTCTCTCGGTCTCCTCTTCGTATTCTGCTATGGTTCTCTCCAAAAGCTCAAAGATCTCCTCCGCAGCCGCAGCCAGGCGCTGCTTCACCAACTCTCGAGACGTTTTACACCGAGCTAGTTCTGGTTCAACCCGGTTCAGTTCGGTTCTGGTGCTGAAGTGATCAAAACATTTGTCCTGTTGAAGCAGAGCGCCCCCTGGTTGTGTCCCTGCGTCCTCTGTGTGCGTCTCTTCCTCTTCAGTCTTCACAGAGAAACCACTCACCTCAAACTCTGGAACACACAACAATAACAATAACAACAGCAGGAAAACAGACCACAGCACCATGAAGTCCACCTCAAGTTTCCCTGATCCTGGACTAAAACCAGACTGGGACTAAGTTCCCCATGACCTGCCCTGTGCCTGTAAATACTTCAGTACAAAGACTCGGGATAATCCCATGTGGATTACTGCCCAGCACAGAGTGTGACCTGAGCCTGTACCTGAGGGGGGCGCTGTGTCCTCTGTCTTCACATCACTGCAGAGCTGTGACGTGATGATGTCACTGTGTAACACCTCCTGCTCCTCTTTAACCTGGGGGAGCTCTGGGTGGCTCTCTGCTGAAAGACACAAGGATTTCAGAAGAAGTTCACGCTTTAACAGTAACTGAACAGCTGAAAGGTCTCCCTGGGTCTGAGGAATCTCACTGACGCTGAACTAATGAAGACCAAATGCTCTTTCAAACCGACTGTGAATATTTATTATCAGCCCATATTAACACACCGATATGTTTCTGTAACACAGTTTATTACAGCATTCTACTAAGAAATATCTAACAGAGTATTTGTAGACTTTGGTGGGGAAGGGAAGAGAGGGGAATCTGACCCCCACCCTGACCGTTCAGGTCGGCCACCACAGAGGTGTTGTCTGACCGGACCATGGTGTGACCACCATGGGTGCAGGAGCACCTTCGGCATTGTCACCATCTCCAGGAGATTTCTGGGCCCCAGTGGTGAGGTCCAGGACCTGCCCACCGAGCGCCAGCCGAGCGCACCGCCCCAGCCGGTCAGGCGTCCGTAAACACCTCTGTGTCGTGTGGGACGCATCCTAACTGGACATCCTGTAGTAGGAGACCAGCCAAGACCTGATGTCGCTCCCTGCGGTCGGAGCAACCGTCACAGGCGACAGTCGGCCCTGGACAGGATGGAGTCTGAGGCATGAGAACCATGGAGACCTCTCGTGCAGCAGTCCCACTACTGGACGACCGTCAAACCCACCGCCCCATCATGAAGAAGGGACGGCCACAGTGAGACAGAACCAGCGGCTCGTCCAAGACCATCTGCCCCGACCTCGCCAGTGAGATCTACAGACATCATCCAGTCACTGGGCCTGATGCTGACCATCAGTTTGTGGAACAAACTCTTCACTCTGTATTTGTCGTGGACACGCAGGTCCAGTATCAGCCACACACCATCTGCATTCTGAGGTTCCACCTCCGCCTTCAGTAAAACCTTGTCAGAGGTCGCACCGTTGAACCGGGGGACGTGCGGAGCTCAGACCAAAAGGGAGCGGGTCCCTAAGGCGAGAGGCCCGGGTCATTCCTTTGTGAGGAAGAAGTGTGCTCTTTGAAGTGAATGTGATGGGTCATACATCTTTTATTATAAGACGAACATCGCCCCTGCAACCAGAAGCAGGGCGGGGGTCTGGTTTAGGGAGGCTCTCCTGTGGTCCCACCATCTCCTGCGTTCCCTCTGAAGAACATGTGAGAGCTGTGAGCTGTGGGAGCACATCTCTGAGGAGAAGAAGAAGAGCGGCTCCACCACACGAGAGCAGGTGAGCAGACCAGAGCTGAGGAGGTGAGAACTGTGCTGAAGCTCTAGAGCTGGACCTCCAACAGAACATTTATCTCTGTCGTAGGAGTCCAGAGGGTCGCGGTCAGGCTCAGGGAAGACAGAGGCAGCATCTTCCTCGTACACACGACGCTTGTCGTCATCATCATCCTACCTCCTGGGTACGGCGCCTCTCCAGAGAGCGGGCTGCCAGCAGCACAGTGAGCGCTGTAAGAGCTGTGTCCCAGCCCAGAGCAGAGGAAGCAGAGGAAGCAGAGGAAGCAGAGGAAGCAGAGGAAGCAGAGGAAGCAGAGGAAGCAGAGCTTGAGGTCGTCTCTGGAGGGAGGGCAGAAGAAACACACTGCATCTGCAGAGCTTGACACCGGAGGCTGAAGACATCTCCAGTGGTGAGTCTGAGACAGTTCTGTTGTCTCGCTGGAAGAAGTCTTACTAAAAGTTTTGTTTTGAAAAGGTTGTCGCTCTCTCAAACGCTGCATGGATGGAGCT
This sequence comes from Bostrychus sinensis, assembly GCA_020698575.1. NCBI lineage: Eukaryota > Metazoa > Chordata > Actinopteri > Gobiiformes > Eleotridae > Bostrychus > Bostrychus sinensis. The sequence continues at coordinate 34,083,154 of CM036255.1, read as the reverse complement.
CATTTAGCCCTGGCCATTTCCCTGCCGTTATTGCAGCGGTAGATTTTTTTATGTCTCCGGCGCGAGGCCACGCCTCAGGGTCAACAACCAAAGCCCACAGAGCGTAGCACATACAACATATAAACTTCATTTTCTCGTTATAACTGGAAAACAATTGTTTTCCCAAAATCCTGATAAAATGACACCGTGTTCTAAAGCTGCAGACTCGGAGCCTGCACTCAGAGTCACAGGGGCCTGAGACTGCAGGCTCCGTCTCTGCAGCTTCATACTCAGTGAAAGAGGCAGAGGTGACAGAGATTATGCCTCACATATTTATCATCAGTATTTGTTGTCACATATCGTCTTCTGTAACTGTAAAGAGATGGAAAAGAGATTTTAACTCAAGGCACTTCCTGGGAAAATAAAGGTTAAATAAATAAATAAATGAAAGGCAACTGTGACTCTGCTGAGTCTCTGTGAGATTTGGGCTGTGATGCTTTTGTCCAGATCTCAGAGCGTCTTCTTTCATCTTTTAGCAGTTCACAGGAAACTCACCAAATCACTTCATCTCGATGTAAAAACTCAAAACGGCAACAGCTTTAGCTCATTTCTCTGCTGCAGAACCTTGCATAATAATCCAAATGTATTTGTTGCTCTGCTTGCACAGAGTCTGACTGAGATTCTCTCTTGGTTTTCTCTGTGGCCCAGTGCAGAACAACAGTGTGCAGAAGACACTGGAACATGGCGCTAGTGTTACAGAAATGTGTATATAAGTGATCTACTTTTATATGTCTAATAAATCCTAAATACAATATGTGTGTTATGAATGTATTAATCATGTGCTGAGTTACAGAGTGTTCCAGTAGATAATGCTGACGCACGACTGACTGCTTAATCTATACTGACCGTATAGATTAAGCATGGCATGGCCGCAGAAGAATGACCAACTGGATAAGAAAGTGCGGCCTCAGAACTGATAACCAGCGTTGTTATGTTAAATTATCATATGTAGAGTTGATGACTGTCTCTGTCCTAGTTCCCCAATTCCCTTATCGGACAGAGACGGTGCATGTAACCAGGGGCGTGATGTTCAATAAAAAGCATGAGAGCACCAGGGAGCCCAGAGCACATGGAGGGAATGTACCCGGTGCATGTCACTGGGTCTTTATCTCTGTCTGCTCTCCTTGCAAGTAAACCATTTAACGTGTCTGTGTTTCTTCTTGTTTTAGTATTATATAGTTGGATTAACCAGCTCCAACAAATTGGTCCTTCGAGCCGGATCTCAAGACGCCTGAGGACTCCGGAGGGCAACTGAGACCCAGGAAGACAGCGGCCGCTGCACAAATACCGTTTGACCGGCTGGCTCTTCGTTGTCGACTGGAGTCTGACGGCTGACGAGAATCCGAAGGAGAAAAACAGACACGCAAAGAGTGAGTAACCGTTGTAGACTGAATGTGAGTGTGAATGGGGGAGAAAAGACGCGACGCGCAGTAAAAAAGAAACCTGTGGCATCCTAGGCTCTGGCAGGGTAACAGAGAAGTCATCCAACGAGTAACTCGAGGTTACAAGTAGTTGGTAAATGCAAAAAAAGGGCTGAACCACCCTCCGACGGCAGATCGGTAAACGTTGGTCTACTAAAATATCGCATTTTTAAAAAGAGAAAAAAAAACTGATAAGTAGACACAGGCCATGCATGTGAGCGTGAAAGGAACTGCAACGGTGAAAACAGTTCATTTAAAACAGTCAGAAAAATACAGTGAAGTAATACAGATGTGCTAGACAAGATTTCTCCGCCTGACCGCAGGTAGAAGCCTGAGAAATACTGTATTAACTATTGTCACTGTCTGACTGAAATCTTTTCCTCTTTAGAGGGACCTTAGGTCCCGCCAGGAGGAACTAAATTATAAAAATGGGAAACAATCAGAAAAAAAGGGCGGCCGACCCGGAACAACTAAAACACAAAGATTACAAAGTAGTACAAAACCATGACCCTAAATTAAATAAATATCTCTGCAAATGGATAGAAAAATATAACTTCAATGGTAAACTCAGCACAATAGAGCTGGCGCAGCTACGAGAAAAAATACATGCAAAATGTAAGGGAAATGAAGGGAAAATGAGAAAACAAGGACTAATCGAATTAAAAGGCAAGAGAAAGTGCAGCCCTGGTGCTCACCTCTGAAGAAGGTGAAGCACAAGTTTACTACATGGAAGGAGTAAGTAAGAGTAGAGGAAGAGGACGAGAAAAAGGTCAAACAAGCAATGAGTGGGGATCAGAAGATAAGGACCTTGAATGTTGGTATTGTGGAAAACTAGGCCATAGGCAAGCAGAATGCAGAAAGCTGAAGAGAGACAAAGAGAGATCAGAGAGAGAGAGAACAGAATGACTAGACAAGTTGCAGAAAGAGTTGGGGTACGATGAGGAAGAAGGCAATGAGGAAGATCAGGAAGTAGTAATGGATATCTATGCAGCAATACATTTCACAGATGACCCAACATATATTGATGCTATAGGCGTTCCTCGGGGTGTCCCAGATGAATATAAATTGGCAGACCAAATTGCAACAGGTTTCGAAAACATACCGATAATAAGTGCCATAATACCCATCACTCCTAATAAGAATGTAGATAGAATAAACTACATCCATCACAATGTGCAGAAACTAGGAAACTACACGGAAAACGCTCTGAGAGCTGTTCATGAACAGCTGGCTGCGACATCCCTAATGGCTTTCCAGAACAGAATTGCTCTAGACATGCTGTTGGCTGAAAAAGGCTCGGTGTGCGCCATGTTTGGAGATCAGTGTTGTACTTTCATCCCTAACAACACGGCTCCACATGGTACCTTGACCAGAGCCCTGGAGGGGCTGCGCACAATGAATAAACGCATGAAAGATCAATCTGGAATAGATCGTTCTATGTGGGATGGTTGGATGAATTACTTCGGACAATGGAAGGGCCTAGTTTCAAGTGCACTGGTATCAATAGCAGTGTTTATTGCGGTGCTCACATTGTGTGGATGTTGTTGTATTCCCTGCATTAGAGGATTAGTGAACAGGTTAATTACTACTGCCATCGCTCCTACACCACATGTGGAGCAGATGCCTTTGCTGACAGTAGAAGAGGGGCCTGAGGACGTTCATGAGCAGTTAGCAGAACTTTTCAATGAAGACAATGTCTAAACACCCCTCTGAGTGTAAAACACAGTGATTCCGTAACTAAAAATCGACTAGAAGTGGTTATGAGATGATAAAATAAAAGTTGATAAACAGGAGGGAAATGTTAGAGAAATGTGTATATAAGTGATCTACTTTATATGTCTAATAAATCCTAAGTACAATATGTGTGTTATGAATGTATTAATCATGTGCTGAGTTACAGAGTGTTCCAGTAAGATAATGCTGACGCACGACTGACTGCTTAATCTATACTGACCGTATAGATTAAGCATGGCATGGCCGCAGAAGAATGACCAACTGGATAAGAAAGTGCGGCCTCAGAACTGATAACCAGCGTTGTTATGTTAAATTATCATATGTAGAGTTGATGACTGTCTCTGTCCTAGTTCCCCAATTCCCTTATCGGACAGAGACGGTGCATGTAACCAGGGGCGTGATGTTTAATAAAAAGCATGAGAGCACCAGGGAGCCCAGAGCACATGGAGGGAATGTCCCCGGTGCATGTCACTGGGTCTTTGTCTCTGTCTGCTCTCCTTGCAAGTAAACCATTTAACGTGTCTGTGTTTCTTCTTGTTTTAGTATTATATAGTTGGATTAACCAGCTCCAACAGCTAGTGTTCTCACTCAGGAACTTATGATAAACTCAAGGCCTGCTTTTAACACAAAACTCAGCCGTTATCTTGGCAAAAACAACAGAATTAACTCAATGTCTGAGACAATGGGAAATCTGAGATCTGTGGAAGCTGCGTGTGCAGAGACTGCAGCACTGACATCATCTCTGTTCATGTTCACATCTGCACACTGTACACAGGCTGCACTGACAAATAATGTACAGGTAACAGTACATGAATGATCTAAACAAATACTACAGTACTACAGTACTACAGTACTACAGTACTACAGTACTACAATAATGCAGTATTCTGTGGTGTTGTGTGTGTGTGGGGGGGTTCTGAAGCCAGTTTTTTGGAGTCAGAGACATTTTTATGACCTGAGGAACAGCTCCTCACTCACAGGAACAGCTCCTCACTCACAGGAACAGCTCCTCACTCACAGGAACAGCTCCTCACTCACAGGAACAGCTCCTCACTCACAGGAGAGCGGCTCCTCACTCACAGGAACAGCTCCTCACTCACAGGAGAGCAGCTCCTCACTCACAGGAGAGCGGCTCCTCACTCACAGGAACAGCTCCTCACTCACAGGAGAGCGGCTCCTCACTCACAGGAACAGCTCCTCACTCACAGGAACAGCTCCTCACTCACAGAAACAGCTCCTCACTCGCAGGAGAGCGGCTCCTCACTCACAGGAGAGCAGCTCCTCACTCGCAGGAGAGCGGCTCCTCACTCGCAGGAGAGCGGCTCCTCACTCACAGGAACAGCTCCTCACTCACAGGAGAGCGGCTCCTCACTCGCAGGAGAGTGGCTCCTCACTCACAGGAGAGCAGCTCCTCACTCGCAGGAGAGCGGCTCCTCACTCACAGGAACAGCTCCTCACTCACAGGAGAGCGGCTCCTCACTCGCAGGAACAGCTCCTCACTCACAGGAACAGCTCCTCACTCACAGGAACAGCTCCTCACTCGCAGGAGAGCGGCTCCTCACTCGCAGGAGAGCGGCTCCTCACTCACAGGAGAGCGGCTCCTCACTCGCAGGAGAGCGGCTCCTCACTCACAGGAGAGCAGCTTCTCACTCGCAGGAGAGCGGCTCCTCACTCGCAGGAGAGCGGCTCCTCACTCACAGGAGAGCAGCTCCTCACTCACAGGAGAGCAGCTCCTCACTCACAGGAGAGCGGCTCCTCACTCACAGGAGAGCAGCTCCTCACTCACAGGAACAGCTCCTCACTCACAGGAGAGCGGCTCCTCACTCACAGGAGAGCAGCTCCTCACTCACAGGAACAGCTCCTCACTCGCAGGAGAGCGGCTCCTCACTCACAGGAGAGCAGCTCCTCACTCACAGGAACAGCTCCTCACTCGCAGGAGAGCGGCTCCTCACTCACAGGAGAGCAGCTCCTCACTCACAGGAACAGCTCCTCACTCACAGGAACAGCTCCTCACTCGCAGGAGAGCGGCTCCTCACTCACAGGAGAGCAGCTCCTCACTCACAGGAACAGCTCCTCACTCACAGGAGAGCAGCTCCTCACTCACAGGAACAGCTCCTCACTCGCAGGAGAGCGGCTCCTCACTCACAGGAGAGCAGCTCCTCACTCACAGGAACAGCTCCTCACTCGCAGGAGAGCGGCTCCTCACTCACAGGAGAGCAGCTCCTCACTCACAGGAACAGCTCCTCACTCACAGGAACAGCTCCTCACTCGCAGGAGAGCGGCTCCTCACTCACAGGAACAGCTCCTCACTCACAGGAGAGCGGCTCCTCACTCGCAGGAACAGCTCCTCACTCACAGGAACAGCTCCTCACTCACAGGAACAGCTCCTCACTCGCAGGAGAGCGGCTCCTCACTCGCAGGAGAGCGGCTCCTCACTCACAGGAGAGCGGCTCCTCACTCGCAGGAGAGCGGCTCCTCACTCACAGGAGAGCAGCTTCTCACTCGCAGGAGAGCGGCTCCTCACTCGCAGGAGAGCGGCTCCTCACTCACAGGAGAGCAGCTCCTCACTCACAGGAACAGCTCCTCACTCGCAGGAGAGCGGCTCCTCACTCACAGGAGAGCAGCTCCTCACTCACAGGAGAACAGCTCCTCACTCACAGGAACAGCTCCTCACTCGCAGGAGAGCGGCTCCTCACTCACAGGAGAGCGGCTCCTCACTCACTGTGGTTAGGTATGGAACTAATGTACAGGAGGGGTCTGGGTCCTCCTCCTGACTGTAGCGTGAGTAAAACAATGTGCAGTTTTCTTTTCCCTGTGTCGTCGGTGGCAGAGCTGAAGTCTGGAAGCATTTTGTTGTTAAACTGTGCAATGTGTTCAATATTTTTTGCTTTAACAAACTTAAAACAACTTACTAACAACTAACTACTGTCTACTTCACAACTTTTCATGACTGAGACTCAGTCTACTCTCATCTCCTCAGTGCAGCGCTGATGCCTTTCCTTTCACAATAAAGTTGTTTCTGCTGCTGGAAAAGGATGAAGCTTTATTTTGAAGGGTCACAGGAAGTGGTGGATTGCTGTTAACAGAAACTTTACAGTGCTTCCTCTCCAGCTGCAGTTTCTCCTCTGCTCTTCTCCATCTCTCCTCTGACTTTTGATCATAATTAATAACAAAATTATTGGAAATAATTATCTCTTTTGTAAAAGTTTCTGAGTAAAAGAGAAACTGGACCTGAAAAAAAAAAAAACAATAGCAAAACACTGCGGCTGTTCTCAGATGGAGCGGTGATAAACTGTGAGTCTAAGCCTAAATGATTTTCCAAACCTGTTCTGTTCAGCACGACTCTGGGCTGGAGCAGTTTGTCCAGGAGTCTCCGCTGTCTCTCGGTCTCCTCTTCGTATTCTGCTATGGTTCTCTCCAAAAGCTCAAAGATCTCCTCCGCAGCCGCAGCCAGGCGCTGCTTCACCAACTCTCTCAGCTTCACCGGGACTCGGCACATTTTACACCCAGTTAGTCCTGGTTTAGTCCTGGTTTAGTCCTGGTTTAGACCCGGTTTAGTCCTGGTTTAGACCTGGTTTAGACCTGGTTTAGTCCTGGTTTAGTCCTGGTTTAGTCCTGGTTTAGACCTGGTTTAGTCCTGGTTTAGACCTGGTTTAGTCCTGGTTTAGACCTGGTTTAGACCTGGTTAGACCTGGTTAGACCTGGTTTAGACCTGGTTTAGTCCTGGTTTAGACCTGGTTTAGTCCTGGTTTAGACCTGGTTAGACCTGGTTTAGACCTGGTTTAGTCCTGGTTTAGACCTGGTTTAGTCCTGGTTTTAAACCTGGTTTAGTCCTGGTTTAGACCTGGTTTAGTCCTGGTTTTAAACCTGGTTTAGTCCTGGTTTAGACCTGGTTAGACCTGGTTAGACCTGGTTTAGTCCTGGTTTAGACCTGGTTTAGACTTGGTTTAGTCCTGGTTTAGTCCTGGTTTAGTCCTGGTTTAATCCTGGTTTAGTCCTGGTTTAGACCTGGTTAGACCTGGTTAGACCTGGTTTAGTCCTGGTTTAGACCTGGTTTAGACTTGGTTTAGTCCTGGTTTAGTCCTGGTTTAGACCTGGTTTAATCCTGGTTTAGTCCTGGTTTAGACCTGGTTAGTCCTGGTTTAGTCCTGGTTTAATCCTGGTTTAGTCCTGGTTTAGACTTGGTTTAGTCCTGGTTTAGTCCTGGTTTAGTCCTGGTTTTAAACCTGGTTTAGTCCTGGTTTAGACCTGGTTTAGTCCTGGTTTTAAACCTGGTTTAGTCCTGGTTTAGTCCTGGTTTAGACCTGGTTAGACCTGGTTAGACCTGGTTTAGTCCTGGTTTAGTCCTGGTTTAGACCTGGTTTAATCCTGGTTTAGTCCTGGTTTAAACCTGGTTAGTCCTGGTTTAGTAGTGGTTTAATCCTGGTTTAGTCCTGGTTTAGACCTGGTTAGTCCTGGTTTAGTAGTGGTTTAATCCTGGTTTAGACCTGGTTTAGACCTGGTTTAGTCCTGGTTTAGACCTGGTTTAGTCCTGGTTTTAAACCTGGTTTAGTCCTGGTTTAGACCTGGTTTAGTCCTGGTTTTAAACCTGGTTTAGTCCTGGTTTAGTCCTGGTTTAGACCTGGTTTAATCCTGGTTTAGTCCTGGTTTAGACCTGGTTAGTCCTGGTTTAGTCCTGGTTTAATCCTGGTTTAGTCCTGGTTTAGACTTGGTTTAGTCCTGGTTTAGTCCTGGTTTAGTCCTGGTTTTAAACCTGGTTTAGTCCTGGTTTAGACCTGGTTTAGTCCTGGTTTAGTCCTGGTTTAGTCCTGGTTTAGACCTGGTTAGACCTGGTTAGACCTGGTTTAGTCCTGGTTTAGTCCTGGTTTAGACCTGGTTTAATCCTGGTTTAGTCCTGGTTTAGACCTGGTTAGTCCTGGTTTAGTCCTGGTTTAATCCTGGTTTAGTCCTGGTTTAGACTTGGTTTAGTCCTGGTTTAGACCTGGTTAGTCCTGGTTTAGTCCTGGTTTTAAACCTGGTTTAGTCCTGGTTTAGACCTGGTTTAGTCCTGGTTTTAAACCTGGTTTAGTCCTGGTTTAGTCCTGGTTTAGACCTGGTTAGACCTGGTTAGAGCTGGTTTAGTCCTGGTTTAGTCCTGGTTTAGACCTGGTTTAATCCTGGTTTAGTCCTGGTTTAGACCTGGTTTAATCCTGGTTTAGTCCTGGTTTAGACCTGGTTAGACCTGGTTAGACCTGGTTTAGTCCTGGTTTAGTCCTGGTTTAGACCTGGTTTAATCCTGGTTTAGTCCTGGTTTAGACCTGGTTTAATCCTGGTTTAGACCTGGTTTAGACCTGGTTTAGTCCTGGTTTAATCCTGGTTTAGTCCTGGTTTAGACCTGGTTTAGTCCTGGTTTAGTCCTGGTTTAGACCTGGTTTAGTCCTGGTTTAGTCCTGGTTTAGACCTGGTTTAGTCCTGGTTTAGTCCTGGTTTAGACCTGGTTTAGACCTGGTTTAGTCCTGGTTTAGTCCTGGTTTAGACCTGGTTTAGTCCTGGTTTAGTCCTGGTTTAGACCTGGTTTAGTCCTGGTTTAGTCCTGGTTTAGTCCTGGTTTAGACCTGGTTTAAACCTGGTTTAGTCCTGGTTTAGACCTGGTTAGTCCTGGTTTAGTCCTGGTTTAATCCTGGTTTAGTCCTGGTTTAGACCTGGTTTAGTCCTGGTTTAGTCCTGGTTTAGACCTGGTTTAGTCCTGGTTTAGTCCTGGTTTAGACCTGGTTTAGTCCTGGTTTAGTCCTGGTTTAGACCTGGTTTAGACCTGGTTTAGTCCTGGTTTAGTCCTGGTTTAGTCCTGGTTTAGTCCTGGTTTAGTCCTGGTTTAGACCTGGTTTAGTCCTGGTTTAGTCCTGGTTTAGTCCTGGTTTAGACCTGGTTTAGTCCTGGTTTAGTCCTGGTTTAGTCCTGGTTTAGTCCTGGTTTAGACCTGGTTTAGTCCTGGTTTAGTCCTGGTTTAGTCCTGGTTTAGACCTGGTTTAGTCCTGGTTTAGACCTGGTTTAGTCCTGGTTTAGTCCTGGTTTAGACCTGGTTTAGTCCTGGTTTAGTCCTGGTTTAGACCTGGTTTAGTCCTGGTTTAGACCTGGTTTAGTCCTGGTTTAGTCCTGGTTTAGTCCTGGTTTAGACCTGGTTTAGACCTGGTTTAGACCTGGTTTAGTCCTGGTTTAGACCTGGTTAAGACCTGGTTTAGTCCTGGTTTAGTCCTGGTTTAGTCCTGGTTTAGACCTGGTTTAGTCCTGGTTTAGACCTGGTTTAGTCCAGATTTAGTCCTGGTTTAGTCCTGGTTTAGACCTGGTTTAGTCCTGGTTTAGACCTGGTTTAGTCCTGGTTTAGACCTGGTTTAGTCCTGGTTTAGTCCTGGTTTAGACCTGGTTTAGTCCTGGTTTAGACCTGGTTTAGTCCTGGTTTAGACCTGGTTTAGTCCTGGTTTAGACCTGGTTTAGTCCAGGTTTAGTCCTGGTTTAGTCCTGGTTTAGTCCTGGTTTAGACCTGGTTTAATCCTGGTTTAGTCCTGGTTTAGACCTGGTTAGTCCTGGTTTAGTCCTGGTTTAATCCTGGTTTAGTACTGGTTTAGACTTGGTTTAGTCCTGGTTTAGTCCTGGTTTAGTCCTGGTTTTAAACCTGGTTTAGTCCTGGTTTAGACCTGGTTTAGTCCTGGTTTTAAACCTGGTTTAGTCCTGGTTTAGTCCTGGTTTAGACCTGGTTAGACCTGGTTAGACCTGGTTTAGTCCTGGTTTAGTCCTGGTTTAGACCTGGTTTTATCCTGGTTTAGTCCTGGTTTAGACCTGGTTAGTCCTGGTTTAGTCCTGGTTTAATCCTGGTTTAGTCCTGGTTTAGACTTGGTTTAGTCCTGGTTTAGACCTGGTTAGTCCTGGTTTAGTCCTGGTTTTAAACCTGGTTTAGTCCTGGTTTAGACCTGGTTTAGTCCTGGTTTTAAACCTGGTTTAGTCCTGGTTTAGTCCTGGTTTAGACCTGGTTAGACCTGGTTAGAGCTGGTTTAGTCCTGGTTTAGTCCTGGTTTAGACCTGGTTTAATCCTGGTTTAGTCCTGGTTTAGACCTGGTTTAATCCTGGTTTAGTCCTGGTTTAGACCTGGTTAGACCTGGTTAGACCTGGTTTAGTCCTGGTTTAGTCCTGGTTTAGACCTGGTTTAATCCTGGTTTAGTCCTGGTTTAGACCTGGTTTAATCCTGGTTTAGTCCTGGTTTAGACCTGGTTTAGACCTGGTTTAGTCCTGGTTTAATCCTGGTTTAGTCCTGGTTTAGACCTGGTTTAGTCCTGGTTTAGTCCTGGTTTAGATCTGGTTTAGTCCTGGTTTAGTCCTGGTTTAGACCTGGTTTAGTCCTGGTTTAGTCCTGGTTTAGACCTGGTTTAGACCTGGTTTAGTCCTGGTTTAGTCCTGGTTTAGACCTGGTTTAGTCCTGGTTTAGTCCTGGTTTAGACCTGGTTTAGACCTGGTTTAGTCCTGGTTTAGTCCTGGTTTAGACCTGGTTTAGTCCTGGTTTAGTCCTGGTTTAGTCCTGGTTTAGACCTGGTTTAGACCTGGTTTAGTCCTGGTTTAGACCTGGTTAGTCCTGGTTTAGTCCTGGTTTAATCCTGGTTTAGACCTGGTTTAGTCCTGGTTTAGTCCTGGTTTAGACCTGGTTTAGTCCTGGTTTAGTCCTGGTTTAGACCTGGTTTAGACCTGGTTTAGTCCTGGTTTAGTCCTGGTTTAGACCTGGTTTAGTCCTGGTTTAGTCCTGGTTTAGACCTGGTTTAGTCCTGGTTTAGTCCTGGTTTAGACCTGGTTTAGTCCTGGTTTAGTCCTGGTTTAGACCTGGTTTAGACCTGGTTTAGTCCTGGTTAGTCCTGGTTTAGTCCTGGTTTAGACCTGGTTTAGTCCTGGTTTAGTCCTGGTTTAGACCTGGTTTAGACCTGGTTTAGTCCTGTTTTAGTCCTGGTTTAGTCCTGGTTTAGTCCTAGTTTAGTCCTGGTTTAGACCTGGTTTAGACCTGGTTTAGTCCTGGTTTAGTCCTGGTTTAGTCCTGGTTTAGACCTGGTTTAGTCCTGGTTTAGTCCTGGTTTAGACCTGGTTTAGTGCTGGTTTAGTCCTGGTTTAGTCCTGGTTTAGACCTGGTTTAGTCCTGGTTTAGTCCTGGTTTAGTCCTGGTTTAGTCCTGGTTTAGACCTGGTTTAGTCCTGGTTTAGTCCTGGTTTAGACCTGGTTTAGTCCTGGTTTAGTCCTGGTTTAGACCTGGTTTAATCCTGGTTTAGTCCTGGTTTAGACCTGGTTTAGTCCTGGTTTAGACCTGGTTTAGACCTGGTTTAGTCCTGGTTTAGTCCTGGTTTAGACCTGGTTTAGTCCTGGTTTAGTCCTGGTTTAGTCCTGGTTTAGTCCTGGTTTAGACCTGGTTTAGTCCTGGTTTAGTCCTGGTTTAGTCCTGGTTTAGACCTGGTTTAGACCTGGTTTAGTCCTGGTTTAGTCCTGGTTTAGACCTGGTTTAGACCTGGTTTAGTCCTGGTTTAGTCCTGGTTTAGTCCTGGTTTAGTCCTGGTTTAGACCTGGTTTAGACCTGGTTTAGTCCTGGTTTAGTCCTGGTTTAGACCTGGTTTAGACCTGGTTTAGTCCTGGTTTAGACCTGGTTTAGTCCTGGTTTAGTCCTGGTTTAGTCCTGGTTTAGACCTGGTTTAGACCTGGTTTAGTCCTGGTTTAGTCCTGGTTTAGACCTGGTTAGACCTGGTTTAGTCCTGGTTTAGTCCTGGTTTAGACCTGGTTTTATCCTGGTTTAGTCCTGGTTTAGACCTGGTTAGTCCTGGTTTAGTCCTGGTTTAATCCTGGTTTAGTCCTGGTTTAGACTTGGTTTAGTCCTGGTTTAGACCTGGTTAGTCCTGGTTTAGTCCTGGTTTGAAACCTGGTTTAGTCCTGGTTTAGACCTGGTTTAGTCCTGGTTTTAAACCTGGTTTAGTCCTGGTTTAGTCCTGGTTTAGACCTGGTTAGACCTGGTTAGAGCTGGTTTAGTCCTGGTTTAGTCCTGGTTTAGACCTGGTTTAATCCTGGTTTAGTCCTGGTTTAGACCTGGTTTAATCCTGGTTTAGTCCTGGTTTAGACCTGGTTAGACCTGGTTAGACCTGGTTTAGTCCTGATTTAGTCCTGGTTTAGACCTGGTTTAATCCTGGTTTAGTCCTGGTTTAGACCTGGTTTAATCCTGGTTTAGTCCTGGTTTAGACCTGGTTTAGACCTGGTTTAGTCCTGGTTTAATCCTGGTTTAGTCCTGGTTTAGACCTGGTTTAGTCCTGGTTTAGTCCTGGTTTAGATCTGGTTTAGTCCTGGTTTAGTCCTGGTTTAGACCTGGTTTAGTCCTGGTTTAGTCCTGGTTTAGACCTGGTTTAGACCTGGTTTAGTCCTGGTTTAGTCCTGGTTTAGACCTGGTTTAGTCCTGGTTTAGTCCTGGTTTAGACCTGGTTTAGACCTGGTTTAGTCCTGGTTTAGTCCTGGTTTAGACCTGGTTTAGTCCTGGTTTAGTCCTGGTTTAGTCCTGGTTTAGACCTGGTTTAGACCTGGTTTAGTCCTGGTTTAGACCTGGTTAGTCCTGGTTTAGTCCTGGTTTAATCCTGGTTTAGACCTGGTTTAGTCCTGGTTTAGTCCTGGTTTAGACCTGGTTTAGTCCTGGTTTAGACCTGGTTTAGACCTGGTTTAGTCCTGGTTTAGTCCTGGTTTAGACCTGGTTTAGTCCTGGTTTAGTCCTGGTTTAGACCTGGTTTAGTCCTGGTTTAGTCCTGGTTTAGACCTGGTTTAGTCCTGGTTTAGTCCTGGTTTAGACCTGGTTTAGACCTGGTTTAGTCCTGGTTTAGTCCTGGTTTAGTCCTGGTTTAGACCTGGTTTAGTCCTGGTTTAGTCCTGGTTTAGACCTGGTTTAGACCTGGTTTAGTCCTGTTTTAGTCCTGGTTTAGTCCTGGTTTAGTCCTAGTTTAGTCCTGGTTTAGACCTGGTTTAGACCTGGTTTAGTCCTGGTTTAGTCCTGGTTTAGTCCTGGTTTAGACCTGGTTTAGTCCTGGTTTAGTCCTGGTTTAGACCTGGTTTAGTGCTGGTTTAGTCCTGGTTTAGTCCTGGTTTAGACCTGGTTTAGTCCTGGTTTAGTCCTGGTTTAGTCCTGGTTTAGTCCTGGTTTAGACCTGGTTTAGTCCTGGTTTAGTCCTGGTTTAGTCCTGGTTTAGACCTGGTTTAGTCCTGGTTTAGTCCTGGTTTAGACCTGGTTTAATCCTGGTTTAGTCCTGGTTTAGACCTGGTTTAGTCCTGGTTTAGACCTGGTTTAGACCTGGTTTAGTCCTGGTTTAGTCCTGGTTTAGTCCTGGTTTAGTCCTGGTTTAGTCCTGGTTTAGACCTGGTTTAGTCCTGGTTTAGTCCTGGTTTAGACCTGGTTTAGACCTGGTTTAGTCCTGGTTTAGTCCTGGTTTAGACCTGGTTTAGACCTGGTTTAGTCCTGGTTTAGTCCTGGTTTAGTCCTGGTTTAGACCTGGTTTAGTCCTGGTTTAGACCTGGTTTAGTCCAGGTTTAGTCCTGGTTTAGTCCTGGTTTAGACCTGGTTTAGTCCTGGTTTAGACCTGGTTTAGTCCTGGTTTAGACCTGGTTTAGTCCTGGTTTAGACCTGGTTTAGTCCTGGTTTAGTCCTGGTTTAGTCCTGGTTTAGTCCTGGTTTAGACCTGGTTTAGTCCTGGTTTAGTCCTGGTTTAGACCTGGTTTAGTCCTGGTTTAGACCTGGTTTAGTCCTGGTTTAGACCTGGTTTAGACCTGGTTTAGTCCTGGTTTAGTCCTGGTTTAGTCCTGGTTTAGTCCTGGTTTAGACCTGGTTTAGTCCTGGTTTAGTCCTGGTTTAGTCCTGGTTTAGTCCTGGTTTAGACCTGGTTTAGTCCTGGTTTAGTCCTGGTTTAGACCTGGTTTAGTCCTGGTTTAGACCTGGTTTAGTCCTGGTTTAGACCTGGTTTAGACCTGGTTTAGTCCTGGTTTAGTCCTGGTTTAGTCCTGGTTTAGACCTGGTTTAGTCCTGGTTTAGACCTGGTTTAGTCCAGGTTTAGTCCTGGTTTAGTCCTGGTTTAGACCTGGTTTAGTCCTGGTTTAGACCTGGTTTAGTCCAGGTTTAGTCCTGGTTTAGTCCTGGTTTAGTCCTGGTTTAGTCCAGGTTTAGTCCTGGTTTAGTCCTGGTTTAGACCTGGTTTAGACCTGGTTTAGTCCTGGTTTAGACCTGGTTTAGTCCAGGTTTAGTCCTGGTTTAGTCCTGGTTTAGTCCAGGTTTAGTCCTGGTTTAGTCCTGGTTTAGACCTGGTTTAGACCTGGTTTAGTCCTGGTTTAGACCTGGTTTAGTCCAGGTTTAGTCCTGGTTTAGTCCTGGTTTAGTCCAGGTTTAGTCCTGGTTTAGTCCTGGTTTAGACCTGGTTTAGACCTGGTTTAGTCCTGGTTTAGTCCTGGTTTAGTCCAGGTTTAGTCCTGGTTTAGACCTGGTTTAGACCTGGTTTAGTCCTGGTTTAGTCCAGGTTTAGTCCTGGTTTAGTCCTGGTTTAGACCTGGTTTAGACCTGGTTTAGTCCTGGTTTAGTCCAGGTTTAGTCCTGGTTTAGTCCTGGTTTAGACCTGGTTTAGTCCTGGTTTAGTCCTGGTTTAGTCCTGGTTTAGTCCAGGTTTAGTCCTGGTTTAGACCTGGTTTAGACCTGGTTTAGTCCTGGTTTAGTCCAGGTTTAGTCCTGGTTTAGACCTGGTTTAGACCTGGTTTAGTCCTGGTTTAGTCCAGGTTTAGTCCTGGTTTAGACCTGGTTTAGACCTGGTTTAGTCCTGGTTTAGTCCAGGTTTAGTCCTGGTTTAGTCCTGGTTTAGACCTGGTTTAGTCCTGGTTTAGTCCTGGTTTAGACCTGGTTTAGACCTGGTTTAGTCCTGGTTTAGTCCTGGTTTAGACCTGGTTTAGTCCTGGTTTAGACCTGGTTTAGTCCAGGTTTAGTCCTGGTTTAGTCCTGGTTTAGACCTGGTTTAGTCCTGGTTTAGACCTGGTTTAGTCCTGGTTTAGACCTGGTTTAGTCCTGGTTTAGTCCTGGTTTAGACCTGGTTTAGTCCTGGTTTAGTCCTGGTTTAGTCCTGGTTTAGTCCTGGTTTAGACCTGGTTTAGTCCTGGTTTAGTCCTGGTTTAGACCTGGTTTAGTCCTGGTTTAGACCTGGTTTAGTCCTGGTTTAGACCTGGTTTAGACCTGGTTTAGTCCTGGTTTAGTCCTGGTTTAGTCCTGGTTTAGTCCTGGTTTAGACCTGGTTTAGTCCTGGTTTAGTCCTGGTTTAGTCCTGGTTTAGACCTGGTTTAGTCCTGGTTTAGTCCTGGTTTAGACCTGGTTTAGTCCTGGTTTAGACCTGGTTTAGTCCTGGTTTAGACCTGGTTTAGACCTGGTTTAGTCCTGGTTTAGTCCTGGTTTAGACCTGGTTTAGTCCTGGTTTAGACCTGGTTTAGTCCAGGTTTAGTCCTGGTTTAGTCCTGGTTTAGACCTGGTTTAGTCCTGGTTTAGACCTGGTGTAGTCCAGGTTTAGTCCTGGTTTAGTCCTGGTTTAGTCCTGGTTTAGTCCAGGTTTAGTCCTGGTTTAGTCCTGGTTTAGACCTGGTTTAGACCTGGTTTAGTCCTGGTTTAGACCTGGTTTAGTCCAGGTTTAGTCCTGGTTTAGTCCTGGTTTAGTCCAGGTTTAGTCCTGGTTTAGTCCTGGTTTAGACCTGGTTTAGACCTGGTTTAGTCCTGGTTTAGACCTGGTTTAGTCCAGGTTTAGTCCTGGTTTAGTCCTGGTTTAGACCTGGTTTAGTCCTGGTTTAGACCTGGTTTAGTCCTGGTTTAGACCTGGTTTAGTCCTGGTTTAGTCCAGGTTTAGTCCTGGTTTAGTCCTGGTTTAGACCTGGTTTAGACCTGGTTTAGTCCTGGTTTAGTCCAGGTTTAGTCCTGGTTTAGTCCTGGTTTAGACCTGGTTTAGTCCTGGTTTAGTCCTGGTTTAGTCCTGGTTTAGTCCAGGTTTAGTCCTGGTTTAGACCTGGTTTAGACCTGGTTTAGTCCTGGTTTAGTCCAGGTTTAGTCCTGGTTTAGACCTGGTTTAGACCTGGTTTAGTCCTGGTTTAGTCCAGGTTTAGTCCTGGTTTAGACCTGGTTTAGACCTGGTTTAGTCCTGGTTTAGTCCAGGTTTAGTCCTGGTTTAGTCCTGGTTTAGACCTGGTTTAGTCCTGGTTTAGTCCTGGTTTAGACCTGGTTTAGACCTGGTTTAGTCCTGGTTTAGTCCTGGTTTAGTCCTGGTTTAGACCTGGTTTAGTCCTGGTTTAGACCTGGTTTAGTCCAGGTTTAGTCCTGGTTTAGTCCTGGTTTAGACCTGGTTTAGTCCTGGTTTAGACCTGGTTTAGTCCTGGTTTAGACCTGGTTTAGTCCTGGTTTAGTCCTGGTTTAGACCTGGTTTAGTCCTGGTTTAGTCCTGGTTTAGTCCTGGTTTAGTCCTGGTTTAGACCTGGTTTAGTCCTGGTTTAGACCTGGTTTAGTCCTGGTTTAGACCTGGTTTAGTCCTGGTTTAGTCCTGGTTTAGTCCTGGTTTAGTCCTGGTTTAGACCTGGTTTAGTCCTGGTTTAGTCCTGGTTTAGTCCTGGTTTAGTCCTGGTTTAGACCTGGTTTAGTCCTGGTTTAGTCCTGGTTTAGACCTGGTTTAGTCCTGGTTTAGACCTGGTTTAGTCCTGGTTTAGACCTGGTTTAGACCTGGTTTAGTCCTGGTTTAGTCCTGGTTTAGACCTGGTTTAGTCCTGGTTCAGACCTGGTTTAGTCCAGGTTTAGTCCTGGTTTAGTCCTGGTTTAGACCTGGTTTAGTCCTGGTTTAGACCTGGTTTAGTCCAGGTTTAGTCCTGGTTTAGTCCTGGTTTAGTCCTGGTTTAGTCCAGGTTTAGTCCTGGTTTAGTCCTGGTTTAGACCTGGTTTAGACCTGGTTTAGTCCTGGTTTAGACCTGGTTTAGTCCAGGTTTAGTCCTGGTTTAGTCCTGGTTTAGTCCAGGTTTAGTCCTGGTTTAGTCCTGGTTTAGACCTGGTTTAGACCTGGTTTAGTCCTGGTTTAGACCTGGTTTAGTCCAGGTTTAGTCCTGGTTTAGTCCTGGTTTAGTCCAGGTTTAGTCCTGGTTTAGTCCTGGTTTAGACCTGGTTTAGACCTGGTTTAGTCCTGGTTTAGTCCTGGTTTAGTCCTGGTTTAGTCCAGGTTTAGTCCTGGTTTAGACCTGGTTTAGACCTGGTTTAGTCCTGGTTTAGTCCAGGTTTAGTCCTGGTTTAGTCCTGGTTTAGACCTGGTTTAGACCTGGTTTAGTCCTGGTTTAGTCCTGGTTTAGTCCTGGTTTAGTCCAGGTTTAGTCCTGGTTTAGACCTGGTTTAGACCTGGTTTAGTCCTGGTTTAGTCCAGGTTTAGTCCTGGTTTAGTCCAGGTTTAGTCCAGGTTTAGTCCTGGTTTAGTCCTGGTTTAGACCTGGTTTAGACCTGGTTTAGTCCTGGTTTAGTCCTGGTTTAGTCCTGGTTTAGTCCAGGTTTAGTCCTGGTTTAGACCTGGTTTAGACCTGGTTTAGTCCTGGTTTAGTCCAGGTTTAGTCCTGGTTTAGTCCAGGTTTAGTCCAGGTTTAGTCCAGGTTTAGTCCTGGTTTAGACCTGGTTTAGACCTGGTTTAGACCTGGTTTAGTCCTGGTTTAGTCAGATCATTAAAGTTCATTAAATCTTATTCAGAAACCAGAACAATTCATGTTTTCTTGAATATTCCGGGTTTGATGAGGCTCTTGGTGTTAGTTAGAAAAGTCCTCGCTCAGTTCCGCTCTCATTTCCTGTTTACCAGGTGCGTAATTTCCGGGGGGGTTGGGGGGCTATGACCCCCCCAAAATCAGGTCGAGCCAATATAACCCCCCCCCCCCCAATAATCACAACACTGCGATGAATATAAATATGAATTATCTCGCATGAATAACTCGTCAAGTTTCTGTATTCATTTCGTTTGCCAGCAAAATAGTAATTAGTTTATCCCTTATCCCCCCCCCCGTGCAGGAGGACACTTGGTACGGTCCACTGTCTCCTGAGGTCTGCTGTGTGTCCTCAGTCTCTGGTGTTGTCGCGGTGATAGTTACCTGTCTCTGACCTGTGCTGTCAACAGTTTACAGAGTTGGTCAACACCAACTCCAATGAAAAAGAAACAAAACCTACTGCCCAGGAGGAGGTAAACAGTCGTGTTGTCAGTAAGTGAGCTGATGATCTGACTAAATATCCAGTGTGAGGTAAAACTAAGGAGGCTGCAGTGGAATCTGGGGGCGTTTCTCAAATCCCAGGTGCCTTGCCTTGGAAGTGATTTCCTCCAAAGCCACTTCCTTCTGATCCAAGGCCAGGGTCCTGCCTCGGTCCAAACAAACGTCTGAGGAGCAGACTTCAGAGAGAACAGCGTCGCCACAGACACAGCTCCTCACTGGGTTTACTGTCATTTATTCAGATAAACTGTGAAATCTTTACACGTGGATTATATTAATACAATACTGAAATATTTATCACTTATTTAGTCTTTTATAAACAGAGAGGGGAGCGTTCACCTGGGGTGGGGGGGCACTAAGGGGGGTGGGGGTCTTTTTTGAGGGAGGGGGTCACCTTGGGAGGAAGTAAACTTTATTTTATTTTTATTTTATTTTTTTTTTGGGGGGGGGGGCACCTTTTTGTGTGTGTGCTACATTTTAGCTCATAAATAATCTCAATTTGCTAAATAAGCTTTTAAAAGTAACACATGCCCATGGCCTGCCATTTTATCAAAAAAGCTGCAGTGCATTGTGGGTGATTTTGGCCGATGCAAGGCAGTGAAGGATCCACTGATGTTCCTTGGTGAATTCCACTCACAAAAAAGCAGAAAAAACATTCAGTATCTGTAAATTCTACAAACTAAACTGAGGTCTCTGTATGTTCTTGATTTGTTTGTTCGTTTTTTTCTTGTATGTTTACCGTAGGTGTATAATTGTATGGTTATGGTTTGTACTTTTTTGTTTTGAGTTATATATAAATAATACGTTTATACAGCATGTGCCCCCAAATACTGTACAAATGTAAATTATACTATGAATAAATAAATAAAAATCCTTGGTGAATTAGCCACAGTTAGCCACGTTAGCGGAGGACAGCTGCCTGGGGAGGACATGAACACTGGAACACAGCTGGGCGACAGAGGATGAGGTGGATGCTTCCTGTGATGTCATCAAGGCAGGGCATCTGGGCTTTGAGAAACACTGTATTTACTGCTGAGCCTTGCTGTTGTGCTAACACTGACATTAGCCTAGCACAGAGCTGAAGCTAAGTAAATCACTGTAAAAGTATCATAATGCATTTCTAATACAGAAACTCAAATTAGCATCCTCCTTTTACAAAAGTACATGATTCACTGTGTAAAAAAATAAAATAAAAATAAAATATTACACCCAAAGTCATCAGTCTGACAGTGAAATTAAGAAATCTAAATTTATGAATGTATTAAAAAAAAGCGTCAGATATTGTAAGGTCAAAATGTGTCACAGTTTTTATGAGTTCATCAGAAACAGGGGGCAGATGTTACAGGTTTATTCTTCTTTCTGCTCCTTTTCTTTCATGGTATTTAGTTTAAATGTTAAATTGTTATACTTGGTTTTAGACGAATAAAAGAAAGAAAAAAAAGAAAAAAAGATGACTGTGCAGTTAAAATTATTAATACTGTACTTTCCGGACTGTAAGTCGCACTTTTTTCCATCGTCTGGCTCGGGGTGCGACGTATTACACTAATGAAAGGCTTTTATTTTGAAAGCCTAATACAGATGACATGACTCCTGTGCTGCACTGAAAACAATAAAATAAAACTCAATTATAAACTTGAGTGATAATGTTTAGCTCTTCTTTGAGAACTTTTAAACCCACGAATGAGTGTTTATTGCTATTTTTTTATTGTAAGTTAAACTATTACTCCAAAATTGACTGTATTTGTGGACAAGTGCATGGTTCTGGTTGGGGCTGAACATCGGCGTTACTTCCTATGAATAACACAATGATCTGAATCATTAATTTCACCAAAAAGTCACTTTTCTTTTCCCTACAACACTGCAACGACAGGATTTAGATGTCACAATTTGAAAATTTAAGACACAGATGAACAAATTTAATACCTGACCATATAATTTAATACTTTTAAGGCCTTGACATCTTGAAATTGAACACCTTTTTAATGCTTTTAAGACCCTGGGCTTACAGCTTTTAAGACAAAATTATTTAAATGCCTGGGTTAATTCTTGTAATTTAACAGAAATGATTTTAATTGTAATCTGGTCCTTTTTATTAAACGTCTAGCAGCTATGATTTAATGAAACAGCTCTGGGTTACAGTGGGTTATCATCGAGGCTTGATTATAAATTTAAAATATTATAGTTTTGCTAAAAACTCAGGCCAGGTGAAAGTATTTCAACATCATTTAAATGCATCAAAATACAGGAAATTTTATCTGTTTTGCACAAAATTTCTTGAGGGAGGACCCCCGACCCCCCTGCCATAAACACATCCTGTTAACATCTGTCTGGTACAATATTTAAAGACCGAACAACTATCAGTAAAAGTTTAATCAGAGTGTATGAAATCTGCAGGAAAGTTAGAATAGGACTGGAAAAAAATGCACTGGATGCAGAGGGCCCCCTCCCCATGTTTGCCTTGGGCCCCCAAATTGATAAAACCAGCCACTGAAAAAGCGTCTGTGGCATAATTTTCTGAAACATTCAGTGAAAACATATTTTGAAGTTATTTTTTAATATAAACATGTCAAAAATAACACCCATATATTATTTTTTTTCATCATCTCACTCTTTAACACATAAAAAACAACACTAAAACACATTTTCCAGTGTTGTCTTTATTCCCAAAATAAACCTCAATTAACAGCATTTTTTCACCTGCTTCATTTATTTTTCAAATCAAAAAATGTCTCTGTAAAGTCTCGAAGTCTCTTGTGCATTGAACCACAGTAGTTTTGGTTGTAGCCCACATTCACTCAGTCACACACTCATCCATTCACTCACAGCAGCGTTTTCCCCGAAGCCCTTTATTTTCGAGCCGTTTTTAATTTAAATATTGTCCGTTTCTGATAAAGTCCTTTCTCCAGAGGCTTCCTTCCTTCCCTGACTTCTCGTTTCCTGCGTCCTCCACTCAACGTCAAACAAAAACAAAAAAGGGACTGAAAAAGATCAAGACAAATTTAAAAAAGCACTGTGTTAATGTGAAGCTAACGGCAAACTTAGCATCTCCTGTGAGACAAGTTCCCTGCGGCACAAAGACATAACCAGGGCTAAACCAGGGCTAAACCAGGACTAAACCAGGACTAAACCAGGGCTAAAACCAGGGCTAAACCAGGACTAAACCAGGACATAACCAGGACATAACCAGGGCTAAACCAGGGCTAAACCAGGGCTAAACCAGGGCTAAACCAGAGCTAAACCAGAGCTAAACCAGGGCTAGACCAGGGCTAAACCAGAGCTAAACCAGAGCTAAACCAGGGCTAAACCAGGGCTAAACCAGGGCTAAACCAGGGCTAAACCAGGACTAAACCAGGGCTAAACCAGAGCTAAACCAGAGCTAAACCAGGGCTAAACCAGGACTAAACCAGGGCTAAACCAGGGCTAAACCAGGGCTAAACCAGAGCTAAACCAGAGCTAAACCAGAGCTAAACCAGGGCTAAACCAGGGCTGAACCAGGGCTAAACCAGGGCTAAACCAGGACTAAACCAGGGCTAAACCAGGACTAAACCAGGGCTAAACCAGGGCTAAACCAGGGCTAAACCAGGACTAAACCAGGGCTAAACCAGGACTAAACCAGGGCTAAACCAGGGCTAAACCAGGACTAAAACCAGGGCTAAAACCAGGACTAAACCAGGGCTAAACCAGGGCTAAACCAGGGCTAAACCAGGACTAAACCAGGACTAAACCAGGACTAAACCAGGTCTAAACCAGGTCTAAGCAAGGGCTAAAACCAGGACTAAACCAGGGCTAAAACCAGGACTAAGCAAGGGCTAAAACCAGGGCTAAACCAGGACTAACCAAGGGCTAAAACCAGGACTAAACCAGGACTAACCAAGGGCTAAAACCAGGACTAAACCAGGACTAAACCAGGGCTAAAACCAAGGGCTAAAACCAAGGCTAAACCAGGACTAAGCAAGGGCTAAAACCAGGACTAAACCAGGACTAACCAAGGGCTAAACAAGGGCTAAAACCAAGGCTAAACCAGGACTAAGCAAGGGCTAAAACCAGGACTAAACCAGGACTAACCAAGGGCTAAAACCAGGACTAAACCAGGACTAACCAAGGGCTAAAACCAGGAATAAACCAGGGCTAAACAAGGGCTAAAACCAAGGCTAAACCAGGACTAAGCAAGGGCTAAAACCAGGACTAAACCAGGACTAACCAAGGGCTAAAACCAGGACTAAACCAGGACTAATCAAGGGCTAAAACCAGGAATAAACCAGGGCTAACCAAGGGCTAAAACCAGGGCTAAACCAGGACTGACCAAGGGCTAAAACCAGGGCTAAACCACTCCTCTTCAAAGATATGTCCAATAAAAATCGGTCTTGGAAACTTTGGACACATTACTGAAAGGACACACAGTAGATGGCGCAGTTGCTTTTAGTCCTGGTTTAGACCTGGTTTAGACCTGGTTTAGACCTGGTTTAGACCTGGTTTAGTACCTGGTTTAGACCTGGTTCAGCCAGGGTTTTAGTCCGGGTTTAGTCTTTGTTACGTTTTGATTGTGACTTTCTGCTTAAATCAAATAAACTTCACAGTCTTCCAGTAAAAGTTTGTCTCATACTGTGGACACCGACTGTCGACATCAAACAGACCTAAGCATATTTTTTGTAAATTAGTGAACGCGGGGGCTTTCTGTGAAATTTACACCAGTGATGAACTTTTGAAACTGTCCTGATTTGGTGCTGAACAGTGTTTTCCCTCCAGCAGGAGTTTTCAAACCAGTGTGGTATAAACCTGTGTGTGAACAGAGCCAGAACTCAGCCCTTTACACAAACGCACCGTCACCTGAACCACAAACTGGTTAGCACTGTCGCCTCACAGCAAGAGGGTCCCGGGTTCGATTCCCGGACCGTGCAGGAGTTTGTGTGTTCCGCCTGTGTCTCCGTCAACCTGAAACACACACGGCAGGACCCTTCCAGGAGTGAGGTGTTTAGAAAAGTTGTGCACGCAGCCTGGTGCCGAGGTTAACGTTCTGTCCCATTCATTTCTACAGGGGCGCTAAATAAAAATATTAGTTTAGACATTTTTGGGCTGCAAGTGCGAATGGTTGTTGTTTACATATTTCTCAAAAGTGAACTTATAAAAGAATGAAAGACTGAGCATACAAAGTCAAACTTTTGTGGTCCAACACATTTCTGTTACTACTTGTCCTGCGTAACATTGAAAACAAAAATGTAAATTATGTAGCCTTTAGCTTATATGCTAATTATAGACGCTAACTGCAACGTTACATTAAACGGCTAAACGTTCACACACTTGCTCGTCTTTGGAAAGCAAACGTTGAGTTTACAAACACAGGAAGGGTCTATCGGCTCATCCTCCAGCTCGGTCCTGACCGGCGGTCGCCCACTGCTCCTCACAGATTTAACCCTGATCCACTGAAGGATGGGTCAAATGCAGAGTCTACCTTACCTTACACACTTACATGATGCTAGGGGCCCCTACCTCAGGTCCTGAGTGGTCTCTGCGCTCAGACCCCGCCTCCTCTCAGGTGAACTATGACCCTACACACTTCGTCCTGGAGGTCAGAAGGGCTACAGTAACCTGCCTCAGGGGGACACCACTTTGCCGTCTGCTAACCACAGGTGAAGGCAGAATAACCTCTGCTCCAGATCTGACATCCAGTCTCTCACATGATTAATACTCGAGAAGCATCTTATGAAAAACATTTTAAAATATAATGAACTTTTTAACACCAGACCTGAACGCCTTTAGCTGTTCACCATAATCATGACTTAAAACACTTTAAAAGAAACGGTTAAGGCTTGTCTTCTTGAATTAAATGAACTGTATTTGAGCAGCATCTGATGACCTTCAACATTCCCTTTTTTTCCAACAAAATCCTTTCACCCGGAGAAGGAAGGAAGACGGCTCTGTAAGTCTCCCTCTTTAATTTAAATAGTTCTATATCTCTTAATTCTCCTCGGTGGAGTCCGTGTCATCGTCCAGGTACTGCTCCTCCAGGGGCGCGGCTCCGTTCTGCGCCCCCCACTCGTCCGAGTCGTACTCTATACTGTCGTTGTCGTTGATCTCGGCGTTCCCCCGCTCCTCCCCCTCGGCTCCTTCCCTCCGGACGTTCCCCGGCTCGGCGTTCTCCTCTCCCCTTCCCTCGTCCGCTCCGCCGGCGTTGTTCTCGTACACCACCGCCGCGCCGTTATTGTTCGAAAACGGTGCCCTGTCCCTCAAGTCATCCTCTATGTAGACTCTCTGGTGGCACATGGGGCACGTGTCTTGGATGTAGAGCCACTTTCGCAGGCACAGAGCGTGGAAGTAGTGGTTGCACGGCGTGATCCGAGCCGACGAGGAGAACTCCTGGTAGCAGATGGCGCAGACGTCCTCGATGTCCCGCAGCTGGCCGCCCTTGAGCTCCGGTAAGGAGTTGATCTTCTTGACGGCGCTGCGTCGGTTTATGAAAGTCTTCCAGCCGTTCTTGGCCTGCAGGTAGATGTTGAAGTAGGCGTGCAGGCACATCATGCAGGCGCGGATCTTGCTGCCCGACTCGAACATCATGGTGTAGGCGCCGTTGCCGAACATGACGACGCCGAACAGGAACTCGATGATGTTCCCGGTGGAGCGCACGTAGTAAACGTAGTCATCGAGCTTCTCCCACAGAGACACAGGAGAGGCCGTCCGCCATGAAGAGGCCGTAGACGGTGAGGGACACCAGCACCTGCGCCAGGAGGACAGGGGGAGTTAGGAAGATTTTAACAGACTTTATAAGACTCTGCACAATTTATTTTACTCTATAGAGGGTAGGGCTGCAGGATGTGGAGAAAACATGCGATATTCCATAACTATGTTGAAACGATACGATATTATTGCGATATTTGAAAACAGAGCCTACTTTTGGAACATAGTAAGTTAAATTCACTACATTTCACAAAAATGTAAGTTCCTGTATTTACAAATCAAAACAGCCACAAAATCAAAACTTAACCCAGACTAAACCAGGAATAAAACAAGGCTAAGCTGTGACTAAATTAATTAAATTACCACTAAAACTGGACTTTTTAAACATTTTTATTTAGTCACAACACATGTTCTTTTAAGGCTCTGGTGGAAAATGATTCTTCAGTGTAAATCTCTGTCAGATGGAAGACCACAGCGTTATTGTGATATATTTAGATTCTTGCGATATGAATATTGCGATAACGATAATTTTACGATATATTGTGCAGCCCTAAAAGAGGGTAGGCACATAACTCCAGCAATTGGTAAAAGCTAGGGCTGCACTTGTAAATACAGGAACTTACAATTTTTGTGAAATGTAGTGAATTTAACTTACTATGTTCCAAAAGTAGGCTCCATTTTCAAATATCGCAATAATATCATTATCGCAATTTTCAACATAGTTATGGAATATCGCATGTTTTCTCCATATCGTGCAGCCCTAGTAAAAGCTGCTTCATGGATGTGTTGAGTTATGATCAGGGCTGGACATCAACGCTCGCCAACCGGTCAAATGCAGGTGGATTTTCATTTTGCCTGTGACATAAATACCTCCACGTGCCACTGTGACCGGTTGAGTTTTAAAGATTAAGCCTGAGTTTATGTTGCTGTGTTTGAGTGTACAAACAAATGTTCTGTTTTCAAAGAGTCGAGTATTAAAATTTGCCGATTTGATTAAGTTTAGGACATATATATAAATATATGTAAAGCAAGAAATAATCAACTTGCATTTAATCTCCAAAAATTATTCTTTAACAGAGAAGGAGGATACAACCTTAGAGGAAATTTTAAACTGAAGAGTGTACGTACAACTATGAAGTGTTAAAATTGTGGAATAGTTTACCTGAGAAAATTAAGCAAAGCCGTAACATAAAGCAATTTAAGAAGGAATATGCAAATCGTATCTTAGAATCAGAAGAGAAGGTTCTGCCCAGGACTACTCCTTTTTGGATATTGTTATTTACGTATTTTTTGTTGTTGTTATTTTTGGTGATGAGTGAAATCAGGTATAAATGGTGACAGTTAATTTGCCTAATAATATGGATAAGGCACATGTCTCAAAATAAATGATATGAAAAGAAAAAAAAAGTTAGTAGGGACGTAACAATATTCAAATTTCACAGTTCAGTATTATCACAATATTGGAGAGGCTCACGTGTCGTAGATAAGCTCACGATAACTAAACGTATTCTCTAAAAATGCCCTGATGAGCATCTACGGGTTTAGTTATTGTGATGTTTCAAAAGATTAAGACTCAAAGTGTGTTTAATAACAATAACTGTGTCGTGTGAGCCCCAATGAAGACCTTGAGTGGGTTGAAACATGTTGGCTTTAAAATGATTTGGTTATTTTAATAAAGGCCTTTTAAAGTATAGATCCTTGTGCTGTTGATTCTTTTGTGGACTGCCTGGGTCTCTAGTTTTGTTTGTTTGAACACCAAGCACAACCTGTTACTTTTTTCTCTTTTTCAATAATTAGAGACTGAGCAAAGGAGCAGGGTCTACGTATTTCTCTCAGCTTTTTTTACCATTCTACGACAAGCCCACAGCAATATTGTTGCATCATTTTATTCTGTCCATACATAAACTAAATTTTACATTTCTTTAACTAAGTAACGTGTCGCTAATAAAAACACTAATTGGCTAGCAACTTTTGAAAAATGCTAACCACGTTGGCCGGTGAGCAAAAAAGTAAAGCCCTGGTTATGATCCCTGTTAGCACAAAGACTCCAAAAAGTTATTTTAAAATGGAAAAGAGTCTTGCTGTGAAATTGACTGATACAAACCATACAATACATATTCAACAAAAACATTTAGATTGACAACTGAAATCTAAAAAGATGAGAAGCAAATGGACCACGGCATTTCCAGTAAACAACCCTGCTGGCCAAAAGTCAATCTGTAGTTTTCCAAGGAGAGTTCGGGAGTCTGTGTGACGGTTAAAGCAGAACTCAGTAAGTTTTTTACCTTCTATAAACTGTTTTAAAGTCCGTGTGATGCTTAAATGAAGCGTGCGTCGCCGACCCAGAGTCAGAGAATCAAAGCAGCAAAGAAACGAGACAGGTAACTGAGTTCTGCTTTTAAGTAGTTAGTACTTTGTTCTTCAACCTTCTATAGTGTTACGGCTAAGTCCCATTTAGACCGATGAGGGCTGCAAATCCGGGTAGTAAGTGACGCGCTTGCTGTACACTCTTGTCTGGCGTTAACGCTAATAACAAATCCAAAGCAGCAAAAGCGATTGTCTAAAAGTTCATTTGTTGATTTGTATCGAAAGTTAAAACATCAAGTCATTCGTACACACCACAGCGTAGCGGTCAACAAACTGTGTGCTCTTCTGGATGGCAAACACAGTGCCTCCTACTGGTCACACACATACACCACAAAAATGGCTCCGACAGACAGGCTGTGTCCTCCCTAATCCCTCTGCAGCGCCCCCTACAGTGGTCACGCCATTTTAGCAGTGTCTGAATGTCTAATGAATAAAAAATAGTGCACTCAAAATTTCCCACAATGCATTTTGAAAAGTAGTGGACAGCGATGGTCACTAGAGGTCAGTATAGACCAGAATGCTTTGCGAATTTCGGCGGAGAACAGCGGGACAGGACTTTAAACTGTACACAACACGTCTGAATGAAACCAGTTAGAAACACCTTTTTTACTTCTGTCACGTCGTAATCAGAAATAAAAAGCTCTTAAATAAACCGCTCCAGTGTAAATTGCTAACGTTAGCTTAGCCAGCGTTCAGCCTCCCCACGTAAGGCACAGAGCTGCAATAATCCACTCTGTTTTATTCATTACAGCCATAATTCATGTTAAATATCACACATATGACTATTATTTATCTATAAATACTAAAACATCTGAGTCTGGTCGGGCTTTATCACAGAAGAACATTATCAGCGGAGTTTCTCTTAACTTTTTTTTTTACACAGACGCCAGAGTCACGTGATCACTGGTGAGAGAAAAATAGTGTGAGTGTCCGAATTTATCACAAAATGAGTGCACTACAGTCTGCTGTATACTGCTGGACTGTGTAGTGATTGAGGAGTTAGGGGCTGGGGAGGACGTTCGGACACAGCCTTACTGTTGTTACCAACACTGCTTGGTGTTTCAGCCAAGGTGAAATAATGTTTATAACAGTATATATAAAAATAATATACACTATGATGTCCTTAGCAGTTAGTTACATAAAAATGTCAGAGTCTAAAGCTGCCGCTCATCTAAACTCACTTTAGTTTGTTCCTGTGTCAGATTTACCTTGAGGCAGAGCTCCACGCAGAAGGCGGTGACGGCGAACAGCCAGGTGTTGAGGGCGTAGTGTCTCCACAGAACCACGCTGAGGA
Organism: Bostrychus sinensis; assembly: GCA_020698575.1. Classification (NCBI taxonomy): domain Eukaryota; kingdom Metazoa; phylum Chordata; class Actinopteri; order Gobiiformes; family Eleotridae; genus Bostrychus; species Bostrychus sinensis. The sequence continues at coordinate 34,054,369 of CM036255.1, read as the reverse complement.
ACACGGGCAGCAGCAGCAGCGCCGCAGACACCAGCAGCACAGGCAGGTGGCGCCGCAGAGACGACACGTGGGACGCGCTCAGAGACATCAGCACCGGGTCGGTCATGCCGTGGATGAAGTGGAGGATGGCGGTGAGGAGCAGGCACATGTTTCTGCTCAGACGGACCTGCGGCGGGAGAGAGGAGGCTCTGACAACATTCACAAATACAACAGGTTTCTGCAAAAGTTAAAACATTAATTTAAGTAAAGTCAGTTGATTTTAAAGCTGAGTTGTTTAGTTGTGATCCTTTGCGACAGCGAGTGCTGCAAAGCATTTTGGTCTGGTTAAGATCTGAGCTCTCGTCTCTGTGACAGTCATGAGCCTTTGAGCATTAAGTGACATTTGGGGAAAAACTAGTGAACACAGGTATTTGCATCAAATATATGCGACACATTTAAGACCTGTTAAAGCATATTTAATGTATTTAATACCTAATTCTCCACAAATGTAAGGCTTTTTAAGGTTTTAAATTTACATTTTAAAACTCAACACTTTTTCTGTTGTATATATTTTTGATTCAGATAAAGTAAAGTGGAAGTAAATGTGTTTAACTCTGAACTAAAGCGGATGAGAGGCTAAAGCAGATGCTAAACAGTTATCAGTAATAATGGACATTTCTGTTACTCTTGAGTGAAAAACTCACAGTAAACCCACACTAACACAGAGCAGCAGCAGCTCACATGGTAGAGACATTCGCACACTAACCCAAAGGTTGGCGGTTCAATCCCCACTGCTGGCATTGCATACTGTGGTTTTGTCCTAGGACACTTCATCCTTGCCGACTGACTCTTTGGCCCCTGCTTTGCTCCGGTCAGGATGAATGTGTGAAAGTGTGAGTGTGTCCATGCTTGGTGGTGGTCAGAGGGGCCGTAGGCGCTAAATGGCAGCCAGGCTTCCATCAGCCTGCCCCAGGGCAGCTGTGGTACAGAAGCACCACCACCACTTTCTTTGTAAAAGCGACTTTGAGTGTTTAGAAACGTACTTTATAAGACTAATGGTTTCCTCCAGTTTCCTCCTTCAACCCAGAACATACACAATAATCCTCCAGCTGTGTCCTCCTGACTCACACCTGGAGAAGGTGCACTGCAGTCGCCCACCGCTGCTGACAGATCGCTACAGTGGCATTAAAAGATGGGTCAAATGCAGGACAAAGTCTACCTTACCTTACCTACAATCAGTAAACAGCTGACTTTCTGTGGTGTCAGTGAGGAAGACGACGTCAGGAACAAGTTTTAACCACGGTTCTTTTTCCAATTTGTGTCGCTGTGCTTTTTTTTTTTTTTAAGACAAACTATTCTTGTAACTCCACTGTGAACTCAGATAATATCAAAAGAGTCCTGCCTTAAGCCCTGCGCTTCATTCATGAACACACCACACGGGTCCCACTCACCAGTCGCTCCTCCGGGTCCAGGCTGCTCAGTCCGGTCTGCAGAGCCAGGATAAAGAACAGAACCGGCGCCACGAAGCCCAGGCGCTTGTCCTCCTCCTCTGTGGAGCCTGAACGTGAAAACAGACGCTCAGGTTTCACTGCTGTACGCTGGTATAACGGACAGAGTGTGTGTTTGAGAGAGTTACCGATGAAGGCGAGGATGCTGAGGCCGAGGTAGTGGGCCACGGAGGAGATGACGGCGCTCATCCCCAACACCGTGAGAGTGGAGTCACAGCCGGAGATGATCAGGTTGGACAGGAGCTCCCAGAGACCGTCCCAGCTCAGCAGACTGGCCTGAAGAGGAATGAGAGAGGAATATTATTCAAACCATACCTGAGGACTTGCATTAGGACTAGAGGCTGACCAATATGGGTTTTTCTGTGACCAATGCCAACGCTGATTTTGAAACTTCAGAGCAACCGATCGCTGGTAAACACTGCCCTTTTTTTTTTATTTTTTGGGCTTGATATGGAAGGTAGATTTTCTTAATTTTGTGAAAGAAATTTATTTTGTTTTAGTAATGCTTATTAAAATGCAAACAAATGTGACAGTGAGAACAGTTAACGATGAGTTTTTTAAGGTAGAGCTTAGGGAGAGTTACAAAATGCATTTGGATTTTTTGTTTTTTCAGTTGCGCATGTTTTAGTGAAAGACATATTTACATTTATTTTTATTTTACTTTTATTGATTGATTGATTTATTTCGAGCAAGTGAAACAAAGTACAATAGAAAAAAAATAATTTGTACACTGATGTAATCTTCACAATTGTTCACATCGAGGTAGAAAGAAAAATAAAATAAATAGATATTTAAATCATTTGTATGCATAAACTATATGCATATTATGTACATATATAGATACTATATATATATTTGTGTGTATATATAAATATACAATTTATTTAATATACATATGCAATATTTGCTCGAAAGGGAGTGGGAAGAAGAAAAACTTATTGACTCCCACCCCTAATTTATTCTTTTATATCAAACTATATGGTTGCAGTAATAATTCAATCATTATAGAGTTATATATAATGGTAATATAATAATAACATTATAATAATAATATAAGCACTATACCATAGATTAATTATATTCACTTAATAGAACAATTTTGACTATCACCAATATTATTATAAACTGTCATACCCTATAATAATAATAATAATATTAACATCATTGTCAACCAGGAAAGTCCCACTGAGATTCAGAATCTCTTTTACAGGGGAGTCCTGGCCCCATGAGGGACCTATTGTACAGGTTTTTAGTGGAAGGGGAAACCGGAGCAGGCACAGGGAGAACATGCAAACTCCACATTATGGTCCAGGAATCGAACCCAGGACCTTCTTGTTGTGAGACAGTAGTGCTAACCACTATGCCACCAGCTCTTTATCCCAGCCCAACGAGCTTTTCAGGCTGGGATAAAGAGATTTTGAATGTTTCCTATGAACTGCAGAGTAAGAGCCCAAACTGGCACAAGATGGTTGAGGAAGCTGGAAACCTTGAGTCACATAGTTGTCTGGACATCGGTATTAAAAGGCAAAAATCATCCTGATAGCGGTCGACTTCTAATTAGAAGAGCCTAACCTTTCTGCTTTGAGCCTGGGGCAGGGTACAACCTGTACATTGCAATTAAAATTAGCTTATGTGAAGACAAAAATCAAGTCGCTCACCTCTGTGTCTGCTCCCGCCTCCGTCATGGCTCCCATCGGATCTGCGCCGTCCTTCCTCACCGCCCTGAGCACGTAGACCAGGATCAACGCCTGCGCCGTCACCCGCGTCAACCAGAAAACCCTCAGCACGTCCGGGAAGCGAATCCTCTTCCAGGTGTCCTCCAGGAGCAGCTGCAGCCCGTAGATCCTGTACATGTGCCTCACCAGCAAGTACACGTATCTACACGAGTAATAGAACCACCTCAGCCTCACCGCCAGGCAAAACAACGTGCTCAACGCCAGCGCCAGCCCCGAGAACACCGCGATCAGCTGCCGCACGTCCACCGGCAGGTCCACGATCAGCCCCCACAGAGGCATCATGACGTCCAGCACCACCAGGGCGGCCAGCAGCGAGTGCACGTTCAGCAGAAAAATGTATCCGATGCCGAACGCGAGCTGGACGGCGGCCAGGGCGAGCCACAGCGTCGCGCCGTTCTTGGGCAGGAGCCTGAGGGCGGCGGCGGACTTGTGGTAGGCGCCGTAGAAGTCCGAGTGGGAGGCGGCGTAGTAGTTGACCAGCACGGAGGCGAAGGCGAGCACGACGCCCAGGAACAGGGAGTAGAAGCGGAACAGGGCCTTCTGGGAGAGCAGCAGCACCACCGTGGACACCAGCACGCCTGAGAGGAGCGAGGAGAAAGTCAGGGCTGCACAATGTCACGCAAATATAATGTATACAGGTTCATTTTTCCTCGTATTTTATTAATTATTATTATATCGTAAGTAGGGCTGCACAATATATCGCAAAATTATCGTTATCGCAATATCCGTATCACAAGAATCTAAATATATCACAATAACGCTGTGGTCTTCCATCTGACAGAGATTTACACTGAAGAATCATTTTCCACCAGAGCCTTAAAAGAACATGTGTTGTGACTAAATAAAAATGTTTAAAAAGTCCAGTTTTAGTGGTAATTTAATTAATTTAGTCCCAGCTTAGCCTTGTTTTATTCCTGGTTTAGTCTGTGTTAAGTTTTGTTTTGACTTGTAAATACAGGAACTTACATTTTTGTGAAATGTAGTGAATTTAACTTACTATGTTCCAAAAGTAGGCTCTATTTTCAAATATCGCAATAATGTCATTCAACATAGCTATCGAATATCGAACGTCTTCTCCATATCGTGCAGCCCTAATCCTAATAGCAGTGAATAAAGGAAAAATGGTTAGAGTGGACCAAAAGTTGTGCGTGTGGTTTCCCTAGTGACGCTTTAATCTGTGGGACCGATTAGAGACACACGACAGAGGAGCTTTTAACAGGAAAACTTCATTCTGAGCCCAACATAAGTCTCTCTGCTCGTGTATAGTCTCAAACATTATGACGAGATCTCACTTTGTCCCTGGCGCTCGCTGTAGTGCTGCAGCCTGAGCAGATCTGCTTTTTACCTCGACTGAAAGGGAAGCAGCTTCATAGTCTGGACACACCCAGGGGAGTGACCTCGCTGACTCGTAGTAAACTTAAATAGTTACTCACTTAAACACTAGTGGGGTACAATTGTAAATTACAGTTTACACTTTTTTTCCTGAAACTCTTTTGTTTATTTTTGCTCCAGTGGAACACTTGAGAACTACCTCTTTGAATATTTGAGTGCGTTCATCAAACTTTAATTTACAGAGTCCAGAGAAGAAACACCACGGCACATAAAAAAGATCAAGGAATAAAATGATTAGAGAATGACTTAAGCTCATAGTTCAGCAACTACAGGAGCCAATATCTGACACAAACAGCTGGGACTGGATACACCTCGCACTGAGTTGAATGATATCATTAAAACGATAAAAATATGCATTAAATTAGACTCTCAGTCATTGAACGCTGGCTCTGTTATAGTTGGAGCACAAGTGTGCTGTGCTGTATAATGGTCTACAGTAGGACTTAATCTACATGCAAGTTTTATGTATTTGTATGCTTTTTTTTTTTTTTACATCATAAACCCATAATTATTCTAATCTCAATAAATGTGTTAACACTCCCTGAGAAAAAAGGTTAAATGCCCAACCATATTGCAACTATATGAAATAAAAAAGATAATTTAGAGAAACACCATGATATAAATTTTTGGTCATAGTGACTAGTCCTATATTGCGATAATGTTTTGGTCTTTCATCTGAAATAAGTGTACACAAAAATTATGCTATAAAACCAAAAATAAATAAAGTAAACTAATCCTGAACGCATGAATTAGTCCTAACTCATCACCTACACTCTTTACTTATGGTACTTTGAATATCCATACTCTGTCAGACTATATACTGTACACATTTATTATAGTGTATTTAATTGCTTATATTCTAATTTAGTTTATTTAGCTCTGCTTGTAGTTTAGTTTTTTAGTTAATTATCTTTGGCCAGACTGGGCTGATACACTTTGTGCTCTGTGTGATAAAACTGTGTGCTACTGCTAACTGTACTGATGCTACTGCTAACTGTACTGATGCTGTTGCAACAATGCAATTTCCCCACTGAGGGACTAATAAAGGTTTTCTTATTCTTATTCTTATTAACTCAGTCCTAAATTTAGACCTGGTTTAGTTTTGTCCAGTGATGCCAGACATTGCTTATTTTTTTGTTATTGCCATATCCAACATAGTTATTGTATGTTTTAATAAAATAAAAAATGCTAAAGTAATGTGGCATCTGTTTTTCCCATAATCTGAAGTTATTTCTTGTGAGTAAACCTGCAGTTCAAAGGTCAGAGAGCAGACCGGGTTATGATGCAACGTTGCCTTTATCGGTTCAAACTCTCGGTCAAAGAAAGCGCTGTGGATGTTTCACTGAGCAGAGGAAGAGGAGAAGGCTCTCGTTCGCTGGGGGACATTTAAAGCCATAAGAAAAATGATTAGGATTCCACTGGAAAGCATGGAGGAAGTGTCTGGGGAGAAGCCTGTCCATTTCAGATCTGACAACTGAGTCAAATATGTCACTTTAAATTAAACAGTTTTTTTTTTTTGGGGGGGGGGGTGGGGGTGGGGGGGGATTTTATTATTGGAGAAAAGCCACAATTCCTATAAATACTAATGACTGATGAGTCTACTGCAATTGCACAGTAATAGCATCTACTACTGCTACTACAACTATGACTACTACAACTACTGCTATGACTACCCCTGACCTCGCTCGACCCCATGACCTTCTGACAGAAAAGCAAAAGTGCAGCCCACTTTGACACCGAGGCCAGAAAATACTCCAAGTACTATTTATGAACTTATTGGAGTTATAGTAATGTTTTACTTGTACTTGAGTGATATACTTTCTGCAGTAACAGTACTCTCACTGCAGTACAGTTATTGGCATCTATACTTTCCTCCGTGTTGATATCAAAAGCTTTCTGCTGTGAAAAGTGCAGATGATGAAATCTGCGTTTCTTGTGCCAGACTTGGTTCTTTTATACAGAAGAACTTTATTCAGACTCATGTTTATTGTTTGTAAACAGCAGAAGCGGCTTATTATTTTCTATGTTTTGTTATCATATCAAAAGTAAAACTGAAATTAGACATTACTCCAAACACTTATTCAGTACTACAGGAGTTTTTAAATTTACATTTGTATTTGGATGACTTCTTTTTACCTCTACTTTAGTGATATTAGTTTGAGGTAAAAGTACTCTTCCTCTAGCGTCCTCCTACCACTCACCTGAGAAAGTATCTAGTTACTTCACATTTATCACAATAAATTAGGGCCATTTAACTGAGGTCTTGGCTTTTTAGATAACGGATCTAACGCGTGTTTCTGCAGTCTATGAGCTGATAAACATCTAAGTTCTCAGCAGCTACAGTCTTTCTCTTTCTCCCCGTTCGACATTTGACCCACTTACTTTGATAAACACAAGCTTAGCAACACGTTAGCTCTTATTTTAGCATATAATCAGTAACTTTAACGTTAGGATAAATTTATAAATGATTGTTACAATGATATTTGTGTATTTATTTGTGTATTTAGGAGGTTTAAGAGCTTGTTAAATAGTTTGAATAGTTTGACATAGCTTCACACTGCGCGTTGTTTGACGTTAGCCTCGTTAGCATTAGCATAGCATTAGCTTAGCATTAGCCGCTAGCTGTCAGTTTGTTGACAGAACCGAAAGCGGCCGCGGTTGCCGAACGGAACCGCGCTCCGGGCCCGGGTCAGGCGCTTACCCGTGACCCGAAACGACAGCTTCCCCGCGGCGCCGGCCCATCCCGCTCCGGGCTCGGCGTAGGAGTTGAAAATGGCGTCGATGATGAAGATGCACGGCACTCGCAGAGCCACGTCCAGCGCCGCCAAGGCCCGCTGGTTTATCCGAGTTTGAGTGGAGGCCATGGGGCTGTCCGCGGGGCGCTCACGGTCCTGGGGCTGCCCGGAGACCCATGCACAAAAGTTTCACCAACGCCCTTCCGCCAGTTTTCTGTTAATTCAAGCTCTTTTTGTGGCGTTTATCCGATAATATCATCTGTTCCTGTCCGCCATGTTCGCCAGCGGCGCCTCCTGTTGCTTCCACTTCTGTTTCTTCTTTTTCTGTTTTAAAGTAACAAAGACGTTTATCGTAGTCGCTAACTCCACCCAGAGCTCAGTTTTCCCCCGGGTTAAAGTTGCGCTGTCACCGAAAAGCGGGCGGCGTCGGAGATAAACATTTCCTCAGGCTTTGCTTTCGGACGCTTCCTGCAGAGCTCACTCACAAGTTACTGCGGCGACTCGGCGGTGTGACGTAACGTGACGTACGCGACGTAACTTCCACTCGCAGCGTGACGTAAAACACGAGCGCCCTAAATAAATTATTCGAAAAAAAAAATAAATAAAATAAAAAGAAAAAATAAATAATAAAGATCCAAATACATAATAAAGAAGTTAGATTTTTTTCAAATAAGAATAAAACTAAAAACAACAATTACATGCCACTAAGTTGTAAGCTGTGACAGTGATTCTCAAACTTGTCACACAAGCACCACTTTTAAAAAAAGTTTCTTTCATCACCTACTTGTACCATTGTTAATGGCAAAATTACCCACAATCTAGACCAGGGGTGTCCAAACTTTTTTCCTTGGGGGCCACATACTGAAAAATGTATGTGCAGGAGGGCCACTCAGTCGAGTCGCCATATTTTGCATCACCACAAAACAAGATAGCTGCAGTAGCTCAGTTGGTAGAGCTGTCCGCCCACTAACCTAAAGGTTGGTGGTTCAAGCCCCGCAACTACCAATACATACTGTCGTTGTGTCATTGGGCAAGACACTTCACCCACCTTGCCTGTATGAATGTGTCAGCGTGACTGTGTGGAGGTCGGAGGGGCCGTAGGCACAAAATGGCAGCCACACTTCCATCAGTCTGAAAAAAAAAACAAAAAAAAAAAACAGTGTAAGAAGTATTAGTAGTTGCAGATAGAGAAGTGTGATGTAGTATGTTAGTATGCACGTTACCTCACAGGTTTGGATTAATAACTACCAGTACTGCAATTAATCACATTATGAATTCACGTACAAACACAAAATTGTAAATTTATAGTTTATTTTGATCTAACCTTCACATACTTTACTGTAAACTTGTACAATGCAAATAAAACTTGCAAATAAAATAAATTAATAGTCTCTTTGAGAGCTGTAACTTGTCTTCATTGACAAAGTTTGCCTAAATAAGGTACAACCAACAAATACACAAAACTTACCTTAAAAAGCATGAGTCATCTCTTTTAGAACTCTTACAAAAATAAGCTTACTTCTTCAATTAACCCCGTAGAACCCAGACATAGAAATATTTGTTTTAAAAAAAATCATCCGTGCTAAATTTTAGTCAACGGGGATGGGTAAGAACAAAAATCAATAAATTTACAAATTTACAACAATATTTTTGGTAAGCAGCATTCATGAATTAGTTAATACATTTAAAAAAAAGACTCCTACTTTTTTGCCATGACCTTTGAATTATACGCTGCATATTTGCAACAGAGGGTGCTGTGGGGTTAATAAGAATTGTTGTGGTTACTAGCTAATAGCTCAGGGTGCTTAGCTTTGAGATGAAATGTTAGGGACGAGTTACTCCAGTGGTAATTGAACTCATCCTTGCATAGACTGCACATAACTTTTGTTTTGTCTATATTGCGGTCTGGTGACGATTTGAAGCAGAATTGTCCATTTAGCAATGAGTCTTTTTGGTCTCTCATGTTGCTTTAGCTCGTTCACTTGTTGCACTGTTGTTACCCAGAGGAAACAGAAATGTGTCTTCTTCTACTCTCGCTGGAAGACCTGCAGCGCGTTGCTGCCTCTGTCAATGTCGTCGTAATATTTTTGTTGTGATCAAATGAATTGATGCGTCAATTTAAATAAACTCAATTAAATCAATAAACTGATGCACTGCGTTAACGCAATCATTTACCCAGCCCTATTACTATTATTATTGTTATTATTACAAGAAGAAGAATGAGAAGATGAAAGTTTGTGGCGCAGGTGACATATTGAGCAGAGATTCACAAGAGTTCACATGAAACTCACCAGAAGCCACAGGTGTTGTTTTTTGCCTTTCCTCTCCATAAAAGTATCCAATATCCAACGCAGTTTCCATCACAGCAGCGAGCCGTCCTCATCCAAATCTCCGAGGTCACAAAGGAAGGGCTCATGTAGCCTGTCCATGCGTAAATCCAGCTTTTAAAATAACTTTATTCTTTATGGTAAAGAAGGGTTCAGAAGAGCAGGGAACAATCCAGCACCACGCACAAAATCCTCTCTGGAGAGAACGCTGCGGGAAGCCTCCGCGCCCGGTGGTATTAAAAAATAGATATCACAAAAATGCTTACAAAATATGTTATATTAAACCAAATCATGACATACCAATAGCAGAATTTATTCCTAAAACAAAATGTACATCAAAATAAGTTAAAATGAAATAATCAGAAACAGCAAAAACTATTAGACTATTTCAGTATTGACTTTCCTCCATGCAGAGCCTAAAATGTGTTTTTTGTGTCTCTTTATCCTGTTATTTCCTGCAGTGTGGGGCACAGTATAGTTTATTTTTTTCTTTTGTCGGGACTTTAATATTGTATTTAAGTTTGTCTTCATTGTTAAGTTTGCAAAAAATTAAAGTGGTTGCAGTGCATTGTGGGCAGTCTGCAGCGAGGCTGCGGAGGATCCACAGCTGAGGCCGAGGAGGAGACGAGCTCCGGACGACGTGGGGGGTTTAACGAATTGGAAGAGCACCTGGCGAGGCCCTGATGACGTGGATCACTCCGAAGAGGTTCAGCCGCGAAGGATCCTGGCAAATCCTGGCTTTCAGAAACGCCTTGCCTTCAAAGTGATTTCCTCCAAAGCCACTTCCTTCTAATTCAAGGCCCGTGTCCTCCCTGGGTCCAAACAAACGGCAGAGGAACAGACTTCAGAGCGAGCAACGTCACCACAGTCACAGCTCCTGACTGGTTTTAGTTTTATTTATTCAGTTATAAATGGGAAATCCTTACATGTGGATTAAATTAATACAATACTTAAATAGTTATAAGTGATAAGTATTTAAGTAAGTACTTGGGGGGAGCCTGCCATTTTTTTCAAAAAGGCTGCAGTGCATTGTGGGTGATTTTGGCCGATGCAAGGCAGCGAAAGATCCACTGATGTATCCTTGGTGAATTAGCCACGTTAGACAAACAGATGCCACAACCCAAGCTCGAAAAATGGGAAAGTGACAAGGATGGGAGACCACACCGAGAGCAACAGTTTAGGTTTACATTTATTAAAATAAAAGAAATGTAAAGGAAAGAAAAGAAAGGTCAGCAGGTCACCAGGGTATGTGGAGCAGAGCAAAATGCCGAGACCAAGGGACACCCCAGCTGCCTCTTATCAGGCCTTCTAATTAGACTCCACCCACTGCTTCCTTTTTTTTTTTTTTTTTTTTTTGACCTTTATTTAACCAGGAAAGTCCCACTGAGATTCAGAATCTCTTTTGCAGGGGAGTCCTGGCCCCATGGGAGACCTATTGTACATGTTTTCAGTGGTAGGGGAAACCGGAGCACCCAGAGGAAACCTACGCAGACACAGGGAGAACATGCAAACTCCACACAGAAAGGCCCCACCCAGTCCAGGAATCGAACCCAGGACCTTCTTGCTGTGAGGCAGGAGTGCTAACCACTATGCCACCGTGCCGCTTCCTGGAAGAGAGGAACAGAGGAACAGACCAGAGCAGGCTTCAAATAAAAGGCCCCCAGGCCGTGACACAGAGGACACCTGACTGGAAAAGACATGAACATTGGAACACACCTTGGGCAGGGCAAGGCAAGGTACCTGCACAGTCCGCACCTGGGGTCTTGTGGTAGATCTGGGCCTCTATTGCTCTGGTGCTCAAGGCCTGCTCCTCCATGATCAGTGCCTCTGTACTGTCCCTCAGTCCAGCCCTTTCTAGCGTCCTGCTAACGCTGCATCTGAGCGCTTTTGGAACATGCTCCGGAGTGCTTGTCATGTGATCAAATATTGCGAGTTAGGCTTTTTTTTTTCTTTATTTATTTGAATGGGACAGCGTGTATTAATGAACAACAGCTAGTGCCGTAAATACACCGAATTATAGCTCAGAGCTAATTTCCATCCGTAGTCCCCACTCACTCACATTCACACCGGCTTCCTGCTGTTCCCCAGCGGTCTCCCATCCAGGTATTGACCAGGCCCTACCCTGCTTAGCTTCTGAGGTCTGACGGGATCAGGCATCCACAAGGCGGGATGGCCATAACGCCATTTCCTCTGCTGTCTGTCCATCACCACAATGTCCGATTGGTTCGCCAGTTCCAGTGCTTCAGGTATGGGCAAGTACCTCTTGGGTACTTGTTTTTTCATTGCATCTTTCTGGAGCTCAGAGTTGGCTCACTTCTCTCCGACTTGCCTTGATTTTAGCCTCCAACCTTCTTTTCCATGGTGGATATGTGATTGATAGCCAAGCACCTCAAGCATCACTGCTGCTGAAGTGTAGTGATGGTCGTAGTAGGGATCGTTTTCAAAGCTGCATTCACATCTTTCTGATGGTACTTCACTCAGTCTGTGTAACTGGTGTCGGGGTTGCCTGGTGTTCATTTTAGCCATGATCTTATCTCTCTGGTCAGTTGCTGCCTCGCTCAGCATGATTGTGCTTATTGGGGCTTCGTACCCAAACTCTGGATGGGGAGTTGGTGTTAACTCCCCTCTGACCTTGCGTCCTGGCTCCCCCTTGCCGTAGCATATGTGTTGTATCTCATCAATCTCAAGTTGTGAAAGCAGGTGCCGCTTGTGGATGTTGGAACACTGAGCTACTAGTTGTTTAGTGTCGATTGTGGGTTTTGAAGTTGCCATATTTCCCACATTCTCTGCATGTAAGTCCTCTGACTCTGGTTACTGGAGTAGTAGCATTCCAACAGAGCCTTGTTCTCGCATCTCATCCATTTCCGTCTTGTTCCAGTAGCCCACTTCTCATCAAGGTGCTCTGGTTCCCCAGCTCCTGACGCAGACCTGGTCTGACCAGGCGACGTCTGAGCCGGTATGTCTCGTATTTCTTTGTCTCTCATCATTATGGGCAGAGTAAGGCCAGGGTTGAGTTGTGCTTTAATGTTTGGATATATTTGGTAGACTTCATGAGGCTGCGTGTCCTAACAAGATTCCCAGGTCCCAGGGCAGAAAAAAACCCACCCCAAAACATTCAAAACCTGCCAATATATTTAGGTGTGGGAAAGAGGTACCTTTCCATATTGCTTCTCTCTGCTTGCGCCAACCCCTTTTCTGGCGTTTAATGCCAAGAAGGTCTGTTCTGGTTTCATCTGATTATAGAGATCGGGAACCTACGTCATGAAATAACCGCCGAGTGATGAATCTGCCCCATGAGTGGTCACAGACGGCAACCTTTTGCTGCATGTCACAACTGTGTTCTTTGGTCTTAGCTTGTGCTAAATGACTAGAATTGCGCCTTTGTGCGACCCCACATTTATACTACTGTGAAACAAGTATTATTAATTTTTATTAGTATTTTCAGGAAAAGAACAGATTTTTTTTACAGCCTTCGTCACCAATATTTGTGGAAGACACTGCAGCATAAACACAAGAAAATCCAGTTTATTCCTTATGTATCAGCACCACTTAGATTCTTTTTTTTTATTTGACTTCTTCTGCTGTTGTGTTTGACTGCAGTAGTTGTGTGATTATTGCGGTCTCTAAAATAAAGTTTATCTAGGACTTTGAACCTTGACACAAAGGTGGAGATTGCAATCTGTGAGTAATGCCATTGGCAGCTGCAGTCACATGACTCAGGTGAGACAGGTCCAACAGTTCAGAGACACAGCAGTACTTTAGTAGTTCACACTTTACAGGAACAACGTTGAGCATAAAAGATTTAATCTGTTGTCTGAAAACTGGAGCTACAGTAAAATGGCAGAGGCTGAGTTTAAAGCCTTCCTGACCTGTCCAGTGTGTTTGGACACATTCACAGAGCCTGTGTCTCTGAGCTGTAACCACAGCTTCTGCTGCAGCTGCCTCCAGGACTACTGGGACCAGAACCAGACCAAGAACTGCCCCGTCTGCAGGAGGAAGTCCTCAAAAGAAATTTTAGATGTAAACTTTGCTCTGAGAGAGCTGAGTATCTCGTTCAGACAGAAGCAGGAGCTCACAGCTCAGAAACAGGAGCCACAGAAGCAGACTACAGCTCCCACGGAGGATCTCAGATCACAGCTCCATTCTCTCACACAGCAGAGACAGGAGCTCAGAGCCAGGGAGAAGCGCTACCAGGAAATGGTCCAACACTCAGAGAAACAGGCGTTTCACTGCGAGCGTCAGATCAGAGCTCTGTTCTCTGGGCTGCACCAGTTCCTGAAGGAGGAGGAGGACAGGGCTTTAGCAGCTCTGACAGAGGAGCAGCACAGACAGGCACACACCATGGGCCCAGAGCTGCAGAGCATCAGGGAGCAGCTGTCCTCTCTGAGCCAGAGCATCCAGGACCTGGAGCAGCAGCTGCACACAGAGAGACACTACAGCCACACCCACAGCTCACAGCCCCGCCTACGGCCCAAAGCGGGACTGCTCATAAACCAGGCCAAAGTCCTGGGCAACCTGGGCTTCAGGGTGTGGAGGAGGATGAGGAGCCTGGTGACCTACAGCCCTGTGATTCTGGATCCTAACTCTGCAAACTCATGGCTCCATCTGTCTGAGGATCTGAGAGGAGCGAGACATGGAGACACTGAGCATCAGAAGGTCCCTGATAATCCAGAGAGATTCAGTAAATACACCATGGTCCTGGGCTCTGAGGGCTTCAGCTCTGGGACACACCAGTGGGACGTGGAGGTGGGGGACCATCCTCACTGGATCATAGGTGTGGCCAAAGAGTCAGTCGACAGAAAAGGAGAGATATGTGCTTCACCTGAAGATGGAATCTGGTGTTTAAAGCACAAAGGTACAAAATATAAAAACAGCTGTGGTAAATCTGTCAAAGTGAAGAAGGCTCCAGAGAAGATCCGAGTGCAGCTGGACTACGACAGAGGAAAGGTGTCCTTCTACGACGCTGATCACATGACTCACCTGTACACTCACACACACACCTTCACTGAGAAACTGTTCCCTTTGTTCTCTGTTGGAAAAGCAGGAGATGCTAAAACCAGAGAGCTTCAGATCTGTCTGACTGAGGGTCCTCAGTGAGGTTGGGTCTCTTTCAGCTGTTCTTACAGCTAATAAACTGAACAGGGTTGAATGAAATCAGTTTGAGCTGATCCCTGTGTTTTTGTGTAAACAGCAGCCTTTTGTCCTGCTTTAAGACCTGCTCTCTGAACTGAAAATGCTCATATTCACGTTAGAGCTCTGCTGTTCTCTGTAAACCCTGCTGCTGCTGGACCTCACTGTATTTTTAAAGCCTCCGTTCTTGTGTTTGCGTTGTGCTCGTCTGACTTGTACCTGTCTCCATCATGAGCCTCTCGCTGGGAACACACTTCATTGCTTCCATGTTGGTTCTGTTTTTAACTCTTAATCAAGCACATTTTGGTGTTTTTTGCTTTGATTTCTGAACATATTTTTGTGTATAAGATGATAATTAATGCTCAGTAGGTTGTGCATTTTTGAGTGTTTTAAAATTGTGTCATGTAGGGTGAATATGGGTAAAGTGGGACAGTTATGTTTATTAATGATTATCTTTTAATGTGTCTTTTTCATTTACTAAAAAAACAGAGCTGATGATAAGAATGTGCAGAATTAAAAATCATAGTTTCTGTGGAAATGGCATCACGTCCTGGGCTGTGCTAAATCATAATCTACAGGACAGCAGTGAAACAAAATGGAATTTTTTGAAACCAAATGACTTTTGGTGACAAACCTTAAATTTGTAAATATTTAAAAAATTTTCTATAGGTCAATAATACACTGTGGGCAAATTTCCTACCCTCATGTTCTCCTGGGGATGAAAACATCCACTCATTTCAACTGCTGTACAAATATATCACAGATATTTTTCAACTTTTTTGCTTAAATCTGTTAATCCACCTCAGTTCTGCTCAAAACTACAAAAAAAAAGAGTTAATATTTTTTATTTACCAGTGAAAAGCAAAGTCACTGATGTGGAAAAATCACACTCAAAATGCTCCTAAAAACTAAAAATTCATCAAAGTCAGGGTTGTTACTGATCTTTGACAAATCCAAGACTGTGATAAAAGTAAAAACAAATCCAGCTCACAATCACTTTTTATATGGAAAATAGGACTTTTTATGTTTTTTTACCCACATCAGTGACTTTGTTTACAAAATTGGCAATTAAACACTTAACATTTTAGATTTTTTTTATTTAGTAGTTTTGAGCAGAACTTAACAGATTTGAGCAAAAATAAAGTTTAAGAAAATATTAATCTGCTATATTTTTACAGCAGTTGAATTTAGTGGATGATTTCATTCACTAAGGCAGGGTTTCCCAACCAGGGGTACGGGACCCTTGGGAGTACGCAAGAACTCTGCAGGAGGTACTTGGAATTATTTCATAATAATAAAATATTTACCATCTTGTCATATTAAACTAATGAAACTTATGAAAAACAACTAATTAAAAATGATTGATTAAAAGGAGGAGGAAATATTTGAATAGCTATATAACTTTCAAAGGAGGGATATTAAAATGAAAATTATTTCTGATTAATTTTATTGTACATTTAAGATTTTAAGAGAGTTTAAGATCATTTGTTTTCAATTTGAACATGAAATATACAGAAAAATAATTTACTGTAAAGTTGGATTCTAATAAATTCATGAGTCGGAGGAAACTTGTTACACAATAATCCTCTTGGTTTTATGATGAACACATAACTTTATGAACACATGATGGAAGGAGTGTGATTAAGGGTTAACTGTGGGAATAGCAGGTAATGTTCATAAATAGGTTTAAAATGTTTTGTCTTTAAAAGGTCACCCCCTACATTTATTTTCTATGGCAGTGGTTCCCAAAGTGGGGTCCGGGGCCCCTGGGGGTGTGTGATGATAGTACAGGGGGGCCCCCAGAGGCTGTCTATATTTTAATTTCAATTTATTTTTTTATTATTTTTTCAGACACATGGTTTTGATTCATAAAAACAAATAAAACATACAAAAATATAAAAAGTCAATGTAAATATTAAGTACCTAAAAACATTAAGTAGATAAAAAATATTTGAAATTAATTACAGTTGTATACTTGTTTTAAAATATTACTTTAAAATAACTTTGTGTTTTGTAATGTTTTTATTAATAAACGTGGAGAAAATCATGGCAGAGTCTTTTGAATAGAGAGAAGTTTTATCGTTAGGGGTCCGCGAGGGATTTTCAGAAATTTAAGGAGGCCATGACAGTCCTGACTTTGGGAATGGCTGTTCTATTGGTAATTTATTATGTAATTTCATTTTTCATTATTTCCCAGTATTGTATTACTTTAGAAAACATAAATACTGTGCTCCAGATCTAGGTTTGCAGTACAAGTTGAGTGTAGTTCCTACTTACACCACAAGAGGGAGACACCCAAACACGAGCGCCTCTGCAAACACTGCCCAGTCTCAGTCGTTTTCAGAAAATAACTCCAAGACATCTTCACACCGAGTCCTTTTTATACTTCAAGTGTGCAACATAATGAGCTGGGAAACGTAAATAAAAGAGAACGACAAAAACCCACAGAGCTGAGAGCTTCTCTTCAGGAATAACAGTGAGAGGAATCAGTATTTTCATGTAGTGAGCCGTGGCCTTGTACAGTTTTATGTGTATAATGTATTCAGATGTGGTTTAACAAAGCCAGTACTGATGTATTATTACTACAGTCAGTCAGCAGTAACTCTCTACTCCACACTCTTCACCTTTAATACAAATATATACACAGCTCTACATAAGTGCTAATGTTCCCCACAAGTATAAGTATAATGTCCTCCTCGCAGATAAACTACAAAATAAAATAAAGCGCCTCAGTCCCTCCAGGGTTGGATGGTTCAGGTTTGGACTCAGCAGTGTGGTTTGAGTTGTTGTATGGAGCCAGAGGATGAATATATTTGGGCTTAACTGTTGGAATGTGTAACGTATTGAAGAAAAGCTTTAAGGGGAAACAGTTCAGACAAAACAGTTTTTCACTGATGAGGTTTTGGGCCGTTTTGCTCCAGAACATGTGGCTTTAACTGAAATAAACAAAATGTACAAATCACACACACAGAGGTTTAGTTTACTACTACTACTACTACTACTACTACCTGCTACTACTACTACTACTGCTATTGCTACTACTACTACTACTACTACTTTTTTAAGCCATTGTCATTATTTTCTAATTTACTGAAACACTAAATCAGATCCATAATCCCTTCTGAGAAAAGCATTTTTATGGAACATGTCACAACATGAACCAAGGATTTTAAACCTGGCTCTGTTCAATATTCAGATTGTGTTACATATAAAATGCCTCATTTTTATACAAAAACATTAAATAACTCACTTTTTCCCCCCAATATTTATCATCCGTGATCTATAGGTTGTAGGTACTCTTAGCAGTTACATTTTTTTTTAGCAATTGTGAGAGTAAGGAGGTTGAGGGTTTGATTCCTGACATCTCTGAGTGGAGTGTTACTGTGGGCTCTCTCCTCTTCCTCTCACCTCTCACTGTCCAAACACAGTCATGTACAGGTGAACTGGAGACTCTAACTGTCCCATAGTAAATGAAGGCGACACTGATAACAGGAATAAGTGGAAGAGGAATAATCTATAGACTTTAAATATTCAAAAGAATTGTTATAAACTTGAAGTGGAGTGTACTGGTGTCAGATGTGTCGAAGGGTTCGCGGTAAATGAAACTCTACTTGAAAACCCAGCGGACAGAGGAGACAGTAATGGACTCAGAGGTGGACTTGTCATCAGCGAAGAAGACAGGCGGCTTCATGTGGAAGTGTACAGGAAGCCCACTCACACAGACCAGGACCAAACCACCCGCTACAGCACAAACTTGGTGTGATCAGGACACTGCAGCACAGAGCCCAGGCCCACAAGCTCTAAGGGAGGAGGAAAGAAGAGCAACATGTCCCCAAGCCCTCACAACCTGTGGATATCCCAACTGGGCCTTCTCCCAATCCCAAAGGACAAGAAAACAGGAGAGGAAAGAACAAGAGCCAAAAAGGAGCAACATAGTTATTCCTTACATATCCGGCCTGTCTGAGAAACTTAAAAGGATTTTTAGCCAACATAACATCCCGGTTTATTTCAAACCTGTTAATACTCTCCGACAAAAACTGGTTCACCCCAAGGACAAAATTCCCAGTTACAAACAGAGCAATGTTGTGTTCTCCATCCACTGCAGTGAGAACTGTAATGAACAGTACAGAGAGAAACCAAACAACCTCTGCACCAGCGGTTATACCAACACCACAGGGCCAACTCCAGTGGACCAGAATCTGCAGTACACCTCCACCTGAAGGACATAAACCACTCCTTTGAGGACAGTGAGGTCCGAATCTTAGCCAGAGAGAAAGGATGGTTTGAGCGAGGAGTGAAAGAAGCAATCTTTGTCAAAAAAGATAAACCTTCTTTAAACAGAAATGGTGGTCTCAGATCCAACCTTCCTTCTGTCTACAACAGTCTCCTGAAACCCAAACAAAACAAACCAGTTTCACTCAGGTCATTAACATCTGAAGGAGCTGAGGCTGGGGAGGGTTAACCACTCTGCCACTCACTCCAGCTGAGGACAAAGGACTCCTAACGACCCAACCAATAGAAGTTAGTTTCAGGTCTAACTCCTGCTTCCTAGGAGCAGATAAACCAGGTGTCCCAGTTCAGCTTCAGAATTGAGAAAGCCTCTTGGTTAAAAAGTGAAACATCTCCTTTAAAAATCAAATCCAGATGACTGCCTTTAAACCTTTTGTTGCAATAACTTAACAGAGTCAACTGATATTCCTAATGTCAGTTACATGCGCTAGCTAACCATAAACTAAAATAATAAACTGTATTTTTTGTCTGTTTATGCTGTTAACAAATTTAATATAATTTGTTCAAAGTTTTAAACTAAATTAAACTTAAAATAATCAAATAACTCAACACCTAATGACAACTGACAACACTGACTTCATATTGTGTTTAATCAATGAAAAGTATTTTATACTTTCAGGCGTTTTTTTCTAAATGAACAAGAAACATGGTTCTTTCAGGAAGCAGGACGTGCACTGGTAACTGGACAAATCTGTTAATACAACTGAATATTGTTTCACTCTGTTACATCAAGAATATACTGTACTCAATGTAAAAACACATTTTGTTCTCTTTGTCATTTAAGTTTTTTTTCTGTTCTCTAAATCAAGGTCCATTCATCAAGTCTAAGGCTGAACTGGAACTTCTTCCCCTGGACATTACTTCCTTCAGCTGCTAAATCTTCTAACTGGAGGAGCACCAGGGTTCTACAGATTCTGAGTCACAGATGATGCCAGCCCAGACCTCCTCACTGTCATCTGTGTAACACTGGATATGCCCTGGTGCATTACAGCACTGGACCTGGGAGACACTAAAGTGGATTTTTTTCACTTAAAGTCCGCTGATTATTTTAAAACAGTGTATTGGAAATCTATATATGATCAGGGGTGAAAGTAAGCCGGTACGGCCCGGTACTACGTACCGGCATAAGATTTAGAGGGGGTACGCAGTACCGGGTGGAAGGAGATCAGCTGTCGGTCTTTGCTGCTTTAACACACATTAGAAAGCAGCCGCGGACCGCGGTCGCTCATATGAGAGAAAAAAAATCTGACGCTAAAGCATGTGAACCAGGCAGTGCTTTATCTCATCATATATGTGTCTGTGTGGTTTTTAGTGGCTTATGATTGCTCCGTGATGCGATTTAATGCACAGAATGTCCCTCTCCCCTCTCAACATTCACTGATTGTCTCGCTTCCTTAAACAAACCCATAGAGCATGCGCGTCTTAAGCCCAACGCACACCGGGAGCACTGCGGCACTTGCAAAGGCTTTAACATAAACAACACGGAGTTTAAAATATGTATTTTATCTGTTAATAACCGGACAAAGTGACAGAAGTCGCCCAGGCTGTGTGAGGACAGACTGAGCTGTTCTATTAATGAGTTATTAGCGAGTTAGCAGTCCCTGTCCCTCAGTGTTTACAGCTGTGTGTCTGTGTCACACGGAGCAGAGAACCATCTTTGTTACTGCAGAAGTACTTTGTTACTGCAGAAGTACTTTGTTACTGCAGAAGTACTTTGTTACTGCAGAAGTACTTTGTTACTGCAGAAGTACAGGGGCCATGTGTTTTCAGCCACCGCCACCGCTGGTGTGAGGTCTCTCAGAAAACAATAGGAGCGTATTTTTTGAGGCGCGTCTGCGCGTCCGGTGTGTATTGGGCCCCAAACACACGGCTGTGTCAGGCGCAGCAGCGAGTGTACTGGCATCACAGCTGCGTCGCTGGAACGCGAGGTTGTTCACACCGGCTGCGTGAGCAACTCACTGCTGGCAGCTCCTTCTCTACAGAAAAGCCATTCAGAAGTCAATATGAGAGTACAGCCACATATAACAGACCTATGGTGACTATATTTGAATAAAGAGACGTATGTTTACTCTCTGTAGACTGGACATTCCAAACGCGAGACTTTTTACAATACAAGTGAAAGTTCGCGTTCATGGTCCATCAGAGCCAGAAATCCCCCATTAACAAAATTCATCAGGTATGGGTAATGCTCATTGTAGTTGCCAAAATATAACAATTTATCCTAATTTTGTGTGTATTTTAGGTAAAAAACGCGACCCAGCACCAGCCGCCATCAAAATTCGGCGTGGGTTTGATTTTCTAGGAGAGTTGTGTCACAGCCCTGTTTGACGCCCGTCGAGCCTCGCGTCTCTCGCTGCAGTGTGGCTGCTGTGATCTGCTGAGCTGGGGCTGAAGTGAAAACGGTTCCTGACGCTGTCACCACGCTGCAGTTACGCATCCAGTTTGTTTGGGGCCTTGGCCTTTATAGGGTATGTTTGATTTGTTGTCAAACCCCGTATAAGCCATGTCTATATTTTTTATTTATAGTCAAGATTCATTCTCAACCACGTATCTGCTTTTTCTGCCATTAAAAATATATATGTAGGCATAATTTGTTCTAGTACCGGCATAAGCAAAAATCTACTTTCACCCCTGTATATGATGTGGTGTTTTAGTAAAAGACAGAAGTAACAGTGAGGAAGTATATTGTTAAATTGTTTTTGGGTAATGCATAATATGAAGTTATGTAGTCTACTTCCTCCTACAGATAATACACACACTGTTCACAAGGAAAACATTCAGTGTTTTTACTACAAGGAATGTTATATTCATTTTGATGTTCTACGTCTTTAGTGATTCTGTTTATGGCAGACTTGTTCATGTATTTTTATCCAATCAATTGTATAAGACAAAAATGTTTGTGTTTTTAATAAACTGACAAAAATCAAGACAGACTTGTTGTATTTTTACTGTAATATTACAATAGTTGGAGTAATCACTGTAAAACATTATACAGTAATATAGTATTTTATATTACAGTAATACCGTAATATAATTTTACAGTGTTACTGTGATTGCTATTACAGTAATACTGTAAAATCAGTCTACAGTATCACTACTGTAATAGATTTTACAGTAATTTACTGGCAGCCAGCTTCATTAAGTTACTGTAAAATCTACAATAAAATGTTAACAGTGTAGGTATGAACATCACTTGGACATGAATGATTTTATTTGTGTGTACTTCTGCTGTTGTGTGTTAACCGCTGTAGTCATGTGTGAGTGTTGCAGTCTGAGAAACTAACTGCTCTCTGACGCAAAGTTTATCTGCGATCTTAAACCCCGATACAAAAGGGGAGACTGTAATCTGTACAAAATTCCATTGGCAGCTGCAGTCACATGACTCAGGTGAGACTGGTCCAACAGGAAGTTCAGAGAAACAAAGTATTTGGACTTTACACAACAGAACAACGTAGAGCATAAATGATTTAAACGTCGTCTGGAGACTGGAGCTACAGTAAAATGGCAGAGGCTGAGTTTAAAGCCTTCCTGACCTGTCCAGTGTGTTTGGACACATTCACAGAGCCTGTGTCTCTGAGCTGTCACCACAGCTTCTGCTGCAGCTGCCTCCAGGGCTACTGGGACCAGAACCAGACCAAGAACTGCCCCGTCTGCAGGAGAAAGTCCTCAAGAGATACTTTAGCTATAAACTTTGCTCTGAGAGAGCTGAGTATCTCGTTCAGACAGAAGCAGGAGCCCACAGCTCAGAAACAGGAGCCACAGAAGCGGCCGGTGTGCAGCACACACCCAGAGGTGCCCCCTCTGTTCTGTAAAGACGAGGCCCGAGCCCTCTGTCCCGTCTGTGAGTTCTCTCTGCACACACAGCACACGGTGGTGTCTGGGGAGGAAGCAGAGAGAGAGCTGAAGGAGCAGCTCCGATCACAGCTCCACTCTCTCACACAGCAGAGACAGAGCTATGAAGAACTAGAGAAAACCTGTGAGCGACTGCAGCGCCACTCAGAGGAACAGGCGTTGCACTGCGAGCGTCAGATCAGAGCTCTGTTCTCTGGGCTGCACCAGTTCCTGAAGGAGGAGGAGGACAGGGCTTTAGCAGCTCTGACAGAGGAGCAGCACAGACAGGCACACACCATGGGCCCAGAGCTGCAGAGCATCAGGGAGCAGCTGTCCTCTCTGAGCCAGAGCATCCAGGACCTGGAGCAGCAGCTGCACTCAGAGACACACTACAGCCACACCCACAGTTCACAGCCCCGCCTACGGCCCAAAGCGGGACTGCTCATAAACCAGGCCAAAGTCCTGGGCAACCTGGGCTTCAGGGTGTGGAGGAGGATGAGGAGCCTGGTGACCTACAGCCCTGTGATTCTGGATCCTAACTCTGCAAACCCATGGCTCCATCTGTCTGAGGATCTGAGAGGAGCGAGACATGGAGACACTGAGCATCAGAAGGTCCCTGATAATCCAGAGAGATTCAGTAAATACGCCATGGTCCTGGGCTCTGAGGGCTTCAGCTCTGGGACACACCAGTGGGACGTGGAGGTGGGGGACCATCCTGAGTGGAGAGTAGGTGTGGCCAAAGAGTCAGTCGACAGAAAAGGAAAGATACGTGTTTCACCTAAATATGGAATCTGGTGTTTAAAGCACAGAGGTAGAGAATATATAAACAGCTGTAGTAAACCTGTCAAAGTGGAGAAGGCTCCAGAGAAGATCCGAGTGCAGCTGGACTACGACAGAGGAAAGGTGTCCTTCTACGACGCTGATCACATGACTCACCTGTGCACTCACACACACACCTTCACTGAGAAACTGTTCCCTTATTTCTGTGTTGCCAAAGCAGGAGATGCTAAAACCAGAGAGCTTCAGATCTGTCCGACTGAGGGTCCTCAGTGAGGTTGGGTCTCTTGCAGCTGTTCTTACAGCTAATAAACTGAACAGGGTTGAATGAAATCAGTTTGAGCTGATCCCTGTGTTTGTGTGTAAACAGCAGCCTTTTGTCCTGCTTTAAGACCTGCTCTCTGAACTGAAAATGCTCATATTCACGTTAGAGCTCTGCTGTTCTCTGTAAACCCTGCTGCTGCTGGACCTCACTGTATTTTTAAAGCCTCCGTTCTTGTGTTTGCGTTGTGCTCGTCTGACTTGTACCTGTCTCCATCATGAGCCTCTCGCTGGGAACACACTTCATTGCTTCCATGTTGGTTCTGTTTTTAACTCTTAATCAAGCACATTTTGGTGTTTTTTGCTTTGATTTCTGAACATATTTTTGTGTATAAGATGATAATTAATGCTCAGTAGGTTGTGCATTTTTGAGTGTTTAAAAATTGTGTCATGTAGGGTGAATATGGGTAAAGTGGGACAGTTATGTTTCTTAATGATTATCTTTTAATGTGTCTTTTTCATTTACTAAAAAAAACACTGAGCTGATGATAAAAATGTGCAAAATTAAAAATCATAGTTTCTGTGGAAATGGCATCACGTCCTGGGCTGTGCTAAATCATAATCTACAGGACAGCAGTGAAACAAAATGGAATTTATTGAAACAAAACGATTTTTGGTGACAAACCTTAATTTGTAAATATAATTTTAAATTTTTCTATAGGTCAA
Source organism: Bostrychus sinensis (assembly GCA_020698575.1). Taxonomy (NCBI): domain Eukaryota; kingdom Metazoa; phylum Chordata; class Actinopteri; order Gobiiformes; family Eleotridae; genus Bostrychus; species Bostrychus sinensis. Next base: position 34,029,677 of record CM036255.1, on the reverse strand, counting down.
TAATACACTGTGGGCAAATTTCCTACCCTCATGTTCTCCTGGGGATGAAAACATCCACTCATTTCAACTGCTGTACAAATATATCACAGATATTTTTTTCAACTTTTTTGCTTAAATCTGTTAATCCACCTCAGTTCTGCTCAAAACTACAAAAAAGAGTTAATATAAGTCACTGATGTGGAAAAATCACACTCAAAATGCTCCTAAAAACTAAAAATTCATCAAAGTCAGGGTTGTTACTGATCTTTGACAAATCCAAGACTGTGATAAAAGTAAAAACAAATCCAGCTCACAATCACTTTTTATATGGAAAATAGGACTTTTTATGTTTTTTTACCCACATCAGTGACTTTGTTTACAAAATTGTTCATTAAACACTTAACATTTTAGATTTTTTTTATTTAGTAGTTTTGAGCAGAACTTAACAGATTTGAGCAAAAATAAAGTTTAAGAAAATATTAATCTGCTATATTTTTACAGCAGTTGAATTTAGTGGATGTTTTCATTCACTAAGGCAGGGTTTCCCAACCAGGGGTACGGGACCCTTGGGAGTACGCAAGAACTCTGCAGGAGGTACTTGGAATTATTTCATAATAATAAAATATTTACCATCTTGTCATATTAAACTAATGAAACTTATGAAAAACAACCAATTAAAAATGATTGATTAAAAGGAGGAGGAAATATGTGAATAGCTATATAACTTTCAAAGGAGGGATATTAAAATGAAAATTATTTCTGATTAATTTTATTGTACATTGAAGATTTTGTTTTCAATTTGAACATGAAATATGCAGCAAAATTTACTGTAATAGAAGTTTATATTGATCTGTTTTATTTGTAATATCATTTTTATTTTTCATTTTAAAGGCATTTGTATCTTGAATTTTATTTCAGGCATATACAATAAAGTAATCACAAAGTCTTTGCTCTAATAGATTTTTTCTATGACCACCTTTTGAAAAATGAACTCGCATGCGAGTGAGGGGCACTCACCGTGGGGCAAAAAGCCAAAGGCAAGACAAAAAAGGTTGGAAACCACTGCACTAAGAACACGGAAGGTAATGTTTTCTAAAGGGACACAAGGGTTAAATGTTAAAGTTTAAACTAGTTAATACTGCAAGAGTGAGGGACTAGAGAGTGAGGGACTACAGAGTGAGGGACTACAGAGTGAGGGACTACAGAGTGAGGGACTACAGAGTGAGGGACTACAGAGTGAGGCGCTATAGAGTGAGGGACTAGAGAGTGAGGGACTAGAGAGTGAGGGACTAGAGAGTGAGGGGCTAGAGAGTGAGGGACTACAGAGTGAGGGACTACAGAGTGAGGGACTACAGAGTGAGGGACTACAGAGTGAGGGGCTATAAAGTGAGGGACTAGAGAGTGAGGACTAGAGAGTGAGGGACTATAGAGTGAGGGACGGAACACGGAAGAACACGGAAAGGTAATGTTTTCTAAAGGGACACAAGGGTTAAATGTTAAAGTTTAAACTAGTTAATACTGCAAGAGTGAGGGACTAGAGAGTGAGGGGCTATAGAGTGAGGGATTAAAGAGTGAGGGACTACAGAGTGAGGGACTACAGAGTGGGGGACTACAGAGTGGGGGACTACAGAGTGGGGGACTACAGAGTGGGGGACTACAGAGTGGGGGACTACAGAGTGAGGGAATATAGAGTGAGGGAATATAGAGTGAGGGACTATAGAGTGAGGGGCTATAGAGTGAGGGACTAGAGAGTGAGGGACTATAGAGTGAGGGACTACAGAGTGAGGGACTACAGAGTGAGGCGCTATAGAGTGAGGGACTAGAGAGTGAGGGACTAGAGAGTGAGGGACTACAGAGTGAGGGGCTATAAAGTGAGGGACTAGAGAGTGAGGACTAGAGAGTGAGGACTAGAGAGTGAGGGACTATAGAGTGAGGGACTACAGAGTGAGGGACTACAGAGTGAGGGACTACAGAGTGAGGGGCTATAGAGTGAAAGACTAGAGAGTGAGGGACTATAGAGTGAGGGACTATAGAGTGAGGGACTATAGAGTGAGGGACTATAGAGTAGGGACTAGAGAGTGAGCGACTAGAGAGTGAGCGACTAGAGAGTGAACGACTAGAGAGTGAGGGACTACAGAGTGAGCGACTAGAGAGTGAGGGACTACAGAGTGAGCGACTAGAGAGTGAGGGGCTATAGAGTGAGGGGCTATAGAGTGAGGGACTAGAGAGTGAGCGACTAGAGAGTGAGTGGCTATAGAGTGAGGAACTAGAGAGTGAGGGGCTATAGAGTGAGGGACTACAGAGTGAGTGACTAGAGAGTGAGTGACTAGAGAGTGAGCGACTATAGAGTGAGGGACTAGAGAGTGAGGGACTAGAGAGTGAGGGGCTATAGAGTGAAGACTAGAGAGTGAAGACTATAGAGTGAGGGGCTAGAGAGTGAGGGGCTAGAGAGTGAGGGGCTAGAGAGTGAGGGACTAGAGAGTGAGGGGCTAGAGAGTGAGGGACTAGAGAGTGAGGGACTAGAGAGTGAGGGACTAGAAAGTGAGGGACTAGAAAGTGAGGGACTAGAGAGTGCGGGACTAGAGAGTGAGGGACTATTGAGTGAAAGACTAGAGAGTGAGGGACTAGAGAGTGAGGGACTAGAGAGTGAGCGACTAGAGAGTGAGCGACTAGAGAGTGAGCGACTAGAGAGTGAGCGACTAGAGAGTGAGCGACTAGAGAGTGAGGGGCTAGAGAGTGAGGGGCTAGAGAGTGAGGGGCTAGAGAGTGAGCGACTAGAGAGTGAGCGACTAGAGAGTGAGCGACTAGAGAGTGAGCGGTTAGAGAGTGAGCGGTTAGAGAGTGAGGGGCTAGAGAGTGAGGGGCTAGAGAGTGAGGGGCTAGAGAGTGAGCGACTAGAGAGTGAGGGACTAGAGAGTGAGGGACTAGAGAGTGAGCGACTAGAGAGTGAGCGACTAGAGAGTGAGCGACTAGAGAGTGAGCGACTAGAGAGTGAGGGGCTATAGAGTGAGGGGCTATAGAGTAGGTACTAGAGAGTCAGAAACTAGAGAGTGAGCGACTAGAGAGTGAGCGACTAGAGAGTGAGCGACTAGAGAGTGAGGGGCTATAGAGTGAGGGGCTATAGAGTGAGGGGCTATAGAGTGAGGGGCTAGAGAGTGAGGGACTAGAGAGTGAGGGGCTATAGAGTGAAGACTATAGAGTAGGGACTAGAAAGTGAGGGACTAGAGAGTGAGGGACTATAAAGTGAGGGACTAGAGAGTGAGGACTAGAGAGTGAGGGACTATAGAGTGAGGGACTACAGAGTGAGGGACTACAGAGTGAGGGACTACAGAGTGAGGGACTACAGAGTGAGGGACTAGAGAGTGTGGAGCTATAGAGTGAAAGACTAGAGAGTGAGGGACTATAGAGTGAGGGACTATAGAGTGAAGACTATAGAGTAGGGACTAGAGAGTGAGCGACTAGAGAGTGAGCGACTAGAGAGTGAACGACTAGAGAGTGAGGGACTACAGAGTGAGCGACTAGAGAGTGAGGGACTACAGAGTGAGCGACTAGAGAGTGAGGGGCTATAGAGTGAGGGACTAGAGAGTGAGCGACTAGAGAGTGAGTGGCTATAGAGTGAGGAACTAGAGAGTGAGGGGCTATAGAGTGAGGGACTACAGAGTGAGGGACTAGAGAGTGAGCGACTAGAGAGTGAGCGGTTAGAGAGTGAGGGGCTAGAGAGTGAGGGGCTAGAGAGTGAGGGGCTAGAGAGTGAGGGGCTAGAGAGTGAGCGACTAGAGAGTGAGCGACTAGAGAGTGAGCGACTAGAGAGTGAGCGACTAGAGAGTGAGCGACTAGAGAGTGAGCGGTTAGAGAGTGAGGGGCTAGAGAGTGAGGGGCTAGAGAGTGAGGGACTAGAGAGTGAGGGGCTAGAGAGTGAGGGACTAGAGAGTGAGGGGCTATAGAGTGAGTGACTAGAGAGTGAGCGACTAGAGAGTGAGCGACTAGAGAGTGAGCGACTAGAGAGTGAGGGGCTATAGAGTAGGGACTAGAGAGTCAGAAACTAGAGAGTGAGGGACTAGAGAGTGAGCGACTAGAGAGTGAGCGACTAGAGAGTGAGCGACTAGAGAGTGAGGGGCTATAGAGTGAGGGGCTATAGAGTGAGGGGCTATAGAGTGAGGGGCTAGAGAGTGAGGGACTAGAGAGTGAGGGGCTATAGAGTGAAGACTATAGAGTAGGGACTAGAAAGTGAGGGACTAGAGAGTGAGGGACTAGAAAGTGAGGGACTAGAGAGTGAGGGACTAGAGAGTGAGGGACTAGAGAGTGCGGGACTAGAGAGTGAAGGACTAGAGAGAGGGATTAGAGAGTGAGGGACTAGAGAGTGAGGGGCTATAGAGTGAGGGGCTATAGCGTGAGGGGTATAGAGTGAGGGGCTATAGCGTGAGGGGCTATAGCGTGAGGGACTACAGAGTGAAAGACTAGAGAGTGAGGACTATAGAGTGAGGACTACAGAGTGAAAGACTAGAGAGTGAGGGACTATAGAGTGAGGACTAGAGAGTGAGGGGTTATAGAGAGGGGCTATAGAGTGAGGACTAGAGAGTGAGGGACTATAGAGTGAGGGACTATAGAGTGAGGGGCTATACAGTGGGGGGCTATACAGTGGGGGGCTATACAGTGGGGGGCTATACAGTGGGGGCTATACAGTGCGGGGCTATAGGGTGCGGGGCTATAGAGTGCGGGACTATAGAGTGCGGGACTATAGAGTGCGGGACTATAGAGTGCGGGACTATAGAGTGAGGGACTATAGAGTGAGGGGCTATAGAGTGAGGGGCTATAGAGTGAGGGGCTATAGAGTGAGGGGCTATAGAGTGAGGGACTATAGAGTGAGGGACTATAGAGTGAGGGGCTATAGAGTGAGGGGCTATAGAGTGCGGGGCTATAGAGTGCGGGGCTATAGAGTGGGGGGCTATAGAGTGAGGGACTATAGAGTGAGGGACTATAGAGTGAGGGACTATAGAGTGAGGGACTAGAGAGTGCGGGGCTATAGAGTGCGGGGCTATAGAGTGAGGGACTATAGAGTGAGGGACTATAGAGTGAGGAACTATAGAGTGCGGGGCTATAGAGTGAGGACTATAGAGTGAGGAACTATAGATTGCGGGACTATAGAGTGAGGACTATAGAGTGAGGACTATAGAGTGAGGACTATAGAGTGAGGACTATAGAGTGAGGAACTATAGAGTGAGGAACTATAGAGTGAGGAACTATAGAGTGAGGACTATAGACTGCGGGACTATAGAGTGAGGAACTATAGAGTGCGGGGCTATAGAGTGGGGGGCTATAGAGTGCGGGGCTATAGAGTGCGGGGCTATAGAGGGAGGAACTATAGAGGGAGGGGCTATAGAGTGAGGAACTATAGAGTGAGGGGCTATAGAGTGCAGGGCTATAGAGTGCAGGGGCTATAGAGTGCGGGGCTATACAGTGAGGGGCTATAGAGTGAGGGGCTATAGACTGCGGGGCTATAGACTGCGGGGCTATAGACTGCGGGACTATAGAGTGCCCGGCTATAGAGTGAGGAACTATAGAGTGCGGGACTATAGAGTGCGGGACTATAGAGTGCGGGACTATAGAGTGCGGGACTATAGAGTGCGGGGTTATAGAGTGAGGGACTATAGACTGCGGGACTATAGACTGCGGGACTATAGACTGCGGGGCTATAGAGTGAGGGGCTATAGAGTGAGGGACTATAGAGTGAGGGACTATAGAGTGAGGGACTATAGAGTGAGGGGCTATAGAGTGAGGGGCTATAGAGTGAGGGGCTATAGAGTGGGGGGCTATAGAGTGGGGGGCTATAGAGTGGGGGGCTATAGAGTGAGGGACTATAGAGTGAGGGACTATAGAGTGAGGGACTATAGAGTGAGGACTAGAGAGTGCGGGGCTATAGAGTGCGGGGCTATAGAGTGAGGGACTATAGAGTGAGGGACTATAGAGTGAGGAACTATAGAGTGCGGGGCTATAGAGTGAGGACTATAGAGTGAGGAACTATAGATTGCGGAACTATAGAGTGAGGACTATAGAGTGAGGACTATAGAGTGAGGACTATAGAGTGAGGAACTATAGAGTGAGGAACTATAGAGTGAGGAACTATAGAGTGAGGAACTATAGAGTGAGGACTATAGACTGCGGGACTATAGAGTGAGGAACTATAGAGTGCGGGGCTATAGAGTGGGGGGCTATAGAGTGCGGGGCTATAGAGTGCGGGGCTATAGAGTGCGGGGCTATAGAGGGAGGAACTATAGAGGGAGGGGCTATAGAGTGCGGGGCTATAGAGTGCGGGGCTATACAGTGAGGGGCTATAGAGTGAGGGGCTATAGACTGCGGGGCTATAGACTGCGGGACTATAGAGTGCCCGGCTATAGAGTGAGGAACTATAGAGTGCGGGACTATAGAGTGCGGGACTATAGAGTGCGGGACTATAGAGTGCGGGACTATAGAGTGCGGGACTATAGAGTGCGGGACTATAGAGTGCGGGACTATAGAGTGAGGGGTTATAGAGTGAGGGACTATAGACTGCGGGACTATAGACTGCGGGACTATAGACTGCGGGACTATAGACTGCGGGACTATAGACTGCGGGACTATAGACTGCGGGACTATAGACTGCGGGACTATAGAGTGCCCGGCTATAGAGTGCCCGGCTATAGAGTGAGGACTATAGAGTGAGAGGCTATAGAGTGAGAGGCTATAGAGTGAGAGGCTATAGAGTGAGGAACTAGAGAGTGAGGGGCTATAGAGTGAGGGGCTATAGAGTGAGGGGCTATAAAGTGAGGAACTATAGAGTGAGGGGCTATAGAGTGAGGGGCTATAGTGTGCGGGACTATAGAGTGAGGACTATAGAGTGAGGAACTATAGAGTGAGGAACTATAGAGTGAGGAACTATAGAGTGAGGGACTATAGAGGGAGGGGCTATAGAGTGCGGGACTATAGAGTGAGGACTATAGAGTGAGGAACTATAGTGAGGAACTATAGAGTGAGGAATTATAGTGAGGAACTATAGAGTGAGGAACTATAGAGTGAGGGGCTATAGAGTGAGGACTATAGAGTGAGGGGCTATAGAGTGAGGACTATAGAGTGAGGGGCTATAGAGTGAGGGGCTATAGAGTGCGGGGTTATAGAGTGTGGAACTATAGAGTGAGGAACTATAGAGTGAGGGGCTATAGAGTGAGGGGCTATAGAGTGAGGACTATAGAGTGCGGGGCTATAGAGAGCGGGGCTATAGAGTGAGGACTATAGAGTGAGGAACTATAGAGTGAGGGGCTATAGAGTGAGGACTATAGAGTGCGGGGCTATAGAGAGCGGGGCTATAGAGTGAGGACTATAGAGTGAGGAACTATAGAGTGAGGAACTATAGAGTGAGGAACTATAGAGTGAGGAACTATAGAGTGAGGAACTATAGAGTGAGGAACTATAGAGTGAGGGACTTGTTCACGGGGGAACCATGAAGTCACTGGATTACATTTAAGGCTGCTAGAACTCAACTCAGGGCTGCTGTAGTCCCTCTAAAAATGGTCTAGCTATTGTAATGAACAGTTTGCACAACAAGGAATTGTGTTTGTGGTGTGGCTCTCGTCCTACCGCACAGCTGCCCAAGAAGGAATGGTCCGCTTTGGTTCAGAGAGTTCTCATGAAAGCCTCGCCATCTCCCTCATCAGGGACAGATCCAGGTTCCTAATTCCAGGTCCAAGGGTCTCTAAAAAATGATGTAGCTAGATAGCATTAGCAACATGGCTAAGTGATAGAGCTGCGCTATAAAACAGTGTTAGATCATGTCATGATCTGAGTTTATCTGAATATTTGACAATCTGCTTATCAGGAAATACCACTGGATAGTACTACAGTATATTTTCATTTAGTAAAGCTCTGTGCTCGAACACTGACTCTGCTGTAGTGATCAGTCTGTGACAAAATAATAGACTTTTCACATCTACTGCCAAAACTACAATGGTTTGTGTTTACTTTCATCCCTAATTACTAGCTTTAGGTACAAGACAAAACACTTACCTTCATAATCAAATAAGTAACCTTCAATGAAAAATGTATATCCTTTTTCGAGTTTTGACCGTTTTGTCAGTGAATTTTCATCAGCAAATCTCTGTACATCACGTAGCCTTATATTTGGCAAATTTTTAAGACTCCGAGTAAATTCCATACTGGCGAGCAGCAGCACTGGAAATGAAGATACATCCCATCGTCTCAAAACGGAAGTTGTCTGATGTCATCGTGAAAAGGGCCTATTAGCTGTGTACAAACTAAGTCTTCAGTAACATCAGTGTCACACACAGCAGCTCCGCACAGACGATGAGCAAAAAAGGAAAAAAATAGCGCATTTCAAACAGTTTAGCTTAAAGAAAACTATTTTGAGACTTCAATGCCAATGTAACGTTACTAAAATAAACATTTTCACATAGTAATGTAGTGCCTGTGATAAAAATAGCTCTGGCGAAACCCGTGTATATTTCCCATTGCCACAAACAACGCGGTTAGCGTTAGCCGCTACGTTAGCCGCTACATTAGCCTGTGAGCTAGCCCGGCCCCAGTTAAACTCACTGAGACGCTTCTAATGTTCCAAACTTCCAGAGAGAGGTGGGGTCCGTTTGTCCCGCGTCCCTGCATGGCTCCAGGTGAAAAGTGGCTCCGTGTGGCTCGTCTTTGATTCTTTTATGACTTCTTCCTCCAGTTCAGGTTCAGCAGAAAGCGCGAGGCTCGGCGGGAGAGGGGGCGGGGCTTAGCTCTTTGACCAATGAGGCTTCTGCACCTTCTCCCATAAATTTGTAAGCCATGCTATACTCTATTTACAAATCTATTCATCTACATAACGGTCCTGTTTATGAATACAAACACCTAATACTTACATTTGCCTTCACACATACTTTTGTCTAATATTTGTTAATTCAATTCTTAATTAATTTTAAGTTGAGTTTAGTGATCTTTGGCTGTTAGCGAGCTGGCAAAGAGCTCACTCTCTTCAGATATTTGTTGTTTATACCTTAATGTTTCTGGGTAAAGATCAGGTGGTTACTTGTCAACAAATAAAGCTAAAACATTTCCACACAATCAACTTCCAGGTCTCGTTAAACAAAAAAAGAAAAATTAAATACTGAATTCAGTCTCCGAGCCTGTCAATCTGCGTATGGTTCGTTCTTTGGTTTTTCCATTTTAAATCAAAAACCGAAAAACAGAAACAAAGTGTTTATTTGTCTTTCTGATTGAGCACAAAAACAGAAAATTTAAAATAAAAACAACAATTTAGTTTTGTTTGTTTAATATTTAGATTTTGGCATAATAATAGTAGCTGATCGTGGAGGCCACAAACAGCGCTGCAGTTCAGGGCCAGCTGTGCGTGTCCCCGCAGCTCCATACACGTCTCCTGGAGAAAAGTGAGATGGACTCGGTCATCGTCTCTCCACTGGCTGCTCACAAACTACTTTTCCTTCGGGACCAGGAGCCTTTTGTGGGCTACAGGAAAGGTGCACGTCCAAGCGCTTCTACTGAGCCCAGGGAAGGGAGATCACGCAGCATCAGCCCAAAATCCACTTCTCGCATGTGTTGGTTGTGATTCTGCAAATTAATGCAATAAACTGATTTGTGAGTGTGAAAACTTTTCTGTTTATGGCCTGACCACAGTCTCTGTGTAAATGAAGTGCTCTTAAAGAGCACACAACATAAGGCACATTCTGCTAGGGCTGGGCCAAAAATTTAATTGTGATTAAGTATAGAGTCGATCTCGATGATAAGTCAAGAGCCTTTTTATTCGATATGGACAAGACTATTTTTAGGCAGTCCAGATGCACAAAACGAAGCGGCTGAGGAGCACGTTTACAGTTACCACCCTCCTGCTACAACCTGAGCCAGAGAGAACAAGAGTGGAGTTTAGAAGAAGAACCACCTTAAAGGTACTGCACATTTAAATACAAAAAAGCATTAAAAAACAAGCGTGTGTGTGTGAGAGAGAGAGAAACCCTGAGTGTGTACATTTAGCCTCTGTATCTTCTGTTATTGCTCCCCATTCAAATGAATAACACTCCATGTATAACATGAGCCAGGCCATGAACTGGGAACTCAGCCGAGCTGCTGACCATGTTTTCTGAGCAACCACAGACATTTACAGTATTTTATTGTTCAATTTATTCCATGAAACTCAAATGCTGTTGTGTGTTGACTGAACTAACTGCTCTCTGAAATACTAAAGTTTCTCTGGGACCTTGAACATTGGCAGCTGCAGTGAGTCACATGACTGTGACTGAACAGGAAGTTCAGAGAAATGGGGAGTATTTAGGCTTTACTCATCAGGAACAGCGTCCAGACTCAAACAGAACGTCGAGCATAAAGGATTTAAACTTATACAAGACTGGAGCTACAGTAAAATGGCAGAGGCTGAGTTTAAAGCCTTCCTGACCTGTCCAGTGTGTTTGGACACATTCACAGAGCCTGTGTCTCTGAGCTGTCACCACAGCTTCTGCTGCAGCTGCCTCCAGGACTACTGGGACCAGAACCAGACCAAGAACTGCCCCGTCTGCAGGAGGAAGTCCTCAAAAGGAGATCCAGATATTAACTTTTCTCTGAGAGAGCTGAGTATCTCGTTCAGACAGAAGCAGGAGCCCACAGCTCAGAAACAGGAGCCACAGAAGCGGCCGGTGTGCAGCACACACCCAGAGGTGCCCCCTCTGTTCTGTAAAGACGAGGCCCGAGCCCTCTGTCCCGTCTGTGAGTTCTCTCTGCACACACAGCACACGGTGGTGTCTGGGGAGGAAGCAGAGAGAGAGCTGAAGGAGCAGCTCCGATCACAGCTCCACTCTCTCACACAGCAGAGACAGAGCTATGAAGAACTAGAGAAAACCTGTGAGCGACTGCAGCGCCACTCAGAGGAACAGGCGTTGCACTGCGAGCGTCAGATCAGAGCTCTGTTCTCTGGGCTGCACCAGTTCCTGAAGGAGGAGGAGGACAGGGCTTTAGCAGCTCTGACAGAGGAGCAGCACAGACAGGCACACACCATGGGCCCAGAGCTGCAGAGCATCAGGGAGCAGCTGTCCTCTCTGAGCCAGAGCATCCAGGACCTGGAGCAGCAGCTGCACTCAGAGAGACACTACAGCCACACCCACAGCTCACAGCCCCGCCTACGGCCCAAAGCGGGACTGCTCATAAACCAGGCCAAAGTCCTGGGCAACCTGGGCTTCAGGGTGTGGAGGAGGATGAGGAGCCTGGTGACCTACAGCCCTGTGATTCTGGATCCTAACTCTGCAAACACATGGCTCCATCTGTCTGAGGATCTGAGAGGAGTGAGACATGGAGACACTGAGCATCAGGAGGTCCCTGATAATCCAGAGAGATTCAGTAAATACACCAGTGTCCTGGGCTCTGAGGGCTTCAGCTCTGGGACACACCAGTGGGACGTGGAGGTGGGGGACCATTGTCGATGGAACATAGGTGTGGCCAAAGAGTCAGTCGCCAGAAAAGGAAAGATACGTGCAGGGCCTGAATATGGAATCTGGTGTTTATGGCACAAAGGTACAGAATATAAAAACAGCTGTGGTAAATCTGTCAAAGTGAAGAAGGCTCCAGAGAAGATCCGAGTGCAGCTGGACTACGACAGAGGAAAGGTGTCCTTCTACGACGCTGATCACATGACTCACCTGTACACTCACACACACACCTTCACTGAGAAACTGTTCCCTTATTTTGCTGTTGGACCAAGAGGAGATGCTAAAACCAGAGAGCTTCAGATCTGTCCGACTGAGGGTCCTCAGTGAGGTTGGGTCTCTTGCAGCTGTTCTTACAGCTAATAAACTGAACAGGGTTGAATGAAATCAGTTTGAGCTGATCCCTGTGTTTTTGTGTAAACAGCAGCCTTTTGTCCTGCTTTAAGACCTGCTCTCTGAACTGAAAATGCTCATATTCACGTTAGAGCTCTGCTGTTCTCTGTAAACGCTGCTGCTGCTGGACCTCACTGTATTTTTGAGTGTTCAACAATGTGATGTCAGAAATATAACTGTATAGGGTTTTTCAGACCATTATTGAATATTTCTAGATATAGCTTTGTGTATACCAAACTTATATTCTGATGTACTACTGCTAAGGTTAATAACGGCTCAACATTAGTAATAATAATACTTGGGTTCTATGTGATGTTTTTCCACTGTAAGGTCAGTTTACAGTTGGTGCATTGTTCAGTTATAAAATTGCACACATAACAAATAGAGCTGCTACAAAGTTATCAGACTCAAGGCTGCAGATGTGAACCCCGTGGCCCTGCCCGATGTGCGGGAGTTTCAGGAAGACAAAGAAGATAACGCTCTGCTGAGATCGTCATATACAACATAAAAACTAAGGACGCTCCTCTCTTGCAGCGCGCTCTCCATTCAGCAGGACCTGCTGCTGTAACCTTACCTGTGTGATAGTAAATAAACTTCTGATTTGACTGCACTCCTGAATCATCCTCTTTGATGCTTACACCAGAAAATGAACATTCTTACACCATCCTGTATTTGTGTTTGGTTTGGAGAAAGGGGCAGGTTTTACGAGAGCTATCTTCCTTCTGCTCCTTTTTGATTATGGAACAAATGGATGAAAAATTATTTTATCTTTTAACATAGCCTACAAACAATTGTGAACATGATCAAAACAAATAATAAATGAAATAAAATTAAAAGTATTTTTCTTCCTGGTGACGTCATTTTTTACCTTCTATGGCAAATGGAGTAAATACCACCTTTTTCCATTAGGGGGCACTGTATCCTGCCCTCTGTTCCTGGGGCCTCAGGTTTGTGTGGGGCCCTGTGGAAGTGTCGAGTAAAGGTGGAGACAGCATTTGAGTTTTTGACCAGGTTTTTGTAAGAACAAGGGAGATGTGCAGCGGCGACTACAGAAGGATAAATCTGATGAAGCAAATACAATAAAGATATGGGAACGACCACACTATTCCATCTTGACAAAAACTTGGCAATTTCAGAGTTAAGAGAGTTAAAATGTCATTAATATTTTATTTGTTTGATAAGGACAGAGGCTTGCTTAAAGAGTTAAAGAAGAATTGTTATAGCTTGAGTTTGTGTAAGCTCATTTTTGTGCAAAGACGCGTGAGTATTTGATGAAATTAAAACATAAATATTCATATGAAAACATTTTGTTTGCAGTCTTTCACATACACCAATCTGCAATAATCAAATCATAAATAGGTTTATTGAAAATTATATTGTGTGTGTGTGTTTTTAGAGCATAAAATGAAGTTTAACTGTAAAATTAAGGTTTATATCTAAACAAAAATCATTAGTTTTTGATTTATCTGATAAAGACAGAGGCTGGTTTATGGAAATACAACTAAAAAGTAAAAAAAATCATCTTTGTTTTATATCATGATCTTTTTATTACCATTGTTTGCCATGGCAGAGGTTATGTTTACGGCGGCGTTGGTGTGTCTGTGTATTTGTTTGTTAGCAACATAACTCAAAACATTATGAACGGATTTAGATGAAATTTTCAGAAAAGTCAGAAATGGAATAAAGAACAAGTGATTACATTTTGGGGGTCTATTTATGTGTTCTGTGTGTTTCTGAAACTGCTCTGACCTCGCCAAACTAATCCCTAAAAACTCTGTTGTCTTGCAATAGAAGTAGTCCCGCCTCAGGCCCATAGTCTCTGGGACAGGCTCCAGCCCCCGCGAGCCTTAACAGGAGTAAGTGTGAGAGGATGAATGGAGACAGAGGTGAATGAAAAGCCTCTCTTTGGCAGAAATAAGATGGCCTCGGTGGAGTCTTGCTGCAGCTGAACGTGTTTTGGTCACGATGTGTGGAAGAACAGTCTGACGGTGTTGTTGTAAACCGTGTTGGCGAGCTCCACTGGATCCTCGTCTCTCGCCGCAGCCATCACCTCCAGCACCTGTCTGAAAAACAAAACACTCAGGTTCAGTTAGGCTCCGAGAACCAGTCCGAAAACAGGATTAGTCTAGAGCCGTGGATTCTTGCATTTTAATGCCGAATGGTCAGGCACATGTCTGGACAACCATGTGACTGAAGGACCTCAACCATCTTGTCTCAGTTTGGACTCTTACTCTGGAGTTCATAGGAAACGTACAAAATCGCTTTATCTCAGCCTGAAAAGCTCGAAATGGTTGCACCTTTCTCTGGAACATGAGCTCGCAGAACAAAAATCCTAATGCATTTTGTAGCCCTCCCCAAGCTCTACTTGCACGACAAGTTTCCTTGAGATTGCCTTGTCGGTTGTCTAAAAAACTAATGTTTAACTGTTCTCACTGTCCAATTATATCATATTAGTATTGCTTATTAAAACACAAAAACAAAAGGCTAAATTTTATTAATTTCTTTCATAATGATGTCAAAAATTTCAGAATGTCTCCTGTTTTCTTGACTTGTCTGTAGCAGCTGTGAGCCGTTGTTTTGACCTTCTCTATATTGGGTCATAAGATGTTAGTGTCCACTGTCTCCTAGGCATGAAAGGTGAACCCTAACCTGCTAATCTTAGTCCATCCTTGACCAGTCTCCATGTAAACCCAGGGACATTTATATGGAGGGCCGTGAGCGCCACGTGAAAAGGAATAATGCTTTTATTAAAAGAGTTTTTAAAAAAGCCTTTAATAAATGGATTACTAAATGATTTTATTAAGAGTTTTTAAAAGTTTATTTAATAAAGAGATTACTAAATACTTTTATTGAAAGAGTAAAATTATTAAAAGAGCATTTAATAAATGGATTACTAAATGGTTTTAATAAAAGAAGGATTAATAGCGTTATTCATTAATCCATTTAGGAAACTGATTTCTAAATGTATTTACAAAACCTTTTCGGAAAAGCTTTTGCAAAACGTATTAGCTTCTCCGATTAGCTTCTCCTTTTAGCTTTTCCGTAGCGTCCCTGGTCCTCCTGGCTAAAGTTAAATAAAATAAAAAGAAAAGCGATGTAACGAGCTCTGTGATTGGTCAGAGCTACTCGCGCTCTGATTGGCCAGAAAATTCTAAAGTTCTATCAAATATGTTGATAATATGAGCACATATTTTCATTTCAGATTATCTTCATTGTAACCAACAATATAATTATTCATAAAACCGGTTAAAATGAGCTACGTGCCAGTAGCAGAGTAAAGTTGTGACTTACAATCATGTCTTCGTCCACAACAGTGTTTATGCGCTAACTACTTCCACATTCGGCTAAAAGGAATGATCCACTTCCGGTCACAGTTTGTAAACGAGCAGCTGGACAAGGGCAGCTTCAAAAAACATATTTATGTCGTACACATTGCAAAATAAAATCACCAAACTAACATTGCTATGGACTAACGCAGTTTTCTCCTTCAAACAAGGGTTTTAGCATTTGTGTGTTAAATATTTAACTAATCGCTGAGCGCAGAGGCGGGATATCGTTGAGTAAATTAACTAAAACCGTCACCCGGCGCACTTTATTTCAGCAGATATAAAGCACACACATTTATTTACGTGATATACAATCACACACAACACACTCTGTCCATTTTAATTAAGCTGTTAAAATCTCTTTATAAGGAACTAAACACGGGACTAGGGCTGCAGTTTAAACCCCTGCACCGGTTAAATAAACTAAAATAAGAAATGGCAAGTGTGAGCTCAAAATGTCCATGCATCTGGGTGAAGGCTTTAGTTACACAACGATATCCCTGAGCCTCCGCGCTCAGCAATTAGTTAAATATTTAACACACAAATGCTAAAACCCTTGTTTGAAGATAAAACTGCGTTAGTCCATAGCAGCGTTAGTTTGGTGATTTTATTTTGCGATGTGTACGACATAAATATGTTTTTTGAAGCTGACCTTGTCCTGTTGCTCGCTTACAAACTGTGACCGGAAGTGGATCATTCCTTTTAGCCGAATGTGGAAGTAGTTAGCGCATAACCACTATCGCACTATGGCCCCAGTGGCTCCCTGCTTCTCTGTTTCTCATGGTAACACATAAAATTAAGAAAATCATCCCTACATATCGGTCCAAAAAAACAAGAACAAAAAAACAAAACAAAACCCCATCAGTGTTTATCGGCCATCAGCTGCTCAAGTTTAAAAAAAAGAAGTGGCCATAGAAAAACCCATTTCGGTCGACCTCTAACCTTGTCTTTTCGGTTCTGACCCAAAGCTCCTGACTATAGGTGAGAGCACAGAGCTTGAAATTAGCAGAGGAAATCATAGTTCCAGTCTGCAACTTCCCATCTACTTGTGGTTTTCTGGAGCTGATACAAATATTACTGACTAAATATGAATGTTTCAGACATAAAAGCCTCATACTTTGTGATTGTGTGGTAGCTGACCTGTGACTGGCAGACAGCCAATGATGTTTCAGATTGGGGCTGTTACGTCATTGTTTTCAGTGAGTTGCATTCTTTACGGTTTACACGAGAGCACAGCGGCTCCAAGCGGCTCCCCGCTGTGAGATCAAAACACCTCCAGCGTTTTCAAAAGATTGCTGGTTGAGAAAATGGAAACCCCGTCCTCGTGTAAAGGAAAGGCCAAAATTAAATCACTGCATTTTCGTGAAAACACACTGTTGTCTAAACAGCCCCAAAGGAGGAAGTAGAAGTGAAAAGTGTGAGAATCACTGCTTTTAAAAGGTTCCTGGATCAGGACAGTGCTCCAGATCTGAACCAAAAACTCCTCAGTTCTTCTCTGGTACATTACTGACCTTTAGTGGAAACATCAGCAGAATGAGTGTTACTTCCTGAGTTCTCTCACAGACCAACAGAATACTGCTGACATGACTAAGTGCAGTTTGTAATAACAGTAGTAAAAACTGCTGTAGTACTCACATAATGTGACAGGGCTCGTTCCGGTCTTTCAGGCAGTGCCCCGCCTCCCATTTCTTCTTCGTGGGAAAAGTGGTTTTGAGGTGTTTGGCTCCAGCGTGTGTGTTCTTCACTCCACACCACGGAGCGTCTGCAACAACAGCACACGAGTCAGACCCACTGGGTTTCAGCAGAACTTAAATGAATCAGATGGGCAGGTGTTGAGGTAGTGGAGTTTGTGCTGCTCCTCTTTGACATAATAAAGTTTATCTGCAAACTTGATACAAAGGAAGAAACCTGTAATCTGTGAGTAATGCTATTGGCAGCTGTACAGTAACAGGACAACATCGAGCATAAAGGATTTAAACTTATACAAGACTGGAGCTACAGTAAAATGGCAGAGGCTGATGTTAAAGACTTCTGCTATTACTACTCCTACTCCTTTCTAATTTACTGAAACACTAAATCAGATCCATAATCCCTTCTGAGAAAAGCATTTTTATAGAACATGTCACAAAATGAACCAAGGATTTTAAACCTGGCTCTGTTCAATATTCAGATTGTGTTACATATAAAATGCCTCATTTTTATACAAAAACATTAAATAACTCACTTTTCCCCCTGATGTTTATCATCAGTGATCTATAGGTTGTAGGTACTCTTAGCAGTTATATTTTTTTGAGAAAGGGCAAATGGAAGTGATGCACTTTTATAGCGTGCACGTTTGCGCCACCTGCTGGCGAGTTACACATATTTCTATTTTATTATATTTCAGGGCTTGCTGTTGTGTGTTGCTTGAACCTTGTTACAAAGGTTGATTCCATTGGCAGCTGCAGTGAGTCACATGACTCAGGTGAGACTGGTCGAGCAGGAAGTACCAAGGAACAGAACAAGTATTTACACAACAGCACAGCGTCGAGACTCAACAGAACGTCGAGCATAAAGGATTTAAACTTATACAAGACTGGAGCTACAGTAAAATGGCAGAGGCTGATGTTAAAGCCTTCCTGACCTGTCCAGTGTGTTTGGACACATTCACAGAGCCTGTGTCTCTGAGCTGTCACCACAGCTTCTGCTGCAGCTGCCTCCAGGGCTACTGGGACCAGAACCAGACCAAGAACTGCCCAATCTGTAGGAGGAAGTCCTCTAAGAGATACTTCAGGATGTAAACTTTGCTCTGAGAGAGCTGAGTATCTCGTTCAGACAGAAGCAGGAGCCCACAGCTCAGAAACAGGAGCCACAGAAGCGGCCGGTGTGCAGCACACACCCAGAGGTGCCCCCTCTGTTCTGTAAAGACGAGGCCCGAGCCCTCTGTCCCGTCTGTGAGTTCTCTCTGCACACACAGCACACGGTGGTGTCTGGGGAGGAAGCAGAGAGAGAGCTGAAGGAGCAGCTCCGATCACAGCTCCACTCTCTCACACAGCAGAGACAGAGCTATGAAGAACTAGAGGAAACCTGTGAGCGACTGCAGCGCCACTCAGAGGAACAGGCGTTGCACTGCGAGCGTCAGATCAGAGCTCTGTTCTCTGGGCTGCACCAGTTCCTGAAGGAGGAGGAGGACAGGGCTTTAGCAGCTCTGACAGAGGAGCAGCACAGACAGGCACACACCATGGGCCCAGAGCTGCAGAGCATCAGGGAGCAGCTGTCCTCTCTGAGCCAGAGCATCCAGGACCTGGAGCAGCAGCTGCACTCAGAGACACACTACAGCCACACCCACAGTTCACAGCCCCGCCTACGGCCCAAAGCGGGACTGCTCATAAACCAGGCCAAAGTCCTGGGCAACCTGGGCTTCAGGGTGTGGAGGAGGATGAGGAGCCTGGTGACCTACAGCCCTGTGATTCTGGATCCTAACTCTGCAAACTCATGGCTCCATCTGTCTGAGGATCTGAGAGGAGCGAGACGTGGAGACACTGAGCATCAGGAGGTCCCTGATAATCCAGAGAGATTCAGTAATTACGCCAATGTCCTGGGCTCTGAGGGCTTCAGCTCTGGGACACACCAGTGGGACGTGGAGGTGGGGGACCATCCTCGGTGGAGCATAGGTGTGGCCAAAGAGTCAGTCGACAGAAAAGGAGAGATATCTGCTTCACCTGAATATGGAATCTGGTGTTTAATGCACAAAGGTACAGAATATACAAACGGCTGTAGGAAACCTGTCAAAGTGAAGAAGGCTCCAGAGAAGATCCGAGTGCAGCTGGACTACGACAGAGGAAAGGTGTCCTTCTACGACGCTGATCACATGACTCACCTGTACACTCACACACACACCTTCACTGAGAAACTGTTCCCTTACTTCTCTGTTGGACAAGCAGGAGATGCTAAAACCAGAGAGCTTCAGATCTGTCTGACTGAGGGTCCTCAGTGAGGTTGGGTCTCTTTCAGCTGTTCTTACAGCTAATAAACTGAACAGGGTTGAATGAAATCAGTTTGAGCTGATCCCTGTGTTTGTGTGTAAACAGCAGCCTTTTGTCCTGCTTTAAGACCTGAGGGTTGTACTCTGAAGCTGGTTGGACAAAGCCAGGCTTTATTTGAGTGAGTGAGTTTCTCAAAGCCTGAACCTCAGCTCTGAGATAATGAGTATCACAAAGGTGGTTCTCAGCAGACTTTGTGAAGCCAGTGTTATCTTTGCCGTGCTTTTTACTCTCAGAAAGAGCCGTCTGAGTATTTTAGAATTAAAGTCTAACAAAAGCCTACTTCTGGATTTTAGATTTTTCATTAATAAAATGTGATTATGTCTAAAATAACAGGCGTCGACTCTTGCTCCTGCTGATGCATATAATCCACATTAGATATACACTCTCTCTCTTGCTTTTCACACACATCTCATTCTCACAAACGCAGACACACTTCCCTTCCCATCTTTCATTTTTCACATACTTGTTCCGTTTTGATTGGTGCATTTTTGTCTAGGGCTGGGTACGGTTTCTGTTGATACCTTTGTGGTATCGAAAGAAAAGTTACGATAATACTGAAATCAAAAAAATTATTTCAATCCCTAGTGGGACCTTTAATGTTCCTTTGCATGAATCAAATCAATAACACAGAATAAATCATACACACTACTGGTTTTAACTTACAGCTAAGGAGTTTGCTCCAAAAATGTGTCTTTTATTGGATATTATTGTGTTTTATTATTGCAGAAGATAAATTAGCTCACCATTGGTATCAGAAAAAGTATCACTCAGGCACCAGTATCGAAAACCAAGTATCGTTTAAGAACTTTTATCGAAGAAATCTGACTGTTACCCAGCCTTATTTTTGTCTACACAGTTGGATGTTATTTATTCCTGCTGGTGCCTCTTGGCCAGGTCATGCTTGTAAATGAGAACTGGTTCTCAAACATTTTACCTGGTTCAATAAAGGTCAAATAAAAAAACCACTATAATCCCCAAATCAAATACTAAATATGATTATATTACTGAATATTAAGCTTAAGCGTTAGCCAACTGTTGCATAAACAAACTGTAGATCATTATAGTTTTTGGTCACTTCCCAAACTCAGAACACAGCGCTGGCCAATAAAACGTTCAGAAAATATCACAGGTCTACAGCAAAATGCTTCCGGAACAAAAGTAGTGACATTTTTCTTGGATTAAGTCACTAATAAAGAAAAAAGTAAGTGAGAAGTGCAGATTGGCTATAGTTTCCAATAAACAGTATTGGGTCAAAATAGGAAATTTATGCAAAATAAGGCAAAAACGGTGTTTATCAGAAGGTACAGTGTCTACAAGCAACCAGTTCATTTTAATATGGGCTAGAGTTTGGACATAAAATGTTTTGTTTTTATTTGCAGAAATCTCTCTCTTGGAAGTGGACAAAATGCATGCATGTAGAGAAATTAAATATTTTCAAAATATAAATATTATTTTTAAGCAAAAATGCCTAAATCTATTGTATAAACAGATGTGATTTTGATGTGAAACAATATCATTAAATATCTTGAATACATAGCGAACAGCACAGTTATCATTGATTTTCAGTTCATCTTCATCAAAATAAATGAGATTTAGCCACTTTTATCTCAGAAGCAGATCCAGTCCTAACATTTGTAGACCAGTGATATTAAAGACTGAAAGAGCAGATCAAAGCCCAAACGTGGGCTGGAGCAGGTCAGCAAACCCTGCTGCTGCTGGACCTCACTGTATTTGTGCTCGTCTGACTTGTACCTGTCTCCATCATGAGCCTCTCGCTGGGAACACACTTCATTGCTTCAATGTTGGCTTCTGTCTTTAATGAGCTGGGAAACAGAAAAATAAAAGTGAGTCACAAAAACCCACAGAGCTGAGAGCTTCTCTTCAGAAATAACAGTGAGAGGAATCAGTATTTTCATGTAGTGAGCCGTGGCCTTGTACAGTTTTATGTGTATAATGTATTATTACCACAGTCAGTCAGCAGTAACTCTACAGTGCAGCTCCAGTGTTTGTCTTGTAAAATGTAAGACTTTTTAATGCCACTTAGAGTGAAATTTAATGCCAGCCTCACCAACAACAGAACAATATCTGTATGAATTTCACACTAAAGAATTATTTGTACTACTCCCTGAAACTCTAAAAGTCACACACCGATGAAAAAACGCCAGTGCTGCATAAAGACCCGGTCTTTTACAGATTTGGGGAAAACAGCCTTTTCCTACTCTGCACCACGGACATGGACACAGTTTACAAATGCAATCATAAAAAGTGAGGTAAAGGAGACATGTGCTTGTTTTTTCTTGAGAGGCTCACTGTGTTTTTAAACAGTTGTTTAATTTCTCAGTGTGTTTATCTCGCTTAATCTTGCTGTATTTGTTGTCTTGATGACTGTATTGGCTGCTGCCTTGGCCAGGTCTCTCTTGTAAAAGAGATTTTGAATCTCAATGGGACTTCCTGGTTAAATAAAGGTATAAAAAAAAATTGCGAATAAATTAAAGATTTCAATGTTAATATTTCATCAATAAATATATTTTCTTATTGTGTTGACTCTACATTTTTGTAATGTTAAAGGTACTGTAAGCAGCATGCCCTCTACTGGTTTAAAAACAGTACTGCAGTCTAAATTAGAACAATGGTCTGTGGGTTGCCAGTCCTTCTGCTTTTCTGAATGGACGATCAACAATGCAGAGTTTTATAAATTTGTAAAAGTGATTTCTGAACTTGTAAATTTGTTTTGCACCTCTGGGCCACTGTAGTTTTAGAACCAAAACAAAAATTGTAAACAAAAACAACTTGGTTTACCTCATATCTTGGGACACCTGAGTAATTTTTATAAAACATGATAAATATATACTGCTCATAGCACTGCTAACATCATGTTTTGACAAAATTTAAGACGTACTCATAATATCTAATGCTTTTAAGACCTTGGGGCGACCCTGTTCTCTACTCCACACACTTCTCCTCCATTGGAACTCACCACCCGTTTATCCCGATGTACAGGTCTAAGTCCATGAGAGCAACAGCGTCCTCTGGTGTCCCATCGAAGGAGTGCACCTTTAATAAAATGGGGAACAAGTTTTTTATGAGTAGTTCAGTTCAAAGTGATACCGGGATTTCTGCATAGCTCATCAAGGTGAAATTAAGACTTTTTTTTTAGACCTTTTTAACTCTATTGTTGATCAAAATGAAGGGCTATTTCATAAGTCCTAAGAATCATTAGTGTAGCCACGTTCTTTAATTGTGAATATTGACGACAGTGAGAGCCGCAAAGCGTTTTGTTTTTGGTAAGAAAAAAATCTGAGCTCTCGTATTGGCGACGGAAATACAACTTTGAGAATTTAAGTGAGCACTTTAGAATAATCTGTGAGCACAGGTAGTGACATTAAATTAAGACCTGTTTAAATATATTTAAGACCTAGTACTCCACATCTCTGCAAATTTACGACTTTTTGAGGCCTAAATTCAGATTTTTAAATCTAAGACTTTCTTAGATTTTTTTAAGACCCAGCAAAAACTCTGTGAAACCCAGAACGATGCAGGATGCACTGACCACTCCTCCGACGCAGCGGTCTCTATTCCTCTTCATTATGTCTGCAAAACAAAGATGGATTTTTAAGACAGAATGCTTTGAAAATCGGTATTTTTTTCGCGGGAATTTTGATCAAAACAAACCGATAAATTCCTGGTGAGAGTTTCGACAGTGGAGGAACATGGGCAGCCCGGTGTCTTCGGCCAAATCAAACTGTTTCTCAAAATATCTGCAGCAAGACGATAAAAGTCAGTGAAGAATATGACAATTTAATTTTGTTCAGTAAAATGTAACGTACTCACTTGAGCTGTGTCTCTTTCGGACAGAACTCCAGACGGTCAAAATCTGAAAAACACGAGGCATTTAGAGACGCTCTTCACCTGTGCAGGTGTGTCTGAGGACATTTAGAGCCGCTAACCCAGTCCGCACTCTCCAATGGCCACCACTTTTCCTTTGTGCTCTGAGGCGAGCGTCTTCAGCTCTGACAGATACTGCTCCTCTCCGAACTTCTCAAAGTCAGAGCAGCGAGTCGGATGGCAGCCCGCGGTGCAGAAGAACTCCTCTGTGGACAGAACAGGGAAATGGAGATAAAGTTAAATCTATGACACACAAAAACTCAAGTACCCCCTCTGAAAATATTTGGCTTTACAAGAACCATCTCTATTGTGACTAAACCAGGACAGGAACTAGAACCAAACCAGGACTAAACAAGACCTAAACCAGGATTTAATCAGGACTAAGTGTGGTACTGTACTAAAGCTTACCCCTGGTCTGAGCGAGCTTCAGCGCCTCCTTACTGTCCTCCAGATTTCCTCCTGTGATCATGAACTGAAACGGCCAAGAGAAAAGATACAAAACTAATATTTATATACACATCATTCTAAACTCTATCATATAATTCTTATATTTAGAAATCCACGTTCTCTCACCTTTTCCACTCCCACTTTGAGCGCTCTGTCGATAATGGCATCAAAATCATCTGAAATACAAATATAAAATTAGTTTTAGATAAAAGTTTTTAAATCAGGGGTGTCCAAACAACGGCCGGGGAGCCAGATGTGGGCCGCAGACCACGATTTTTTGGTCCACAGGCTTCATTCTTAATCAGCTCAAATTGGCACAGGTAGAACTTTTATATCATCATTATATCATTTTCTACGACAGTCCCTGAATTAAGGAAGACAAAAAATTAACTTGGATGATGGAGATGTATGGGCTAAGAAAGCTGTCAATAAAGATGTGCGTGTAAAAGTGAAATGCGTATATATTTGTCCATAGTTGTGCATAAAATACATTTTGTCAATACACAGGTCTACAAATGTTAGGACTGGATCTGCTTCTGAGATAAAAGCGGCTAAATCTCATTTATTTTGATAAAATGAACTGAAAATCAATGATAACTGTGCTGTTAGCTATGTATTCAAGATATTTAATGATATTGTTTCACATCAAAATCACATCTGTTTATACAATAGACTTTAGGCATTTTTGCTTAAAAATAATATTTATATTTTGAAAATATTTAATTTCTCTACATGCATGCATTTTGTCCACTTCCAAGAGAGAGATTTCTGCAAATAAAAACAAAACATTTTATGTCAAACATGTCTGTGAAGACTCTCACTCGTCCAGGGTAAATGCATCGCAACAAAAGTTCAAAAAAGCAGTCATCTGGATTAGATTTTTCAAGTTGAAGACGTTTCACCTCTGATCCAAGAGGCTTTCTCAATTCTGAAATGAACTGGTGAGAGCTGGTTTATATTCTTCTAGGAAGGAGGAATTTTAGACCTGAAACTAAATTCTATTGGTCAATGTGACCATGAAGAGCCTGAGTGGTTTTGGGTCATTAGGAGTCCTTTGTCCTCAGCTGGAGTGAGTGGCAGAGTGGTTAACCCTCCCCAGCCTGGGCAGCTCCAAAATCCAATCCAGATGACTGCTTTTTTGAACTTTTGTTGTGATTTTATGTCCAAACTCTATCCATATTAAAATGAATGTATTGAATGTGCAGCTTTCAGATAGAACTGGTTGCTTGTAGACACTGTACCTTCTGATAAACACCGTTTTTGACTTATTTTGCATAAATTTCCTATTTTGACCCAATACTGTTTCTTGGAAACTATAGCAATCTGCACTTCTCACTTACTTTTTCTTTATTAGTGACCTAATCCAAGAAAAATGTCACTACTTTTGTTCTGGAAGCATTTTGCTGTAGACCTGTGCTCTTGTACAAGAGAATACGATTCAAAAAATGACATTATATATTTGCAAATATGAAATACAGTTTTTGTGTTTGTGTTTTTTTTTTTATGAATATAACTTATAATTTTATGGTTGTTGTTGCTCTCTTGATTCCGCAGTGATGGAACTGTCAAAAATACGTCACTGCTCATGGATTACTCAAACTTGCACTGCTGCTCTTCGCTCAGTTCCTTTTAAAACCGCCGTCTGAAAACTTTACACAACGTACAGTGATCTTCAGAAGAATGTTCACCAACAAAATGTTCCAAACTTGCTAAAGGATATCAGTTCTTCATTGAAAGATACCTGGATTATGAAGATAAGAGCTTTGTTGTGTAGCTAGCTAGCGTTAGCAACACGGCTATGGGACAGAGCTGCACGATTAAACAGTGTTAGATCTGAACTTATCTGAATATTTGACAATCTGCTTATGAGGAAACATCACTAGATTGTACTACAGTGGATTTTTATTTAGTAAAGCTCTGCGCTCAGACACTGACACAGGAAATCTGCTGTGGTCTGTGACTTGTTCTGACTGAGTGATAGACTTTCACATCAACTTTACTGCCAAAAATACTCCTTTCCTACTCCATAGAGATGCCAGAAAGATTTGAGCGATGCTGTGTGCCGGCCCCATGCCTGGATAAATGTGGCATGGGGTTGTGGAAGGGCATTCAGAGAACACTCCAGCCATCGTGAGCGGCCCTCCTCTGCAGATGTTTTTCAGTAAAAAGTTGGTTGTTTTTTTCCTCACCGTCGTGTTTCTGTTTCCCTCGGTACAGGCCTCTGAACATGGGATCAGTCAGGTTCACTCCAATGTCTGCAGAAGAAGAAAAACATAACAGATTACTATTAATTAAAATAATATGTTCTTTTCCAATCCAAGCCAATTTATTTGTAAAGCACTTCTAATGCATAAACCCCTTTCATGGCTTACGGTTAGCAATAGACTTAAAATGCGACTTCTTTTATTTTTGTGGAAGGTTTTATTTTTAAAACGGCCATCATTTCTTGTTGAACAGCTAGTTTTTGTTGGAAACAGTCACAGTTATTTAACTAGACAGGCATCAGGCGGCGATTTAATACTTCCTCGACCCAGGACAAATTATCTAAAGTCCACAGTGAGCTATAGAGCCGTATTTAATAATAATAATAATAATGGATTGGATTTATATTGCGCTTTACAAGCTTGAGAAGTTTCTCAAAGCGCCTTACAATTTGGTCCATTATTCATTCACTCCTCAGTCACACGCGGTGGTGGTGTGCTACTTCTGTAGCCACAGCTGCCCCGGGGCACACTGACGGAAGCGTGGCTGCCATTCTGCGCCAACGGCCCCTCCGACCACCACCAAATACAGCCACACTGACACATTCACACAGGCAAGGTGGGTGAAGTGTCTTGTTCAAGGACACGACGACAGTATGCGCTTCAGATGGGATTCGAACCGGCTACCCTCCGGTTGCTGGGCGAAATTGGAATGATCAGTGGCCACAGGGAGAGTACAAAACAAGCACAGGTTTAAGAAGATATTAACAGCTGAATTGTTGCAGGCAATCACGTGACAATTTGGTATTAAATATGTAGATTTTTCTTTTGTTTTTGTTATTCATTTTGTTCCTGTATTATTATATTATGTCACTATTTTTATTATTATTTGTATTTTCATTTATTTGTGTATTTTTAAATTGTATGTAACTTTGTGTGAGGACCCCAGGAAGACTAGCGGCCATTAAAAGGGCAGCTAATGGGGATCCTCGTAAAACAATAAAACAATAAAACTTTAAAATAACAACACGTTTGGCCAAAGTGCTGTACACAGTAGCAATATTAACAATAATATAAATAAAAACACAAGTAGACAAGACAAAACAGTAACATTATGAATAAAATAACAGTAAAAGTCAACAACTCATATTTGGTTAAAAGCTAAGGCGAAAAAAATGTGTTTATAAATGAGATTTAAAAACATTAAGAGTCGGCCTGAGGGACGTTCCAGGGTAACTCATCCACAGTCGAGGAGCAGCAACAGAAAAAGCTCAGTCACCTCTGAGTTTCCTCTTTGTTTTAGAAACAACTAAAAGCAGCTCAGATCTGCCGAGCTGAGAGCGCGCGAGGGGACGCACGGCTGGATCAGGTCAGACAGATCCTGAGGGGCGAGACCATTTAGACGTTTAAAAACAAATAAAAGAATTTATACGAAATCGCGCTGGCAGCCACTGAAGAGACGCTAAAACTGTTGAGATATGGTCCTGCTTACGGCTGCCAGGTAAAAGACGAGCTGCTGCTGCTGCAGACGGCCGACAGAAGTCTGACTGACCCCAACAGAAAGTGCCTTACAATAATCCAGGCGAGTAGTAATTGTCAAGTTTTTAAAAAGTTCGTTCAGCTCTTGCCCAAACTTGAAAAAGGCTGGCTTCCTGCAAAAGGACGCTGGAACAACTCACTCCTTTAATTTCTTTTATTATTTTCTTTTGTTGTTGAATGTTTCAGTTCATTGACATTTTTTTTTTTTTACCAGGTAGATTTGTGTAGACATGAACATTGTAGGTTGGTTTAATGGAGCGGGGCCTACATAGACACAAAATGTGCATGAAAAATCACCACAATGAACTTATTTTAACATAAACATATATGGATCCACATTTCAAAGTGATGTGTGGAGACAATGGGCCTGACCCTGGCTCAACGTCGCAGTCGGAAGAAGCTTGACTTCTTTGTGGCACTGCTGCAACAACTGCGACAACTGCGACAGCAACTGCGACAGCAACTGCGACAACAACTGCGACAACAACTGCGACAACAACTGCGACAGCAACTGCGACAACAACTGCGACAACAACTGCGACAGCAACTGCGACAGCAACTGCGACAGCAACTGCGACAACAACTGCACAACAACTGCACAGCAACTGCGACAGCAACTGCGACAGCAACTGCGACAGCAACTGCGACAGCAACTGCGACAGCAACTGCGACACTGCGACAGCAACTGCGACAGCAACTGCGACAACAACTGCGACAACCACTGCGACAACAACTGCGACAACCACTGCGACAGCAACTGCGACAGCAACTGCGACAGCAACTGCGACAACAACTGCGACAGCAACTGCGAGGTGAGATGCTGCCCAGTTATGGGGTGGCATTTATTTGGTCAGAGGGCAGAGCTGTTCGCCCACTAACCGGAGGGTTGGCGGATCAATCCCCGAAAATAGCGCATTGTGCCCTTTGGCAATGTCTAGAGCAGTGTTTCCCAACCAGGGGTACTTGGATTTTTTCATAATTTATTTCTAAGATGATAAGAAATGATTTGTGATCTTTCCATAATCAGACTTACTGTATGTGTTCAAAATCACTATTTATTTGTATTTTTATTTTATTTTATTTGGAACATTAAATATATGATAAAATAGGAGTTTATATTTTTATTTGTATTTAATTTTTTTATGTCAAATTTGAGTAAAAAAAAAAAAAGCAGATGTTTTATATGAGCACTTTTTGACGAGTACAGGGGGTACACACAATGAAAAAGGTTGGGAAACAATGCTCTAGAGCCTTGCCTTTATGAATGTGTAGTGTGTGTGTTTAGAGAAGCCATAGGCACAGAATGACAGCCACGGCTCTGTCAGGCTGCCTCTCTCCTGAATGACACTGAGAGAAGGAAGAATGCACTTTAAAGTAAAATCTATAAAAGCACATGATAATAAGACCAGTGCATTATTATTATAACCAAGGTTACACAAAAATTACACAGTTTAATAATATTCATGCTAATAATGTAAACATTTAATTGTGTTAAATTCTAATTCAAAGCGTGGTTCATTCATTTCTCCGCAGTGACAGCGCTGTGTTGTCATTTTAGCATGTAGCCTCCATGCTAACGGAACATTTAAAACAGCCACTTCTGAAACCAGCTGAGGGTTTAGTGACATTTAACTGCAGTCAGGCGGTTGTACGCGAGTTATTTAGATTTTCATGACCAGTTTCTTACCGATAAACTTGTGCTGAGCCATGACTGAAAGAGAAAAGTTTCTAAAAAGAGCCACGCGCGCCGCTCTGAAGAAAACCATAGATGTCTCTGTACCGTAAGTCCTGGAGCAGAGGAGAAATACCTAAATGTAACTTTTGGGAAGGAAAAAATGAAACTTTTATACTTTTATTTTATGGTTGTGCCTTCCCACTGAAAATGTGGATGGATTTAGAAGAAATTAGAAAGAGCATGTTAAAATTTAATGCAAAATAGCTGGGTCGAATATTAAAAATAATGTAATCAATAAAGTTACAAATGTAATGATTTATTTAGAAAAATTCAAAAATCAAAAATACTAAAATCTAAACCCTGCTCTAAATCTTTATTATCTAAGTATTATTCCTACATTTACGCTTTGCAATACTGTAACAGCCAAAATCTTTGTCTGTGTTAAATGAGCAAGAAATGTTAAAACTGTAGACTCTGAAGTGTTGTTATGTGAGCTTATATAAGGAGTTGTGATGTATTATTATTATTAGATTATTGCTAATATCTGTTATGAATGCTTTAATGTTCGTTGTTTAATTTGTATGACTGAAACGGTAATAAATATGCATAGATAAACATGGACAAAAATAAAACAGGCCTAAAAATAGAACAAAAAAAGATAAAACAAATTTCAAAAGCAGAGTAGAATAGAATTTAACACATTTGTGTACAATACAAATATATATATGTGTGTGTACAATATAAAGGTATGTTATTATTATTTTTACAGATGTGCATGATGTGTATAATGCAACATTAATCAACCACGCACAAAACAAAACATGTAGAACAATATATATGCAATAAAATAAAATAAAAAAAAAAATAAAAAAAAAAACGCAGTACAAAAATAAAATAAAATCAAATAAAAAACACTGAATTGAATTTTTGAAATAGTCTAATTGTTTTTGCTAGTTTCTGATGACTCAGTTTTTATTTTTCAATAGAGGCCAAATATGTTTTTACGTCTAGCCCTTTAAAATTATACCACGAGGGCACATTTTCTATCCATTTCATCCTGTGGTGGATGTAATACTTTGCAAGAATTATGATTAGATTGATTACATAGCTATATTTAATTTGAGGAGAAAGCGGAATCATTAAAGATAAGTAATATTTGAAGTTTAGATAATACAACACTTTTCCTAAACATTCCTGTGAGATAAACTCAGGCCTAAATACAGAAACATGAGGACATTTATTTGCGCGTTTACACACAAACGCGGTACTTGCGTCCGACGTTCGAAATTCCCAGAAAGCACCGCGGCGCTCGGAGGAGAAGGTGACAGCGGACGCCAACATGGCCGCCGCGTATCTCACTCACCAACAGAAAGTGCTGAGACTTTACAAGAAATCCCTGCGACATCTGGAGTCCTGGTGCATCTTCAGGTAAAAAATAAACAACAACAACAAACACCCGAACATCCGGTGAAGCGCGTACGTTTGTTAAAACCAGAGAGAATGTGCTGTGTTTGTTTGTTAGCGGTGCGGCTAAGCTAAATGCTAGGTTAGGCTAAAGACTCGCAGGTCACCGATTCTAACTTTACTGTTTGCTTTTGCTGCAGCTCGATGAATATAAACAACTTCATGAATTATAATATTACCCAGGACTTGTTTAGGCATGATTGAACCTGTCAGAAATATATTTTTATAGTTTAATAAGCTGTTTGTGTTGACATTAAAGGCGCCAGCTTAACGTTTGTTTTTTGTTTTGTTTTTTCTTATTGTTTTTTATTGTTAGCTGTCTATACTTTAACATTTTATTGATCCTTTAAAGTTAAATTAAACTTTGGCGTATTACCTTTGTATGTGATTATTTCTATATCTCCTGTTTCTTTATAGATTTGCACAGATGCAGAGCTTGTATTTTTCTGCTTGGTATTGGATATATGTTTACATTTTATTATTTCAGCTAATTTGGATTTTTGTGTTTTGTGTACAACGAGCTGCTGTGGGCCAGGAGTGGTACTAAGCTAGATGTGCTACTCACTTTACCACTGATCCAACATAAAGCTGCACAGAATATGGTTTTAAATCCATATTTTCTTGAGAGTCATCATTTATTTCTGGTTTAGTCTTTTAGTTTTGATTGTGACACAGTTGTGACTTTAGTAAATACGTTATAAACACTACACTTATATTTCTGCTTTGGTTTATTTGAACTAGGGCTGCAATTAATGATTATTTTGGTCATCGATTCATTTGTCAGTCATCTTTACGATTAAACGATTCGTGAAGTAAAGTTAAATGTGAGTTATATTTGAGGAGGTTTTTTTTTTTTTTGTCTTAAAAACCCAAGTGACATTCTGTTGTTTGTGTGGCTTTACTGCTTAATAATACAAAATAATAATAATAATAATAATAAACAAACTTCTCTCTCAGTACAAGACATATTTTCTTTATATACACCAGATGTGATTAATCGATTACTGAATTAGTTGATGATTATTTTCAGTTAATTCAGTTAATATAAGATAAGTTTTATTTGTCAAATGCAGTCAAACATAGTACAATGTACAGTGAAATGTATTTTCGTACCTGCATCCAGTTTGTTGTTGCAGCCCTATTTTGAACTTGAACTATGTCAAAATAGTTTATCACAATTATGCCAATTACATTGTTAATGCAATAATATATTCAACATGTTTTTCCTCAGTTCGTGCAGCCCTAGTTCAAAAATACTTTTGCTCACCTTGCATACTGAGGGTCCTGGGTTTGACACTGGTCAGGGGTTAGTAGTAGTAGTAGTAGTAGTAGTAGTAGTAGTAGAGTAGAGTAAAATCTATATGTGGTCCAGTTGCAGATTTGTTCTGCAGTTACCAAAGAAATCTCGAATATTGTGTTGATCACCTTTACCTTCTACTTTTGTGTTATTTCTGTGACTCGCAAGATCAAAATGTCACAGGATTCTGGTGAAGGTAAAAATAAGTCAGGATCAGGTTCTGTTTTTCACTTTTTACAGAGAAGTGAGTGAGTTTGTGGCCAAACATTTGTCAGCAAATATGTTCCGCTGCTGGATCTAATTGAGAGAGAACAGATCAGGGCAGCTCCAGGTTCTGCCAAGTGAAGTTTAAGACCTTATTTAGACTTTTTCATGCCACTTAGATTTAAATTCAATGCCAGGATCATCTGTATGAAATTTACACAAAGGAATTTCCCGCATACTAATATCTGAAATTAAAGGGTTTATTTATTATTATAAGGCTTAAGCTTAACACATATGAAATAACTCCAGTGCTGCATTAATCAAAATAAAACTGAATAATTCATTTCAAAGGTAACGTTTCTTCAAGGAAATTGTAAATTGCAGATACTGTTCCTGTGTTTTTATATTATTAACATAAATATTTGACAAATTTAAGGCCTAGATGAACAAAATTCAATACCTGCTCTTAAGATGTAATTCTTTTAAGGCCTTGATTTGGACAATATCAAATTTAATGCCTTTTTAATACTTTTAAGACCTTGAGGCAACCCTGTAGAAGTAAATACCATTCATTACAAGTTGATTTTAAAAATGCACCTAAATAGTTTTGCATTTTATCATTTTCAGGAGACTAAATTACATTTTTCATTTGTATAAAAAAACATATTTCAAACTCATCTCATTCTCGTTTACCCAATCTCGTGTCTTTTCTCGTGACATTTGTGTCTTGTCACAGCACTTTTCTAATTTAAAATACTTGATTTTGAGCTCATCCTCCACCTCTGACACTTTATAAACCTTATTTTTGGGGACACACTTTTTTTTGCCAGATTTTACCCAGAATTCACAGTTGGTGTGTGTGTGTGTTGTGTGTGTGTCCCTTAAAGCCTAAACCTCTCTTGTCCCGTGTGTGTGTGTTGTTCCTCAGGGATAAGTACCGCTTCTACGCCTGCCTGCTCCGAGCCCGCTTCGATGACAACAAATCTGAGAAGGACATGGTGAAGGCCACGATGCTGCTGAAGGCCGGAGAGGAGGAGTTCTGGGCCAATCAGCACCCGCAGCCCTACCTGTTCCCCGACTCACCTGGGGGGACGTCCTACGAGAGATACGAGTGCTACAAGGTAAACCTGGGACTGGACCAGGACTGGACCAGGACTGGACCAGGACTGGACCAGGACTGGACCAGGACTGGACCAGGACTGGACCAGGACTGGACCAGGACTGGACCAGGACTGGACCAGGACTGGACCAGGACTGGACCAGGACTACAGAGAATGAATCCATGGCCACAGGGCTGCACGATACAGGAAAAACATGCGATATTCAATTACTCTGTTAAACTATTGTAGCAATATTTGTGTGGTATTTCAAATTTAACCTCTTAAACCTGAACAGAGCCTGACGGGGCTCCGCCCCTTGCGTCCGCTTGTTGGGACCATAGCGGGGAGATACAGCGGCTGACACACACATGTTTGACATCCTCGTGTTCGGACAATTCGTGGCAACAAAACTATCTACTTCAATTTCTATTCAACAGTTGGATTCCGCCTGGATTTTTTAAAAATAAAACATGTATATCTTTCCATTACTTTATTTATTTGGCACAAATTTTGCTGCAGTAGACCAAGAAATGTGAAATTTTCAATTTATGTTGTTATTTGCTTCACTACAGGAAGGAAAAAGGCTTTTTTGGAGGCAAATATGTGTTTTTTTTCAGGCGGAAATTAGAATAATCCATTTCAACCTCAATTTATGGTCAAACAATATCATTTATTAATATTATTTCTCTTCCACAGTAATCCCCAAATTCCACCAATTAATTTGCTACCAAGGTTAGCTATGTACACCTAGTAAATGCTAAGTAAAACCTTAATAAATGTAGATATAGAATTTTTGGGACAAAGGCCTCGGAGCTTAACAGGTTAAGTGAGTTAAGTGAATTCACTTAAAACAAAAATGTGAGTCCCTGTATTCACAAGGCAGTCTAAACCAGGAATAAAACAAGGATAAACTGTGACTAAATTAAGGAAATTACCTCTAAAACTGGACTTTTTAAACATTTTTATTTAGTCACAACCAGGGCTTGACATTAGCTGTTGCCAAAAGGCCAAATGCTGGTAGATTTCCATTTTGGCTGATTCCACTTTTAGTCTCACTGCAACTTTGGCCGACTGGATTCTATTTAGTGCTGCACGATATGGAGAAAACATGCGATATTCGATAACTGTGTTGAAAGTTGCGATAACGATATTATTGCGATATTTGAAAATAGAGCCTACTTTTGGAACATAGTAAGTTAAATTCACTACATTTCACAAAAATGTAAGTTCCTGTATTTCCAAGTCAAAACAGTAACAAAATCCAAACTTAACACAGACTAAACCAGGAATAAAACAAGGCTAAGCTGTGACTAAATTAATTAAATTACCACTAAAACTGGACTTTTTAAACATTTTTATTTAGTCACAACACATGTTCTTTTAAGGCTCTGGTGGAAAATGATTCTTCAGTGTAAATCTCTGTCAGATGGAAGACCACAGAGTTATTGTGATATATTTAGATTCTTGCGATACAGATATTGTGTTTGCTGATATTGCGATAACGATAATGTTGCGATATATTGTGCAGCCCTATATTTGATGAATATATGCTCGATATAAACATCTTCAGGAAGCTTGTAGCTTTGTCTGATTTAATTTTATAAAAATTAAGTGAGTTTTTTTGTAGCATTATCACCAATTTTTAACAAAAACTATAAAACACCTCATGTTTTTAACCATTTTACTCGCTCTTCTCTATCTGATTTTTAATCGATTAATTGAAAAAGTAAACAGATTAATCGATTACCAAAATAATCGTTAGTTGCAGCCCTATTCTTTGGACATTTTGAATACTTAAATACTTAAATACTTAAACGCGTATAAGTCATTTTTCAGGTGTTGGAAATTTAGTCAAAACTTCTGGAAAAGTCATGGAGGATTCTTGGTAAAAAGCGTACGAACCCTGATATTATTGTATACTGTGCAGCCTACATGGCCACATCTGGTCTAAATATGAGCTTGAACCCTGTTAATCTGTATGATAAATGTTTTGGTGGGTTTATTAATGATTGTGTGGTGAGTGGTGTGTAAATTGAGTCCAGTCTAACCCGGTCTGGTTCCTGGTCCTGTCTAGGTCCCGGAGTGGGTGCTGGAGCACTGGCATCCCTCGGAGAAGGCCATGTACCCGGATTATTTCTCCAAACGGGAGCAGTGGAAGAAGCTGAGGATGCAGAGCTGGGACAGAGAGGTTTGTTTCGGTTTTAAACTCTTCTGAAAACTGCAAAACGTACTGCAGCGCGTCACGTAAAGGATGGGTCTGTGTATTTTTTATTGGCTGATTAGAGTCGTGCGCCAGCTTTTAATAAGAGGAAAAGTTTGGCGTTTAACTCGGTCGTACTGGAGATGTTTTCATTCTACAAATAAACCTGGACATAAAGCAGTGAGTGATTTTGTCCACCAGAGGGCAGTGGAGTTTAACAAAGATTAAAGCCTTAAACAGAGAAATTCAAAAAGACTCAACATAAACACTTCTTTATTACTGTTATCAAGAAAACAGAAGCAGCCATAATTTACTGTAAATCCTAATTCTACGGCATTTTTCAGTCAAAATCAAAATGAATTACTCAATAATCTGCCTGCCTTTAAAACAAAATAACAATCTAACAATATAAACTCTTATTACATTTATTTTTCTCTGTATTTTCATGTTCAAAATGACCTTCAAAAATAAAAATAATCTTAAACTTATTACAAATTTACTTGAAAGATTACAATATTTTGATAACTCCTTGAAACAACCTAGTATTAAAAAGTAACAAAATATAATATTCTAATATTCTTTGGCACTTTCACCTTCTTTCATCAATTGATCTTTCAAAAGTTAAATAGTTCAATATTAAAAGATCGCAAATGTTTACTTTAACGTTTCAATCCAGGAAGTCATTTTATTTTTTAAAGTCTGTAATAATTAGCCTGTAATATTTAGCCTATTTATTTATTTTTAGAATCAGGAATTTAGATGTTTATCAGCTATCTAGGTTATATTAATATATATATATAGCATCAGGTGTGTATATATGTTCAGTTTTCGACTATGGTGGGCCGCTGTAATCTTCTGGATTAAAGGGAAACAGTGGGAAACAGAAGAAGTGGCCCGCAGGTGTTAACTCTGCACCACTCCCTCTCTCAGGCAGTGTTGAGCATGAACGCGCTCACTGAACACGTTCCTTTTTCTGTGAACTTTGAACTGAACGCAACACATTTGTAGATCAAGAACTTGAACGTGAATTTGTTCAGATTATGTGAGATGAACGTCAATTAAACGTCGGGATTTGTTTTCCCCTGAGTCGAGTGACGAGGTCTGATCACTTTTTAACCAGCGCTGTCCCTCGCTGCCCACGGGCTCCGCTCCAAAACTGCACT
This sequence comes from Bostrychus sinensis, assembly GCA_020698575.1. NCBI lineage: Eukaryota > Metazoa > Chordata > Actinopteri > Gobiiformes > Eleotridae > Bostrychus > Bostrychus sinensis. Next base: position 33,993,326 of record CM036255.1, on the reverse strand, counting down.
GCTTCACCAGAGAGCGCTTGTGTGCGCAATGCATCTTGGGTAACATAGTGTGAAGCCAAACATAGTCGAATCTAATATCTTTGGCTTCACACTACGTTACCCATGATGCACTGCACAAGCAAGCGTTACGACGCTGGAGCGGGCAGCAGCAGCAGTCTGACAATGGCAGAGTGAAGGCACAGAGAACACAGACGACGCTGCCTCTAACTGTGATCATTTACAGACATTTTACACTTTGTCACACAAAGACTCTGACGGAAAAAAACCTTACCTTTCTGTGCAAGCTTTTATCTGCAAAAACCTCCATTTTGTGTGATAGAATTTAAGATCTACAGTGAACAGTTTCAGGCTGGAAGGTAGGTCCATGTATCGTGATAGAAGTCAGTTTGAAAAGCAAGTTCAGCCTTTCATTTACATATCTCACCTAAAAATAAAATGAACTGAACTTTGAACTAGTTCCAAATTAAAATTGTGAATTATGAACGTGAACAGTTCACTTTGAACATGAGTGAACTGAACTTTGAACTAGTTGCACAACGCTGCTCTCAGGCGGAGGAACCCTGTTGGTGGAAAGTTTCTTTACACCTCACATGACACACTTCACATCTGTTTGTCCCCTGATGAAGGCTGTGACGCCAGAACACGTTCGGGCTTTTTTATTCTATTGTGACATGCCCTAAATATCACAGGTCTACAGCAAAATGCTTCCAGAACAAAAGTAGTGACATTTTTCTTGGATTAGGTCACTAATAAAGCAAAAGTAAGTGAGAAGTGCAGATTGCTGTAGTTTCCAAGAAACAGTATTGGGTCAAAATAGGAAATTTATGCAAAATAAGTCAAAAACGGTGTTTATCAGAAGGTACAGTGTCTACAAGCAACCAGTTCTATCTGAAAGCTGCACATTCAATACATTCATTTTAATATGGATAGAGTTTGGACATAAAATGTTTTGTTTTTATTTGCAGAAATCTCTCTCTTGGAAGTGGACAAAATGCATGCATGTAGAGAAATTAAATATTTTCAAAATATAAATATTATTTTTAAGCAAAAATGCCTAAATCTATTGTATAAACAGATGTGATTTTGATGTGAAACAATATCATTAAATATCTTGAATACATAGCTAACAGCACAGTTATCATTGATTTTCAGTTCATCTTCATCAAAATAAATGAGATTTAGCCACTTTTATCTCAGAAGCAGATCCAGTCCTAACATTTGTAGCCCAGAGTAATAAAGGCTTTCTAACTTTATGACAGAGTGCCTTGGGTATTTTGTTGTTTTTGCGTTGCCTGTCCCTTCCCAAAGAGCACCTCCTCCTTGTTACTCTTACACGACCTTCTGGAGGTCCAGGAAGCGCTCCTCCTTGCCACTGTTGGCCAGTTTGTGGCATGCTTTTATATGGTTATTACAACACACAATACGTTTTAGATCATTTTTTTCTGATGGTGACTGTGTTAAACAGTGAGCTACAGCAGTGAGATAACAGCAGCGGTCGTTTACCCCCCTCCTTTCTCTGCCCACTTCTCCAGCGTTTGGAGTTACTTTTTAATGAGGTTCAGGACTGCCATACTTACAATATACTGAAGTAGGACTGCTCAATATATCACAAAATTATCGTTATCGCAATATTCGTATCGCAAGAATCTAAATATATCACAATAACGCTGTGGTCTTCCATCTGACAGAGATTTACACTGAAGAATCATTTTCCATCTGAGCCTTAAAAGAACATGTGTTGTGACTAAATAAAAATGTTTAAAAAGTCCAGTTTTAGTGGTAATTTAATTAATTTAGTCCCAGCTTAGCCTTGTTTTATTCCTGGTTTAGTCTGTGTTAAGTTTTGATTTTGTGGCTGTTTTGACTTGTAAATACAGGAACTTACATTTTTGTGAAATGTAGTGAATTTAACTTACTATGTTCCAAAAGTAGGCTCTATTTTCAAATATCGCAATAATATCGTTATCGTTTCAACATAGTTATTGAATATCGCATGTTTTCTCCGTATCCTGCAGCCCTATACTGAATATTGTCTTTAATTCAAACCATAACAAATGTGATCAAGCAGCAACAATACGTTTTTTCAGTACTCTAACCTCTAATCGTCTGTATGCGTTTGTGTATTTCTGTGTTCCCAGGTGGCCCAGTTGGAGGCTGAGACTCCCGATGGTGGACCCAAGTCCGAAGCTCTGCCTCCGGCCCGAAAAGAGGGCGACCTGCCCCCTCTGTGGTGGCAGTTTGTGACCAGGCCCCGGGAGCGCCCCACATAAATATTACTCCACTGCAGACCTGATGCCTGACACTGTAGACACTCACATTTACGTTACGCAGAGAACGCCGTACGAGACTTTTTCCACTGTAAATCTGCTAAAACAATGGCTGTATGTCAACAAAGGCGTGGCTCTGAAGGAGGTTTGGGAGAAAAAACGTTAAACGGTCAGGTTCTGACTTTGTGGAGCCGTGTAAAATGATGTAATACCTCTAAGTGTTTCAATAAAGAATATATGATTAAAACTCTGAGCTGGTTTTGTTGAAATTTTTGTGTGAAATTGTAAACGGCGAAATAAGCATAGGACTGTGAGATGGAGGCAGATTAAGATGGAACAAAACCAGAACTAAACCGTGAGTAAATCTGAGACGGTAAACCAGGTCTAAACCAGGACCAGACCGCACTGAACCTGGACAAATAAAGCCACAAAACAAACTGACAAAGTATTTATTTATTGAACGAAAGTAATGTACAAATAATGAACTTTAAAATACAACTGCATTAGGTCGATGGACAGAGCCTAAGTCAACCTCCTAAGAAGATATTTATCAGAATTATTATTTATCAGTCATTCAAAAAAATAAAGGTCTGTCAGAAAGCTTTAAATTTGCAAAAAATGACCCAAATAAGAGGTTTTTCAGGAAAATAAAGAGATACTGAGAATGATTAAGCAGCATTCCCTCCAACATTAGGAGTAACAGTAACATTATAGATCAGGATTTTTTGCTCTTGTTGGGTTTCTTCTATTCACCAACGTCCCACTAACGGGGCCCCATTTTAATAGAAAATATACCGTATTTTCTGGACTATAAGTCGCACTTTTTCCATCGTCTGGCCTGGGGTGCGACGTATACTCAGGTGTGACTTATATATTAAAATATTTCAGGTGTTGGTTATTTTCACACTGACAGCCACCAGAGGGCGCTCTAGGCTTGTGTAACAGCATCTGCTGCACCTGTACCACTGACAATTTAAAATGTAAACATTACCACTAACAACTTAGGCTATAAAGACAACTGAGAAAGAGCGGAATAATGTGAAATGGAACTGATGCTGAGTCTGACGACAGCCACGCAGAGGAGGAAGCGGCGCTTCGTCTACCTCCGGAGTTGGCGGAGTTGTTCAGAAGCGACACCGAGGATGAAGAATTTAAAGGATTTAGCGATTAGGAGTGAGATGGTGAGTTTGGTGAACTTGTTATATTATGTTCTTTATGCTATAGTTATGTGAATAACTGTTAATATATTACGTTAACATACGAGACACCTATTCAGTTCGTTGTTTATGCTTCATGTAGCTGAATAACCATCAATGTGTTACGTTAGCATAGCGCACACCTATTCAGCTGTTGTTCTCTATTCTATTATTACTATAACTTGTCTTTCAACATGAAATGTCTGTTCTTGGTGTCGCATTTTGGAAAATAAATTTCCCCCCAAAAACGCGACTTATAGTCCAGTGCGACTTATATACGTTTTTTTCTTCTTCATTATGCATTTTTTGGCTACTGCCACTTATACTCCAGAGCCACTTATAGGCTGGAAAATACGGTAAGTAGAGGAACAGTTTCTGGGCCCCTCTGACCCTGGGGCCCAGGACAGCGGGCGCGGCCTCTGACCCCCGCAGGCGTGGCCGTCCCGCCGCTGCTGCTACGGCGAGAGGCGCGGCCTGAAGCTCTGCGGTCTCACCATCATGGCGCTGGCCTTCAGGGAGTAGAAGTCCGAGTCCCTCCAGGAGAACCAGACCAGGCCGTCCGGACCCAGGAGGTTCTGGGCTCGCAGGGAGTAGTGTCCGCCCTGAGACCAGAACAAGACCAGGACTAAACCAAGACTGAACCAGGACTAAACCAGGACTAAACCAGGACTAAACCAGGACTAAACCAGGACTAAACCAGGACTATAACAGGACTAAACCAGGACTATAACAGGACTAAACCAAGACTGAACCAGGACTAAACCAGGACTAAACCAGGACTAAACCAGGACTAAACCAGGACTAAACCAGGACTATAACAGGACTAAACCAAGACTGAACCAGGACTAAACCAGGACTATAACAGGACTAAACCAGGACTAAACCAGGACTAAACCAGGACTAAACCAGGACTAAACTAGGACTAAACCAGGACTAAACCAGGACTAAACCAGGACTAAACCAGGACTATAACAGGACTGAACCAGGACTAAACCAGGACTAAACTGGGACTATAACAGGACTAAACCGGGACTAAACCGGGACTAAACTAGGACTAAACCAGGACTAAACCAGGACTAAACCAGGACTAAACCAGGACCAGTAAACCAAGACTGAACCAGGACTAAACCAGGACTAAACCAGGACTAAACCAGGACCAGTAAACCAAGACTGAACCAGGACTAAACCAGGACTAAACCAGGACTAAACCAGGACTAAACTAGGACTAAACCAGGACTAAACCAGGACTAAGCTGGTCCGGAGTGTACCTGGTAGTAGACTCCGTTGAGGTTGGCCTGGAAGCACTGCCTGAACCACCAGCTGCTGTGGCACAGCTCAGCGCAGAGGTCTCCAGAGTCTGGAGAACTGAAGTCCTGACCGTCGTGGTACCAACCGAACGAGTCCGACACAGTCCCACTGAACCCGGACAGGTGCAGGCGGAACCGGTTCTGCTCGCTCTCGATACTGAGACGACAGAGACAGAGACACTTCACCTGTGTCTGAGGACATTTAGAGACACTTCACCTGTACAGGTGTCTGAGGACATTTAGAGACACTTCACCTGTACAGGTGTCTGAGGACATTTAGAGACACTTCACCTGTACAGGTGTCTCTGTGGAAATTTAGAGACACTTCACCTGTACAGGTGTGTCTGAGGACATTTAGAGACACTTCACCTGTACAGGTGTGTCTGAGGACATTTAGAGACACTTCACCTGTACAGGTGTGTCTGAGGACATTTAGAGACACTTCACCTGTACAGGTGTCTCTGTGGAAATTTAGAGACACTTCACCTGTACAGGTGTGTCTGAGGACATTTAGAGACACTTCACCTGTACAGGTGTGTCTGAGGACATTTAGAGACACTTCACCTGTACAGGTGTGTCTGAGGACATTTAGAGACACTTCACCTGTACAGGTGTGTCTGAGGACATTTAGAGACACTTCACCTGTACAGGTGTGTCTGAGGACATTTAGAGACTCCTCACCTGTACAGGTGTCTGTGGACATTTAGAGACTCCTCACCTGTACAGGTGTGTCTGTGGACATTTAGAGACTCCTCACCTGTACAGGTGTGTCTGAGGACATTTAGAGACACTTCACCTGTACAGGTGTCTGTGGACATTTAGAGACACTTCACCTGTACAGGTGTGTCTGAGGACATTTAGAGACACTTCACCTGTACAGATGTGTCTGAGGACATTTAGAGACTCCTCACCTGTACAGGTGTGTCTGTGGACATTTAGAGACTCCTCACCTGTACAGGTGTCTGTGGACATTTAGAGACACTTCACCTGTACAGGTGTGTCTGAGGACATTTAGAGACACTTCACCTGTACAGGTGTGTCTGAGGACATTTAGAGACACTTCACCTGTACAGGTGTGTCTGAGGACATTTAGAGACTCCTCACCTGTACAGGTGTCTGTGGACATTTAGAGACTCCTCACCTGTACAGGTGTGTCTGTGGACATTTAGAGACTCCTCACCTGTACAGGTGTGTCTGAGGACATTTAGAGACACTTCACCTGTACAGGTGTCTGTGGACATTTAGAGACACTTCACCTGTACAGGTGTGTCTGAGGACATTTAGAGACACTTCACCTGTACAGGTGTGTCTGAGGACATTTAGAGACACTTCACCTGTACAGGTGTCTGTGGACATTTAGAGACACTTCACCTGTACAGGTGTGTCTGTGGACATTTAGAGACACTTCACCTGTACAGATGTGTCTGAGGACATTTAGAGACACTTCACCTGTACAGGTGTGTCTGAGGACATTTAGAGACTCCTCACCTGTACAGGTGTCTGTGGACATTTAGAGACTCCTCACCTGTGCAGGTGTCTCTGTGGACATTTAGAGACACTTCACCTGTACAGGTGTGTCTGAGGACATTTAGAGACACTTCACCTGTACAGGTGTCTGTGGACATTTAGAGACACTTCACCTGTACAGGTGTGTCTGTGGACATTTAGAGACACTTCACCTGTACAGATGTGTCTGAGGACATTTAGAGACACTTCACCTGTACAGGTGTGTCTGTGGACATTTAGAGACAGTCTTCACCTGTACAGGTGTGTCTGTGGACATTTAGAGACACTTCACCTGTACAGGTGTCTGTGGACATTTAGAGACACTTCACCTGTACAGGTGTGTCTGAGGACATTTAGAGACACTTCACCTGTACAGGTGTGTCTGAGGACATTTAGAGACACTTCACCTGTACAGGTGTCTGTGGACATTTAGAGACACTTCACCTGTACAGGTGTGTCTGTGGACATTTAGAGACACTTCACCTGTACAGATGTGTCTGAGGACATTTAGAGACACTTCACCTGTACAGGTGTGTCTGAGGACATTTAGAGACTCCTCACCTGTACAGGTGTCTGTGGACATTTAGAGACTCCTCACCTGTGCAGGTGTGTCTGTGGACATTTAGAGACACTTCACCTGTACAGGTGTCTCTGTGGACATTTAGAGACACTTCACCTGTACAGGTGTCTCTGTGGACATTTAGAGACACTTCACCTGTACAGGTGTGTCTGTGGACATTTAGAGACAGTCTTCACCTGTACAGGTGTGTCTGTGGACATTTAGAGACAGTCTTCACCTGTACAGGTGTGTCTGAGGACAGTTGTCTCACCTGAAGCGGTCGTAGGAGGCGTGGTGGTGGACGTGGCTCCAGTCCAGCAGGTGTATCCTCAGACTGCAGTGCCTCTGTGTGACCAGCAGGTGGAGTGGAGTGTTCCCGAGCCAGTGCTCCGCTCTGGGGTCTCCAAAGCCCAGACTGTACTCGTCCCAGCCGCGGTTAAAGCTGAGGGAGCCATCCCGGCGGCGCTGGAACACCGTCCACCCACCGCCTCAACACAGGACAGGAGTATTAGGAGTACTGCAGTAGTACAAGTATTAGTACAAGTATTAGTACAACTATTAGTACAAGTATTAGTACAAGTAAGAGGCCTGGCTTAGTTTAGACCCAGTTTAGTGGTTGTTTAATCTCAGCTCAGACCTGATTTACTCATGGTTTAGCCCATGGTTTTAGTCCTGGTTTAGTCCTGGTTCAGTCCTGGTTTTAGTCCTGGTTCAGACCTGGTTTAGCCCTGGTTTTAGTCCTGGTTTAGTCCTGGTTTAGTCCTGGTTCAGACCTGGTTTAGTCCTGGTTTTAGTCCTGGTTTAGTCCTGGTTTAGTCCTGGTTTAGTCCTGGTTTAGTCCTGGTTTAGCCCTGGTTTTAGTCCTGGTTCAGACCTGGTTTAGTCCTGGTTCAGACCTGGTTTTAGTCCTGGTTCAGACCTGGTTTAGCCCTGGTTTTAGTCCTGGTTTAGTCCTGGTTTAGTCCTGGTTCAGACCTGGTTTAGTCCTGGTTTAGTCCTGGTTTTAGTCCTGGTTCAGACCTGGTTTAGTCCTGGTTTAGTCCTGGTTTAAGTCCTGGTTTAGTCCTGGTTTTAGTCCTGGTTTAGTCCTGGTTTTAGTCCTGGTTCAGACCTGGTTTAGTCCTGGTTTTAGTCCTGGTTTAGTCCTGGTTTTAGTCCTGGTTCAGACCTGGTTTAGCCCTGGTTTTAGTCCTGGTTTAGTCCTGGTTTAGTCCTGGTTTTAGTCCTGGTTCAGACCTGGTTTTAGTCCTGGTTTAGTCCTGGTTTTAGTCCTGGTTTAGTCCTGGTTTAGTCCTGGTTTAGTCCTGGTTTTAGTTCTGGTTCAGATCTGGTTCAGACCTGGTTTAGTCCTGGTTTTAGTCCTGGTTTAGTCCTGGTTTTAGTCCTGGTTTAGTCCTGGTTTTAGTCCTGGTTTTAGTCCTGGTTTAGTCCTGGTTTTAGTTCTGGTTCAGACCTGGTTCAGACCTGGTTTAGTCCTGGTTTAGTCCTGGTTTAGGCCTGGATCAGACCTGGTTTTAGTCCTGGTTTAGTCCTGGTTTAGTCCTGGTTTTATTCCTGGTTTAGCCCTGGTTTTAGTCCTGGTTCAGACCTGGTTTAGCCCTGGTTTTAGTCCTGGTTTAGTCCTGGTTTAGTCCTGGTTCAGACCTGGTTTAGTCCTGGTTTAGTCCTGGTTTTAGTCCTGGTTTTAGTCCTGGTTCAGACCTGGTTTAATCCTGGTTCAGACCTGGTTTTAGTCCTGGTTTAGACCTGGTTTAGTCCTGGTTTTAGTCCTGGTTTTAGTCCTGGTTTAGTCCTGGTTTAGTCCTGGTTCAGACCTGGTTTAGTCCTGGTTTAGTCCTGGTTTAGTCCTGGTTTAGTCCTGGTTTAGTCCTGGTTTTAGTCCTGGTTCAGACCTGGTTTAGTCCTGGTTCAGACCTGGTTTTAGTCCTGGTTCAGACCTGGTTTAGCCCTGGTTTTAGTCCTGGTTTAGTCCTGGTTTAGTCCTGGTTCAGACCTGGTTTAGTCCTGGTTTAGTCCTGGTTTTAGTCCTGGTTTAGTACTGGTTTAGTCCTGGTTTAGTCCTGGTTTAGTCCTGGTTTTAGTCCTGGTTTAGTCCTGGTTTAGTCCTGGTTTTAGTCCTGGTTTTGTCCTGGTTTTAGTCCTGGTTTAGCCCTGGTTTTAGTCCTGGTTTAGTCCTGGTTTAGTCCTGGTTTTAGTCCTGGTTCAGACCTGGTTTAGTCCTGGTTTAGCCCTGATTTTAGTCCTGGTTTAGTCCTGGTTTAGTCCTGGTTCAGACCTGGTTTAGTCCTGGTTTTAGTCCTGGTTTAATCCTGGTTTAGTCCTGGTTTAGCCCTGGTTTTAGTCCTGGTTTAGTCCTGGTTTAGTCCTGGTTTTAGTCCTGGTTCAGACCTGGTTTAGTCCTGGTTTAGCCCTGATTTTAGTCCTGGTTTAGTCCTGGTTTAGTCCTGGTTCAGACCTGGTTTTAGTCCTGGTTTAGTCCTGGTTTTAGTCCTGGTTCAGACCTGGTTTTAGTCCTGGTTTAGTCCTGGTTTTAGTCCTGGTTCAGACCTGGTTTTAGTCCTGGTTCAGACCTGGTTTTAGTCCTGGTTCAGACCTGGTTTAGCCCTGGTTTTAGTCCTGGTTTAGTCCTGGTTTAGTCCTGGTTTAGTCCTGGTTTAGTCCTGGTTCAGACCTGGTTTAGTCCTGGTTTAGTCCTGGTTTTAGTCCTGGTTCAGACCTGGTTTAGTCCTGGTTTAGCCCTGATTTTAGTCCTGGTTTAGTCCTGGTTTAGTCCTGGTTCAGACCTGGTTTAGCCCTGGTTTTAGTCCTGGTTTAGTCCTGGTTCAGACCTGGTTTAGTCCTGGTTTAGTCCTGGTTTTAGTCCTGGTTCAGACCTGGTTTAGTCCTGGTTCAGACCTGGTTTTAGTCCTGGTTCAGACCTGGTTTAGCCCTGGTTTTAGTCCTGGTTTAGTCCTGGTTTAGTCCTGGTTCAGACCTGGTTTAGCCCTGGTTTAGTCCTGGTTTAGTCCTGGTTTTAGTCCTGGTTCAGACCTGGTTTAGCCCTGGTTTTAGTCCTGGTTTAGTCCTGGTTCAGACCTGGTTCAGACCTGGTTTAGCCCTGGTTTTAGTCCTGGTTTAGTCCTGGTTTAGTCCTGGTTCAGACCTGGTTTAGCCCTGGTTTAGTCCTGGTTTAGTCCTGGTTTTAGTCCTGGTTCAGACCTGGTTTAGCCCTGGTTTTAGTCCTGGTTTAGTCCTGGTTCAGACCTGGTTTAGTCCTGGTTTAGTCCTGGTTTTAGTCCTGGTTTTAGTCCTGGTTCAGACCTGGTTTAGCCCTGGTTTTAGTCCTGGTTTAGTCCTGGTTCAGACCTGGTTTAGCCCTGGTTTTAGTCCTGGTTTAGTCCTGGTTCAGTCCTGGTTTAGACCTGGTTTAGTCCTGGTTTAGTCCTGGTTTTAGTCCTGGTTTTAGTCCTGGTTCAGACCTGGTTTAGCCCTGGTTTTAGTCCTGGTTTAGTCCTGGTTCAGTCCTGGTTTAGACCTGGTTTAGTCCTGGTTTAGTCCTGGTTTTAGTCCTGGTTTTAGTCCTGGTTCAGACCTGGTTTAGCCCTGGTTTTAGTCCTGGTTTAGTCCTGGTTCAGACCTGGTTCAGACCTGGTTTAGTCCTGGTTTAGTCCTGGTTTAGTCCTGGTTCAGACCTGGTTTAGTCCTGGTTCAGACCTGGTTCAGACCTGGTTTAGGCCTGGTTTAGGCCTGGTTCAGACCTGGTTCAGACCTGGTTTAGTCCTGGTTCAGACCTGGTTTTAGTCCTGGTTTAGTCCTGGTCTAGTCCTGGTTTAGTCCTGGTTTAGTCCTGGTTTAGTCCTGGTTTTAGTTCTGGTTCAGACCTGGTTCAGACCTGGTTTAGTCCTGGTTTAGTCCTGGTTTAGTCCTGGTTTAGTCCTGGTTTTAGTTCTGGTTCAGACCTGGTTCAGACCAGGTTTAGTCCTGGTTTAGTCCTGGTTTAGTCCTGGTTTAGGCCTGGTTCAGACCTGGTTTTAGTCCTGGTTTAGTCCTGGTTTAGGCCTGGTTCAGACCTGGTTTAGTCCTGGTTCAGACCTGGTTCAGACCTGGTTTAGTCCTGGTTTAGTCCTGGTTTTAGTCCTGGTTCAGACCTGGTTTAGCCCTGGTTTTAGTCCTGGTTTAGGCCTGGTTCAGACCTGGTTTAGTCCTGGTTCAGACCTGGTTAAGTCCTGGTTTAGGCCTGGTTCAGACCTGGTTTAGTCCTGGTTCAGACCTGGTTCAGACCTGGTTTAGTCCTGGTTTAGTCCTGGTTTTAGTCCTGGTTCAGACCTGGTTTAGCCCTGGTTTTAGTCCTGGTTTAGGCCTGGTTCAGACCTGGTTTAGTCCTGGTTCAGACCTGGTTAAGTCCTGGTTCAGACCTGGTTTAGTCCTGGTTCAGACCTGGTTCAGACCTGGTTTAGTCCTGGTTTAGTCCTGGTTTTAGTCCTGGTTCAGACCTGGTTAAGTCCTGGTTTAGGCCTGGTTCAGACCTGGTTTAGTCCTGGTTCAGACCTGGTTTAGTCCTGGTTTAGGCCTGGTTCAGACCTGGTTTAGTCCTGGTTCAGACCTGGTTTAGTCCTGGTTCAGACCTGGTTTAGACCTGGTTTAGTCCTGGTTTAGTCCTGGTTCAGACCTGGTTCAGACCTGGTTTAGTCCTGGTTTAGTCCTGGTTTAGACCTGGTTTAGTCCTGGTTTTAGTCCGGGTTCAGACCTGGTTTAGTCCTGGTTTTAGTCCTGGTTTTAGTCCGGGTTCAGACCTGGTTTAGTCCTGGTTTTAGTCCTGGTTTAGTCCTGGTTTAGACCTGGTTTAGACCTGGTTTCTCACCATCTGTCTCCATGTCGCAGTAAACAGGAAGTGACACACCCGGCGTCAGGACGATGGAGTAAACTCCTGAGCGGCGGACGCCATTTTGGATCAGAGAGGCACAGTCAGAGGGACAGGAGGACACCAGAGGAGCGGCTGAGGACACAGAGGACACACTGAGGACAGAGTGAGGACAGAGAGGACACAGTGAGGACAGAGAGGACACAGTGAGGACAGGAGGACACCAGAGGAGCGGCTGAGGACACAGAGGACACACTGAGGACAGGAGGACACCAGAGGAGCGGCTGAGGACACAGAGGACACACTGAGGACAGGAGGACACCAGAGGAGCGGCTGAGGACACAGAGGACACACTGAGGACAGGAGGACACCAGAGGAGCGGCTGAGGACACAGAGGACACACTGAGGACAGGAGGACACCAGAGGAGCGGCTGAGGACACACTGAGGACACACTGAGGACACACTGAGGACAGAGAGGACACACTGAGGACAGGAGGACACACTGAGGACAGGAGGACACACTGAGGACACAGAGGACACACTGAGGACAGAGAGGACACACTGAGGACACACTGAGGACAGAGAGGACACACTGAGGACAGGAGGACACAGTGAGGACAGAGAGGACACAGTGAGGACAGAGAAGACACAGTGAGGACAGAGAGGACACAGTGAGAACAGAGAGGACACACTGAGGACAGAGAAGACACACTGAGGACAGAGAGGACACAGTGAGGACAGAGAGAACACAGTGAGGACAGAGAGGACACAGTGAGGACAGAGAGGACACAGTGAGGACACAGTGAGGACAGAGAAGACACAGTGAGGACAGAGAGGACACACTGAGGACAGAGAGGACACACTGAGGACAGAGAGGACACACTGAGGACAGAGAGGACACAGTGAGGACAGAGAGGACACACTGAGGACAGAGAGGACACACTGAGGACAGAGAAGACACAGTGAGGACAGAGAGGACACACTGAGGACAGAGAGGACACAGTGAGGACAGAGAGGACACACAAAGGAAGCGTCAACAGTGAGAATAAAGAGAGCACCAAAGTGTGGGAGAGCTAACGTGAGGCTGTGCACAAGGCCAGGGAGTAGTGAGCTCTGACAGAAGATTAAACCTGAGGCCCTACCACAGGCTCTTCACTACTGTACAGACAAATAACTGTCCTTGGGGGCCCCCTTCAGTTCTGGGCCCCAGGAAATTGCCTTCCTTGCCCTCTTTAGTGTGACGGCTCTGCTCACATCCGGAGTCTGTGTTACCTGGGCGTGCGCCGCTCCTGATGGCCAGAGGGGGCGCTGTCCGTGCGTACTTCAGGGTACAGCCGGTGTGCAGGGCCCGGGACAGGTTCTGGAGCTGGGTGTGGAGCTCGTGCAGCAGAGCGGAGTGCACGTGAAGAAGAGTGGAGACCTCCGAGTGACGCAGCTCCAGGGAGCGCAGCCGGCCAATCAGAGACGAGTTCAGAGTCACGTGACCTTCAGACTGAGAGGGAGGCGGGGCCAGCGTCAGCACGGACTGGAATATTCCTCTTTGCGTTAAAAGTATATTCTAATGAAGGGTACATTTTAAAATACTAACTCTGTCAGACACCTCCTCCTCCAGCTCCTCCCCCTCCCCAGACATCTCCTCCTCCAGCTCCTCCCCCTCCCCAGACACCTCCTCACCTGCGTCTCCAGACCTTTGACCCTGCGCTGGTGCTCCTGGATCTCCTCCTTCATCTCGTCCACGGCCTCCTGGACCCGCTCCAGCTGCTGCTGCCGGCTCGCGCTCTCCCTCGGCCAATCAGACGCCCCGTCCCGGCAGCGGAACAGGTCGGGGCAGCGTTCCCGCGGCGACGACCCTGATACGGCAGGGAGGGTGGCGCGGATCCGGCACTGGCCGTCCGGAGTGGTCTCGCTGCTGAAGTCCCCGCAGACGGACGAGCTGGAGTTATCTGAGGGTTAAAGTTAGGGATTATTTAGTCCTGGTTTAGTCCTGGGTTAGACCTGGTTTAGTCCTGGGTTAGTCCTGGGTTAGTCCTGGGTTAGTCCTGGTTTAGTCCTGGGTTAGTCCTGGTTTAGTCCTGGTTTAGTCCTGGGTTAGTCCTGGTTTAGTCCTGGTTTAGTCCTGGGTTAGTCCTGGGTTAGTCCTGGGTTAGTCCTGGGTTAGTCCTGGTTTAGTCCTGGGTTAGTCCTGGGTTAGTCCTGGGTTAGTCCTGGTTTAGTCCTGGGTTAGTCCTGGTTTAGTCCTGGGTTAGTCCTGGTTTAGTCCTGGGTTAGTCCTGGGTTAGTCCTGGTTTAGTCCTGGTTTAGTCCTGGGTTAGTCCTGGTTTAGTCCTGGTTTAGTCCTGGGTTAGTCCTGGGTTAGTCCTGGTTTAGTCCTGGTTTAGCCTTGGGTTAGCCCTGGGTTAGTCCTGGTTTAGTCCTGGTTTAGTCCTGGTTTAGTCCTGGTTTAGTCCTGGTTTAGTCTTGGGTTAGTCCTGGGTTAGTCCTGGGTTAGTCCTGGTTTAGTCCTGGGTTAGTCCTGGTTTAGTCCTGGGTTAGTCCTGGGTTAGTCCTGGTTTAGTCTTGGGTTAGTCCTGGTTTAGTCCTGGGTTAGCCCTGGGTTAGTCCTGGTTTAGTCCTGGTTTAGCCTTGGGTTAGTCCTGGTTTAGTCCTGGTTTAGTCCTGGGTTAGCCCTGGGTTAGTCCTGGTTTAGTCCTGGGTTAGTCCTGGTTTAGTCCTGGGTTAGTCCTGGGTTAGTCCTGGTTTAGTCCTGGGTTAGTCCTGGGTTAGTCCTGGTTTAGTCCTGGTTTAGTCCTGGGTTAGTCCTGGTTTAGTCCTGGTTTAGTCCTGGTTTAGTCCTGGGTTAGTCCTGGTTTAGTCCTGGGTTAGTCCTGGGTTAGCCCTGGGTTAGTCCTGGTTTAGTCCTGGGTTAGTCCTGGGTTAGTCCTGGTTTAGTCCTGGGTTAGCCCTGGGTTAGTCCTGGTTTAGTCCTGGTTTAGTCCTGGTTTAGTCTTGGGTTAGTCCTGGGTTAGTCCTGGTTTAGTCCTGGGTTAGTCCTGGTTTAGTCCTGGGTTAGTCCTGGGTTAGTCCTGGTTTAGTCCTGGGTTAGTCCTGGTTTAGTCCTGGTTTAGTCCTGGGTTAGTCCTGGTTTAGTCCTGGGTTAGTCCTGGTTTAGTCATGGTTTAGTCCTGGGTTAGTCCTGGTTTAGTCCTGGGTTAGTCCTGGGTTAGTCCTGGGTTAGTCCTGGTTTAGTCCTGGGTTAGTCCTGGGTTAGTCCTGGTTTAGTCCTGGTTTAGTCCTGGGTTAGTCCTGGGTTAGTTCTGGTTTAGTCCTGGTTTAGTCTTGTGTTAGTCCTGGGTTAGTCCTGGGTTAGTCCTGGTTTAGTCCTGGGTTAGTCCTGGTTTAGTCCTGGGTTAGTCCTGGGTTAGTCCTGGTTTAGTCTTGGGTTAGTCCTGGTTTAGTTCTGGGTTAGCCCTGGGTTAGTCCTGGTTTAGTCCTGGTTTAGTCTTGGGTTAGTCCTGGGTTAGTCCTGGGTTAGTCCTGGTTTAGTCCTGGGTTAGTCCTGGTTTAGTCCTGGTTTAGTCCTGGGTTAGCCCTGGTTTAGTCCTGGTTTAGTCTTGGGTTAGCCCTGGGTTAGTCCTGGTTTAGTCCTGGGTTAGCCCTGGTTTAGTCCTGGTTTAGTCCTGGTTTAGTCCTGGTTTAGTCCTGGCTTAGCCCTGGTTTAGTCCTGGTTTAGTCTTGGGTTAGTCCTGGGTTAGTCCTGGTTTAAGTGAAGCGTGTTTCCAAATCCTCACCCTGGTGTGTCTGGCCTTCAGTCCGGCCTTCGGTCCGGTCTTGGTCCTGGTCCTGGTCCTGGTCCTGGTCCCAGTCGAGGTTGGAGGTCTCCCAGTTCTCTGTGATGGAGCTCGGATGGAGGACGTCCTCATTGTGGTTTAAGTCCGGTCTCTCGTCAAAACTTCGGACCACGACCAGTGCTGAGACCAACAGGACCCAGGCCAGACCGGGCTGAACCATGCTACAGGGTTTACACCTGGTTTAATCTTGTCTACCCCTGGTTTACTCCTGGTTTAGTCCTGGATTAAACCTGGTTAAGTCCTGGTTAGTCTTGGTTTAGACCTGGTTTGGTTCTAAGTCCGTCCTGTTGTGTAAAAGTCCAAGCGCTGACTGCAGCAGATTATAATTTGGAGGATTATCACTCACTGGGATTAGACCTGACGTAGTAAATGTGTCCAGCCTTGTAGTAGTAGCAGGAGCAGTAGTAGTAGTAGTAGTAGCATTAGTAACAGCAGTAATAGTAGCATTAGCATTAGTAGTAGTAGCATTAGTTGTAGCATTAGTAATAGTAGTAGCATTTTAGTAGCATTAGCATTAGTAGTAGCAGTAGTAGTAGTAGTAGTAGCATTAGTAGTAGCATTAGTAGTAGCAGTAGTAGCATTTTTAGTAGCATTAGTAGTAGTAGTAGCATTTTTTGTAGCATTAGTAGTAGTAGTAGCATTAGTAACAGCAGTAATAGTAGCATTAGCATTAGTAGTAGTAGCATTAGTTGTAGCATTAGTAATAGTAGTAGCATTTTAGTAGCATTAGCATTAGTAGTAGCAGTAGTAGTAGTAGTAGTAGCATTAGTAGTAGCATTAGTAGTAGCAGTAGTAGCATTTTTAGTAGCATTAGTAGTAGTAGTAGCATTTTTTGTAGCATTAGTAGTAGTAGTAGCATTAGTAGTAGCAGTAGTTGTAACATTAGCATTAGTAGTAGCATTAGTAGTAGTAGTAGCATTTGTAGCAGTAGTAGTAGCATTAGCATTAGTAGTAGCAGTAACAGTAGCATTAGTAGTAGTAGCAGTAGCATTAGTAGTAGTAGCATTAGCATTAGCAGTAGCATTAGCAGTAAGATTAGGAGTAGTAATAGTAGTACCAGTAGCAGTAGCATTTGTAGCAGTAGTAGTAGCATTAGTAGTAGCAGTAACAGTAGCATTAGTAGTAGTAACAGTAGCATTAGTAGTAGTAGCAGTAGCATTAGTAGTAGTAGCAGTAGCATTAGTAGTAGCATTAGTAGTAGTAGCAGTAACATTAGTAGTAGCATTAGTAGTAGTAGTAGTTTTTCCTGTGTTTACTTGGTATATAAATGACATTTTTCAGTTTTTACTTTTACTCAAGTGATAATTCTGTTGAGTACTTTTACTTTTGAGTCATGTGGGAGAACTATAACAAGTGGGAAGTGTTTTAGCTTTAAGATATATTTAATTTATTATTGGTTATTATATTGATCTGTTATCAGGAAACATCAAGTAATTATTTAATAAAGAAAAGTTTAATAAACCACCTAAGATCTGAAGGTGAGAGTTCTTGACCGCTCAGGGACCCAAACAAACAGAATCAGATCACTTGAAACTCAACTTAAATTTAATTAAGTATGAATTTAGTTCCAAAAATTTTGCAAAACAGTATGTTGGAAGACACACGTATTAGGTGTTGATGTTCATAGACAGGACCATTATGTAGGCTAATATTTATACATGGAGTATAATGTACGGCTTACGAATTTATTGTAGATTTTTTAGGGAATAAACTAAACATTCCTAGGAATTTTGACGCCAATCTCTGAATGTCTCACACTGGTTGGTTTATGTGTACGGAGCAGAGTTGAGAGGACGGCCAGTCTGGTCCTCGAGGTGCTGCTGGGGTTTCTTCCAGAGGACACGCTGTGGTTCCTTGGGGTGCGTCCTCCAGGGAAAGCTAAATATGTGCCAGCTGCCAGTTGTTGTGACAAAAGCTCAGGACTATGTTGGTTTTCAGCCTAAGCTGGCGTCAAAGTTCAAGAAATATTGGCGATGGTCAGTTTATGCAAAATGAAAATGCAGTCAAATGCTTTTGCTGCAGCTTGCAAAGATTTACACAGTGGAGCTTCTGAAAATAGTTCACGCTGTTATGCACTGGAAAGGGATATTGTATGAAGCTTTGTAAAAATATTACATAAAAATATGAGAAAACAAAATTTAAAGCATGGAGTTATAATACCGAAAAAGCGAGAAATTAAAGTTACAAATTAAAGCTGGGAGCCCCATGAGAGACAAACATGGGTGAAAAGATGCAACTAGGCCTAGAACAAAAGAAAAAGGTGTATTTTACTTTGAAAACCTTAGGGGCGTTACCTGGAGGCATGTGGTCGGCCTGGTGGGAACTGTCTGCCCCGGGTCGTATTACTTTACAAAGAGCCATGTACGTTAATGCTCCATCTCAAACAGCAGCAGTGAATGTTCATCACACTGAGAAGTTCAAGGGTTCAAAAGCCCTTTATGATGACAAAAATAACGAGGCCAGTTACATCAGCCAGGGCCCCACCCTGGAGCTGAGCTGAGGAGCTGAGGGGGCTGAGCTTGTGCAGGAGGTTGAGCGTTACCGAGTAGAGATTGTCGGTAGTGAGAGGTGGCGGGCTGGTGTGGGCTTGCTCATAGCCCCCCAGCTCAGCTGCCATGTGTTGGAGTTTTCCTTGGAGAACGAGAGGGTCGTGTCCCTACGCCTCCGGGTGGGGGACAGGTCTCTCACTGTTGTCTCGGCTTACAGGCTGAACAGCAGTGTAGAGTACCCGGCCTTCTTGGAGTCCCTGGGAGGGGCTGGAAAGTGCTCCAACTGGGGACATCATTCTACTGGGGGACTTCAATGCTCACGTGGGCAGCGACAGTGATACCTGGAGGGTCGTGATTGGGAGGAATCTCCTCCCTGATCTGAACCAGAGCAGTGTTCTGTTGTTGAACTTCTGTGCTAGTCATAGATCGTTGATAACAAACATCATGTTCAAGCACAAGGTGTTCATCAGTGCACGTGGCACCAGGACACCCTAGGCCGGAGGTCAATGAGTGATTTTGTTGTCGTGTCATCTGACCTTCGGCCGTGTGTCTTGGACACTTGGGTGAAGAGAGGGCTGAGCTGTTACTGAGCTCCCCCTGGTGGTGAGTTGGCTCCAAAGGTGGAGGAGGAGGCCAGACAGACTCGGCAGACCCAAATGTATTGTGAGGGTCTGTTGGGAACGTCTGGCTGAGCCTCCTGTCAGAGGGGTCTTCAACTCCCACCTCCAGAGCTGAGACCAGATCCCGAGGGAGGTTGGGGACATGTTGGACCCTGTTCTCCACCTCTATTGTCGATGCAGCCATCAGGAGCTGTGGCCGTAAGGTCTCTGGTGCCTGTGGTGACTGCAAACCCTGAACCCAGTGGTGGACACCGGAAGTAAGGGATGTTGTCAGGCTGAAGAAGGAGTCCTATCAAGCCTGGTTGGCTTGTGAGACTCCTGAGGCAGCCGATGGGTGCTGGAAGGCCAAGCGTGCTGCGGCCCAGGTGGTCGTGGAGGCAAAAACTCGGGTCTGGGAGGAGGACTATTGGTCGGCCTCAAAGAGATTCTGGGAAACCGTCCACCGAGTCAGGAGGGGAAGCTGTTCTTCAAAAACACTGTTTACAGTGGAGGTGGGGAGCTGTTGACCTTGACTGGGGATGTTGTCGGGCGGTGGAAGGAATACTTAGAGGATGTCCTCAATTCCACCGACACGTTTTCTGTTGAGGAAGCAAAGGTTGGGGACCCAAAGGTGGACTCGACTATCACCCAAGCTGAAGTCACTGAGGTGGTTAAAAAGCGCCTTGGTGGAAAGGCACCGGGGGTGGATGAGATCCACCCTGAGTACCTCAAGTCTCTGGATATTGTGGGGCTGTCTTGGTTGACACATCTCTGCAACATCGCGTGGCGGTCGGGGACAGTGGACCAGCTCTACTCCCTCTGTCGGGGCTGAGAATCAGCTTCTCCAAGTCAGAGGCCATGGTTCTCGACTGGAAAAGGGTGGCTTGCCCTCTCCAGGTCGGTGGAGAGTTCCTGCCTCAAGTGGAGGAGTTTAAGTATCTCGGGGTCTTGTTCACAGTGAGGGAAGGATGAAACTGAGACTGACAGGTGGATCGGTGCAGCGTCTGCAGTAATGCTGTTATTGTATCGGTCTGTTGTGGTGAAGAAGGAGCTGACCTGAAAGGCGAAGCTCTCGATTTACTGTTGATCTATGTTCCTACTCTCACCTATGTTCCTACTCTCACCTAAGTTCCTACTCTCACCTATGTTCCTGCTCTCACCTATGGTCATGAGCTTTGGGTCATGACCGAAAGGACAAGGTCCCGGATACAAGCGGCTGAAATGAGTTTCCTCCGCAGGGTGGCTGGGCGCTCCCTTAGAGAGAGGGTGAGGATCTTTGTCACCCAGGAGGAGCTCGGAGTAGAGCCGCTGCTCCTCCACATCGAGAAGAGCCAGCTGAGGTGGCTCGGGCATCTGTTTCTGAGCCTCCTGGTCCCTCCCTGGGAGGAGGCCCCGGGGAAGACCTAGGACACGCTGGAGGGACTATGTCTCTCGGCCTGGGAATCCCTTGGGGTGCCCCCAGTAGAGCTGGAGGAAGTGTCCAGGGAGAGGGAAGTCTGGGTATCCCTGCTTAGATTGCTGCCCCTGTGACCTGGCCCCGGATAAAGTGGAAAATGGATGGATGGTAATAATGAAATAAAACGCATCTCAAACAACATGATGAATGCAACAACACAGTTTTAGCTTATTTATGACAATGTCCTGTAAAACAACATGTAAATGAGTCCACTTGGTTTTGTGAGTACATGAAGAAAATAATTCAGTCTCAGAGTAATTAATTTTATTTCATATCTGCAAGTTCTCTCTGGCCTCTCTTGCAATGGACACTAGGAGGTAGTATTGTTGCACGTATGCAACCTTTTGTGGCTTTCCCATTAGAAGAATGTGATCTGGTGTTGTCAAGAACAAACTAAACAATTTTATGACCTGATTAATTATCTGAGGGTTCAGAGTTTGCCTTGCTGTGGTTCCACATCTGGAGGAGGAATGTCTGTTGAGTTAAAGCTGGATTACATTTTAGATGTGAAACTCCTCCAGCTGGGGTCCAGTCTTCCTACAGTTTCATCATCTTGAAGTAGCGGTACTTTTAATTGAGTACACGATTGTGATTATTTCTTGGCTTTAGGCAGAGTAAACATAAAAGATATTGGCAAAAGTCCAGTGTCTGTGCCTTCTCACTTCTAACTGCAGCTGTAGTTCTAAACAGAGCCAGAGCACTTCTTCATGCATCATTAGTTCCACAGTTTGTTTTCTCATAAAGCTCTGGTCTGGTCCTGAACTCAGCTCTCCAGAGGCTCCACTCAAACCTTTTCTGATGTAAATGTTTGACACTTTGCATGAGCAGCAGCATGGTCCAGTGGGACACTTTATAGTCCTGAGAGGTGCACTCTGGAGCACTGGCAGCTGTCCTTCATGACAACACAAGCCACAGAAGCCCTCCTCATCACCAACATGACTTTGGTGTGCGTCCTCATGTGGACTGTCCTCTGCTGCTGCTTCACAGGTAAAGTCCAGAGAGTCCCACTGCTGTCCTCTGTCCACATCCGTCCCTCTGAGACCAACCAGACTAAACCATCAGGTGCTTTGTGTTTGTGTGTGTTCAGAGTCCAGAGGACAGGTGACAGTGACTCAGGCTGGAGCAGTGATGGCCGCCCTGGGGGACACCATCAACATACAGTGTACTGTCAGTCCAGCGGTGGCATCAACTGGCGATTTTTACTGGTACCAACAGAGAGATGGAGAAAGCCCTAAACCTTTCATATATGCTGGATCATCTCGAGCCTCAGGTGTTCCCAGTCGTTTTTCAGGCAGTGGATCTAAGTCCAGCAATACTCTGACCATCAGTGGAGTTCAGGCTGAAGATTATACTGTTTACTACTGTCAGGGTGCTCACTATATCAACAGTCTGTGGGTGCTCACACAGTGAAAAACAGTCGTACAAAAACCTCCCTCAGTCAGACTGAACACAAACTGACTCACTTCACTGAGCTCACTCTACACAGTTACACTACATTATAAAGACAACACTATTTCACTTTTATTTATTTAAAATAAACTAAATAATTCTCTCAGTCAAACCCAGTCAGACTTTATTTCTAGAGAACATTTAAAACAAGCTCAGTTCAGACCAAAGAACAGGCCACACACACACCATCAGTAACAGTAGACTCACCGCTCACACTGCTCTGTAAAAATATATGTACACAAACAACATAGGGTTTTACAAATAAAATACAATTTTATTTGATTTTATTTAATAATTTTTTTAATCACATATAGAAACCTAAAACTAACAAGAGTCAATTTGAGTCTGGACTTAGTTTTGGTCTTTGTTTGGTCCTGGATTAGTCCAAGTTTTGCCATAGCTTGGTTTAGTCCTAGTTTAGTTCTGGTTCAGTCAAACTTTTGTCCTAATTTAGTCCAAGTTTAGTCCTGGTTTGATCTAAATCTGACCTGATGCTGAAGCAGTTTCAGAGTTGTTTACCAGTTTCTCCACAACTGAATGGTTTTGTAACAGTCTCTGAACGGCTGCAGGTTTTTGTACGACCACTCAATGAGTTTGTATCACTGTGGTTCACGTTCGGTGGAGGAACCAGACTGGAGCTGAACTGTAAGTCATTTCAACTTCTTCATATTTTCTTCTAAACTCACTTACTTTTCATTATTTTTACTGATATTTGTATATTGATGTGTCTAAAAACTTATAACTGTTTTTTTTTTTTTTATTTGATATGAAAATAGAAGACATGGTCAGTATCATGGCCCATGTCTTCTTATTCTCCTCAACTTAAATTAATGTCTCTAACCTGACAGGAAAAAAACAATAATAAAATAAATCTATGCTAATGAATTTTGGATTTAGAACAAACTTTATTTCTATGACATTTTCTGCTTTTAATTGTACAAATTGTATTTTTTTTCCTTGTTAACAATGTCTTGAATTGTTTCTTGTCTTTTTTGTTTATCTCCTGATCAACATTTTTATTTCATTTTAAACTTAGAAAACCAATGTAAAAGAAACTTAACATGAACAGTGTCTCATGTTAAAGTCTTGAGGTTTTTCTCTGTTTATCTTTAGCTCTGAAACCTTTCTGTCGTTCTGCTTCAGTGGAGCCTCTCTGTAACAGAGCTCTTTTTCCACTGACGCAGTTTGGACTAAAACTATTGTTTATTACAAAAGCAGAACTTAACTTTTACATTTGTTTAATTGTATATATTTTTTTATTCTTTTATTCTGTTGTATTTTATTTTATATTTTAGTTTTTGCTAGTTTTGTATTGTTGTAATTTTCAGATTTTTTAATTCACTTCTTTTATACTTTTTTTCTTTCAATTTATTTATTTTTACACTTTACTATTGTTATTGACTTTGTCTTTTCAAATTCCCAATTTTAAATGTGTATAAAAGCATAATCTACATTAAAATTGACTACATGTTGTTTGTCTTTCCTCTGCTAAATCATTCCATTGACCTTACTGACTCTTCATAATGTATTGTATTTACATATTGTCCCATTGTGTGTCTGCAGTGGGGCGAGTGGAGCCCACCCTGACAGTGCTGCCCCCCTCCAGAGAGGAGCTGGCCCAGGGGAAGGCCACGCTCATGTGCCTGGCCAACAAGGGCTTCCCGTCAGACTGGAGCGTGTCCTGGAAGGTGTCCGGCGGCGGCGGCGGCGGCCGGGAGCAGAGCCGGAGCCCCGCGGTGCCGCAAAAGGACGGCCACTACAGCTGGAGCAGCAGCCTGACGCTCCCCGCACACCAGTGGAGGGACGGGGGCGTGGCTGTGAGCTGTGAGGCCAGCCAGGGCTCCCAGAGTCCAGTGTCACACACACTGAGCGCACTGCAGTGTTCCCAGGACTGACACACTCACTGGGATCAGGCAGAGCGCCCTCTGCTGTCAGCTCACGCCTCTACAGCTACAGCTACACTTCACTTACTGCGCCGCACACACACCTCTGTCGGAATTGGGACGTCCCGCTTCAATAAAGAGCTGCTCATCAAAAGCATGTTTCTGTCTTGAGCTGGTTGTGATGGAACACTTTCAATAAATACACAATAAACCTGCACTCACCTGTGTCTCTGAGTCTCTAAAACACTGCTGATATCTGCTCTCAGTCTCACAATGGACACATTACTTTTCAGATTATTCTAGATTCAGTGGGAGATGTCATCTCAATAAATAATTAAAATGTATTTATTCTAAAACTTGTAGGGTCAAAGATTGTCTTATTAAACAGAATAAAACAGCAGGATTACAGGACACTGCAGTGTAACATTTATATTAAGTCGCTGCTTCAGGGTTAAATCTATCCATATGGTTTAAAATGAATTTCTGATCATAAAAGACTGCAGTAGTTATGAAACATTTGTGACAATAATAGTCATACAAATAGTTGAATATATTTTGTGTTTACTCAGTCACATTGTGTTTGGCCTTTCAGATATCCAGTTTGTTGAGAAAAATCAAAGCTCCCTGATTAAAACACTGACAGAGTAAAGGTTAAATGGATTCCTAAATATGCTTTACAAGCTTTGCCTTCATATTCTGTTTGTTATTATTAAAATAAAACAATTTTTTTGTGTGTGAGGGAAATAAGCAAAGATGGTGATTTTAAACAAGAAATAAATATTTAATACAAGAAACTCAATGATCTTTGTTTTACTGTGTGTGAGCTCAGTGAAGTGAGTCAGTTTCAGTTCAGTCTGACTGAGGGAGGTTTTTGTACGACTGTTTTTCACTGTGTGAGTGGGTAGCTGTAACGCTGCTGACAGAAATAAACTCCTGTGTCTTCAGCCTCAAATCCACTGATGGTCAGAGAATAATCAGATCCTGAACCACTTCCACTAAAACGACTTGAAACTCCAGAGTGACGAGAAGTAGCAGAATATATCAGAAGCTTTGGAGGTTCTGTGCTTTTTTGAAGATACCAGGCAAAATAACTCCCTACACCTGTACTGATCTGACATCTGACTGTAACAGAGACTCCTTTATTGACAGCCGCAGCTTTAGGAGTCTGAGTCAGGATAATATCTCCTGAAGAACCTGAAAAACAGAAGAAGAGTTATTGAGACAAACCCCGCTGGTGTCCAGAGGAGCAGTGCTGTGACCCAGAGCTCAGATGTCCTCACCCCGAACGAGGAGCCCCAGGGCCAGCAGTAACATCAGGGACATCAGGCTCATTGTGTTGTTGGTGTGGGAGTGGCTCTGAAGGGCCCGCACAGACACTGAGCAGCACTGGGCTCTTAACGGCTGGGAGCAGAGAGGCAGCACACATATGCAAACACACACAGTCAGTGAGACTCACAGCTCACACAGACCTGGCCTCTGGGACAACTCACCACTACTCACTACTGGACACACTCACTGGAGCTGGGAATCAGGACAAAGATGGAAACCTTTCACCTGTTCAGATTGTTAAAATTACTCTGGAAAATAAAACAAAAAAACAAACAAAACAATAACAAGATAAAACTTAATTGCCCATAAACAGAAATTTGGTCTACACATCTGCCCCAAAACATAAAAAGCATAAACAACAAGTATTCATCTTTCATTCATTCATCATAAATACAATATAGAGAGTTCATGTGTTCTTCCTCTGGTTCAGGAGTGTGGCACAAAGGATTTTTTATATTTATTCTTTCTGCAGCAGTGCACTTGAAAACGCCTCCCAGAAGAGAAGAGTTCAGATTCCAAACGTGAGCTGTGTGTGTAGAGATTTTCTCAGCCAGCCTGAGAGTTTGTTTTTTACACAGCTCTGTGAATGTGTTCCCCACAGAATGGCCCACTGTTTTGGAGCAGATGTTAAGGAGCCTCTGTATCCTGTTCTTCAGCAGGACTGAGAGGCCACAGAACCAAACTGAGCTGCCGTACAGTAGCACACTCTGAACTGTGGCTGTATAAAACTGGCTCAGAATGGCCCTGCTCGCTCCAAAAGATCTGAGTCTCCTCCAAAAGTAGATCCTCCGCTGTACTTTGTTGCAGAGATAATCCACATGGGACGTCCAGGAGAGGGCGCTGTTCACGTTCACTCCTAGATATTTGAATGAGTCTGACTGTTTTATGATTTCCTGGTGTATGACAGCTGGGGTTAGGGTAAGCTGTGAATGTCCAAAGATGACTTCTTGTGTTTTTGCTGAGTTAATAATGAGTGCATTCTGGTCACAGCACAGAACCAGGTTTTCAACACAGTCCTGGGACAGACCTGGCTGCACTTCCTCTGACAGCAGAGCCACCAGTGCTGTGTCATCTGAAAATGTAATAAGATGGTGGTTGGGTGCTTTGATGACACAGTCATTGGTGCAGAGAGTGAAGAGCAGTGGAGAACTCACACAGCCTTGTGGGCCCCCAGTGCTTGTACTGGTCAAAGGAGAGTGTGTTGTTAACTCTGAGCAGCTGTAGTCTGTCTGTGAGGAAAGAGTGGGACCAGGGAATGAGCTGTGAGTTGATGCAGTTTTTGACAGAAGTAGGTCTGTTTTTATTTTGCTGAATGTGGAAGAGAAGTCGATGAGTAACTCTCTGGAGTATGAACTGTGTTGTATCCAGATGTTTCCACACCAGGTGCATGAGGGGGGCCACCGCGTCTTCTGTGTTCCTCTATGGAGCTATATTTGTTTCAATATACAGTTGTGTTCAAAATAATAGCAGTCCAGCATGACTAACCATATGAATCGCTGTTTTTGGTAGAATTCATATAATCACATGGCAAATAATTTACTAGTAGGTGTAGTAGAGCCAGAGAAAACAACAGACCCAACGTTCATGATATACATGCTTCTGAGTCTGTGTAATTGAATAATTAATTGAAAGGGGCGTGTTCAAAATAATAGCAGTCTGGAGTTCAATCAGTGAGCTCATTCGTTATGTGAAGAAACAGGTGCCACTCAGGTGGCCCTTATTTAAGGATGAAGCCAGCACATATTGTTCATTCAGTGCTCTCTGAAAACCTGAGAAAGATGGGTCGTTTCACACATTGTTCAGAAGAACAGCGTGTTTTAATTAAAATGTTGATTGGAGAGGGGAAAACATATAAAGAAGTGCAGGATTTGATAGGCTGCTCAGCTAAAATGATCTCCATTGCGTAAAAACCAGAGAGACGAGGAAGAAAAAGGAAGAGTACCATTCGAATGGATCGAACAATAGCCAGAATGGCAAAGACTGAGCCAATGATCAGCTCCAGGGAGATCAAAGTCAGTCTGAAGTTACCTGTGAGTACTGTGACAATTAGAAAACGCTTGTGTGAGGCTAACCTATCAGCAAGAAGCCCCCGCAAAGCCCCACTGTTAAAAAAAAGACATGTACTGAAGAGGATACAATTTGCCAAAGAACATGTGGACTTGCCTAAAGAGAAATGGAGAAACATTTTGTGGACTGATGAAAGTAAGATTGTTCTTTTTGGGTCCAAGGGCTGCAGACAGTTCACTCTGAAAACTGTGAAGCACGGTGGTGCAAGCATCATGATATGGGGCTGTTTCTCTTACTATGGGGTCAGGCCTATTTATCGCATACCAGGGATCATGGATCAATTTGCTTATATTAAAATACTTGAAGAGGTCATGCTGCCTTTTGCTGAAGAGGAAATGCCCTTAAAATGGGTGTTTCAACAAGACAATGATCCCAAACACACCAGTAAGCGAGCAGCAACTTGGTTCCAGACCAACAAAATAAATGTTATGGAGTGGCCAGCCCAATCCCCAGACTTTAATCCAATAGAAAACTTGTGAGGTGACATAAAAAATGCTGTTTCTGAGGCAAAACCAAAAAATGCAGGGGAATTGTGGAACGTTGTCAAATCATCTTGGGCTGGAAAACCTGTTCACAGGTGCCAGAAGTTGGTCAACTCCATGCAGCGCAGATGTGAAGCAGTTCTCAAAAACCGTGGTTATACAACAAAATATGAGTTTACTGATTCACAAGAATGCTAAATCTTTACTTTTGCAAAGTTTGTAATGAATAATGGAGATACTGCTATTTTTTTGAACAGCCCAATATATTGAAGTAATTTTCTGTAACGTAATTAAAATATTGATACATGTCTTCTCTTGTTTTAATGTAAAATATAATGTACAGTCTGTGAAGACTCTCACTCGTCCAGGGTAAATGCATCGCAACAAAAGTTAAAAAAGCAGTCATCTGGATTAGATTTTTCAAGTTGAAGACGTTTCACCTCTGATCCAAGAGGCTTTCTCTTGAAAAATCTAATCCAGATGACTGCTTTTTTAACTTTTGTTGCGATATAATGTACAGTGTTCCTAATGAATGGAAAAAAAAAAAGATTTTGTAAATAAGGATTTTGAGCTTTACTTACATTTTATAAGACGCTGCTATTATTTTAAACACAACTGTAATTAACTGATGCAAAACTAAAAGGAATTGATGCAACTAGAATGATTTATTCAAAATGCCTAATTTGTGACTTGCATGCAGCAATTTTTGCAAATAAATTCTAATTTGCAAATATAATATTTGCAATTATTTCACAAATCAATCATGTTTGTCATTTATACATCTGCAGTTTTGTAGTGAACAGTCCAATCTGCATTTGTGGATCGCTCCATTCATGCATTCATCACCTCTGCACATTTGGATCTTTTTGAGACATTTCTCCCACATTTTGTCCCAGCGAGATTTATTCACAAAAGAATGTTCCAATGATGACTACTGGGGGTATGCAGCTAGACTGAAATTTGCAAATATATCTGTGGTAATTATTTCAAAATGATTTGTGTTTTTCATGTTTAAATCTGCATTTTGTGTGTAAATAGTTGGTTATGCATTTGTGGGTTGCCCTATGTGCACATTCAGTCCTTCCAATGCACAAATTCATCACTTCTGCACTTGAGGATCATTCTGAGACATTCGTTTTGAAACAGCTTTGGATTGATTCAAAGGAAATCCTGTTCCACTGACAACCACTGGGGGCAGTGTTGGTGTTTTCACTGATGTCTCTGGGTACAGAGCAACCACAGAGACCAGCAGCATGTGCTGTTGTTAGCTGATGAACTGTAGCGGTCAGAGCTTACGCAGTGGAATCACGGCAGGACGTCAGCCTCTCCACAGTAACCTGAGCTAACAACTGAAGTCAGTGCTGCAGCTCGGAAACCACTGCGCTCTTTTGCTTAGGTTTTCTTTGGGAGTGGGATTATGTGTGATGTTTTCCAGGCTGTGGGGACAGTGTGCGTGTCCAGTGAGCGCTGAAATAAAGGTTGCCACACTGGTGCAAGCTCCTCACTGTAAGTCTTTAAAATGAAGGCACTGATGTTGTTTGGCCCAGTGGACTTACAGGCGTTCAGATGATGAAATGTGCTGGCCACTTGTCCCACTGAAATCACCACTCAGACCTTTGTTAAAATCATTAATTGTGTTGGTAAAAACATGATTTCTTATTTTGAGCAAACACATTTGACAATATAAATAAGTGCAAAAGTCAAAATATCACATTGCTCATAACTAACAACGTGTTTTTCCTGCTCAACAAAGAAGTGGAAAGGAGTGCTACCTAAAAAAATCCCACCCCTTCTTAATAAACAGAAATGATCTTTAAACAAAACTTCCTGGTTTCATTGAATACAATAATACACAAAACACAATACACACCATACACTTCCAACTAGGTATTGTATAATAAAATATAATACTATAGGCTATATACACTGTGAAGAACTGTTCTAATAACTGATTAATATACTAGTGTTTATAATGTTATAATAGCCACAGTAACAGTAATGATCCTATATATTATGCTATAGTCATAATACCATATACATTTACATTAGTTCCCTCCCTGCACAGACTGTGTAAAGTAATGCCCTTCTTCAGCCCTGGACCTTGTG
Organism: Bostrychus sinensis; assembly: GCA_020698575.1. Lineage (NCBI taxonomy): Eukaryota > Metazoa > Chordata > Actinopteri > Gobiiformes > Eleotridae > Bostrychus > Bostrychus sinensis. Next base: position 33,963,963 of record CM036255.1, on the reverse strand, counting down.
AACACTTCCTTTTTGAAAAGTGCTTTAAAGTGATGAATGTGTGGACACTGCTGGAGGTCCTCACCTAAACCATTCCAGAGTCTAACACCACACACCGATAAACACAACGCTCTTTTTGGTTGTCCTGATTTTAAGATATTTTAAATTTCTTCTGGGATTATTAACCTGAACGTCTGAAAGGCCACAGTTGTTTAAAGCACACTGTACACTTTTATAAAGTGAACACATAAGGACTATTAGACAGACCACTGCACAGAGGCTGTTAGTGGCAGGTAGTGATGTTCTGCAGATGTTGTTGAGGAGACTCACAGTAGATGGAGATGTGACGACATGAATCAGCATTTCATAATCTATGTTACAAAATCCTATCACTTTGTTCACAGCTGACCAGACCTGAAAATACTGTGCATCAGATATTAGCTTTAGTGGTGTTTTTACAGTTAAAGTTGGTAGTGTGTTATTTATTAGGGTTACAGTGACATCTGTTTAATCTGTTCATGTGTTCATTCAGTTTACTGCACAGACTTTCTCTAACCTTTACCCAGGTGTAGTTCTAAACAGAGCCAGAGCACTTCTTCATGCATCATTAGTTCCACAGTTTGTTTTCTCATAAAGCTCTGGTCTGGTCCTGAACTCAGCTCTCCAGAGGCTCCACTCAAACCTTTTCTGATGTAAATGTTTGACACTTTGCATGAGCAGCAGCATGGTCCAGTGGGACACTTTATAGTCCTGAGAGGTGCACTCTGGAGCACTGGCAGCTGTCCTTCATGACAACACAAGCCACAGAAGCCCTCCTCATCACCAACATGACTTTGGTGTGCGTCCTCATGTGGACTGTCCTCTGCTGCTGCTTCACAGGTAAAGTCCAGAGAGTCCCACTGCTGTCCTCTGTCCACATCCGTCCCTCTGAGACCAACCAGACTAAACCATCAGGTGCTTTGTGTTTGTGTGTGTTCAGAGTCCAGAGGACAGGTGACAGTGACTCAGGCTGGAGCAGTGAGGGCCGCCCTGGGGGCCACCGTCAACATACAGTGTACTGTCAGTCAGAATGTGGGCTATGATTTTATTAATGGCTACTACTTAAACTGGTACCAACAGAGAGATGGAGAGAGCCCTAAAGCTCTCATTTATCTTGCAACAAATCGAGTCTCAGGTGTTCCCAGTCGTTTTTCAGGCAGTGGATCTGGGTCTCACTTCACTCTGACCATCAGTGGAGTTCAGGCTGAAGATTATACTGTTTACTACTGTCAGAGTTATCACTATATCAAGCGAGTGTTCACACAGTGAAAAACAGTCGTACAAAAACCTCCCTCAGTCAGAACTGAACTGAAACTGTTTCACTTCACTGAGCTCACACTGCACAGACTTACACTACATTATGAGAATTATATAAATCAAGCCATTTTTATTTTTAAAACTTTTAAACTAATCAAAATTAACATCAAACTAATGTTTATGTAAAATCAAAATGCACCCCCAAAAATCATCAATAACACTTGTTTTCAACATTTTTTGTTCTTCAGACAAACAGCTCTGTTCTGACTCTGTCATCTTTATTTTCAGTGCAGTTTCATTAAAATTGTCTTTGTAAAAATTAAACAACCTACTTCAGTTGTTTTCCAACAGTGGAGAATTGTCAGGACATTATTACAAACTTAAAAGGAGCAGGGAATACAAAGAAATGATTGGTTTGAAAAATAGATTTACAGTGTTCCCCCAGTGTGGATGTATATCGTTATTCTAATGGCGACGCTTTACACTGGGACCAACAGAGAGAAGGAGAATCTCCCAAACTTCTCATCTATCGAACATCAACTCGAGTCTCAGGTGTTCCCAGTCGTTTTTCAGGCAGTGGATCTGGGTCTCGCTTCACTCTGACCATCAGTGGAGTTCAGGCTGAAGATTGCTATTGTACAATGGAACATTAGTACATTTTTCTTTTTTGAAACATTTAATATAAGAATAAATACATTTGAGAGAAAATTAAGCTATTTATGTAAAGACAGAAAAGCAATAGAAGATAATATTTGTACAACAAACATTTGTTTATATAAATAAAGCAGACTAAATATTCTTATACTCAAGGGTAAAAACAAACTACAGAATCAGACAAATTATTTTTTCTTTACAATTACTTTGACTGACGTTACCTCGTCTAAAAGCTATCTATGCTATTAATGAGGATGTTTTAACACTTGGTGCATCAGTTTGTTTGTATCACTATCAAAAATATTATTAATGTGGAATTATTTATTATAATAAAAATGTATATTTCCAGATGTCTACAGTTAACAATGTGTATAAAAAATCTGCAACATGAACGGTAAAATCTTGGCAGCTGTTGTTGCCAGAAATCTGCTGTAAAAAAACCTTTTCCATTAAGCTGAGCACTTTTCTGGCTCGTCTATGACTCACTGTCCCTGATCTGAAAAAAACAGATTGTTTTATGGAATTGTAATGGAAAAAATGAAGAAAATTAATTTTATATGGCACCAGATTGTTTTTACGGTAAAACTCAGGTAACCACAGCTGCCAGTAATTTACCATGAATTTTACAATTTTTTTAATACAGTGACTGTAATCTACACTTACGAAAAATAAAACATTATCTTATGTGTGTTTTAATTCACATTAGTGTATATTGTATTGAATCTCAGTTTTTAGTACAAACTGAACAGCTGAATGTTTTCTCCCCAGTGTGATCTGACCATGAGTAAATTGTGGTTTATGAGTGGGTGAAAAGAACAGAGACTCAGAGACACAGGTGAGTGCAGGTTTATTGTGTATTTATTGAAAGTGTTCCATCACAACCAGCTCAAGACAGAAACATGCTTTTGATGAGCAGCTCTTTATTGAAGCGGGACGTCCCAATTCCGACAGAGGTGTGTGTGCGGCGCAGTAAGTGAAGTGTAGCTGTAGCTGTAGAGGCGTGAGCTGACAGCAGAGGGCGCTCTGCCTGATCCCAGTGAGTGTGTCAGTCCTGGGAACACTGCAGTGCGCTCAGTGTGTGTGACACTGGACTCTGGGAGCCCTGGCTGGCCTCACAGCTCACAGCCACGCCCCCGTCCCTCCACTGGTGTGCGGGGAGCGTCAGGCTGCTGCTCCAGCTGTAGTGGCCGTCCTTTTGCGGCACCGCGGGGCTCCGGCTCTGCTCCCGGCCGCCGCCGCCGCCGGACACCTTCCAGGACACGCTCCAGTCTGACGGGAAGCCCTTGTTGGCCAGGCACATGAGCGTGGCCTTCCCCTGGGCCAGCTCCTCTCTGGAGGGGGGCAGCACTGTCAGGGTGGGCTCCACTCGCCCCACTGCAGACACACAATGGGACAATATGTAAATACAATACATTATGAAGAGTCAGTAAGGTCAATGGGATGATTTAGCAGAGGAAAGACAAACAACATGTAGTCAATTTTAATGTAGGTTATGCTTTTATGCACATTTAAAATTGGGAATTTTAAACCACTAAGTCTATAACAATAGTAAAGTGTAAAAATAAATGGATTGAAAGAAAAAGTATAAAAAAGTGAACAAAGAAATCTGAAAATACAGAATACAGAACTGACAAAAACTCCACCAAATTCATAAAAATACAAAAAATTATTTATATTAAAAAAAACAGAAAAGTTCTGCTTTTCTAATAAACAATTTTAGTTTAGCAATTTTTAGTCCAAACTGCGTCAGTGGAAAAAGAGCTCTGTTACAGAGAGGCTCCACTGAAGCAGAACGACAGAAAGGTTTCAGAGCTAAAGATAAACAGAGAAAAACCTCAAGACTTTAACATGAGACACTGTTCATGTTAAGTTTCTTTTACATTAGTTTTCTAATTTTAAACTGAAATAAAAAAGTTGATCAGGAGATAAACAAAAAAAAAAAAGAAAGAAAAAACAATTCAGCACATTGTTAACAAAGTTTAAAAAAAAACAGTCTCCACAATTAAAACCAGAAAACGTTATTGAAAATATGTTTGTTCTAAATCCAAAATTAATTAGATTAGAAATAAACAATCATTTTGTGAAACATACATAGAAATAAAAATGAAACACCACAAGAATATTTTTAAATTAAATAAATGTCCAATATGGTAAAATAAAATAAAAAAAGTATATTTTAAACAGACAGAGAGGCTGCACTGCTGAAGCGTGACGACAGAAAGGTTTCAGAGCTAAAGATAAACAGTGGAAAATCTCCTTAAAGACAAAAAATTGGTTTAAAAATATTTTTTGTGTCCAGTTTATAGATTATAAAAGTTTTAAGATTAGAATTGATAAATACTTGTGTCCTCAGGTGAAATTCAGGACAAAAGATACAGAACATGATCAAGATAATATATTTTAATGAAAACTGAGAAATAATCTATGAAAAATTCACATTTTCATTAGAAGATATAAAAAAACAATCAATGACCACAAAAAAGAATCTTAAATACGTGTAAATGTTTTAACAATAAGATCTTAGTGAAGAGCAGGAGACACTGACATTTCACAGAATAAAAACACAAACAGCAAATATCCAGACAAACATGGAAGAGATGAGTTTGTGAAGTGAGTTTAGAAGAAAATATGAAGAAGTTGAAATGACTTACAGTTCAGCTCCAGTCTGGTTCCTCCACCGAACGTGAACCACAGTGATACAAACTCATTGAGTGGTCGTACAAAAACCTGCAGCCGTTCAGAGACTGTTACAAAACCATTCAGTTGTGGAGAAACTGGTAAACAACTCTGAAACAGCTTCAGCATCAGGTCAGATTTAGAACTAAACCAGGACTAAATCAGTACTAAACTATGTATAAACCAGGGTTAAACCAAGAGGAAACCTGGACCAAAATATCCCTGAACCTGGACTAAACAAAGACCAAACTAGGACTAAACAGAACAAAACCAGGAGAGGTAGACTAGAACTAAGCCCAGACTTATTTCTACATGGTTGTTTCAGGTTTTAGGTTTTTATGATAAAAAAAATAATAAAATCCTACTAATTAAAATTAATTAAAATATATTTTGTGAAACCTAATATTGTTTTATTTTTACAGAGCAGTGTGAGCGGTGAGTCTACTGTTACTGATGGTGTGTGTGTGGCCTGTTCTTAACTGAGGCTGTTTTAAATGTTCTCTAGAAAGAAAGTCTGACTGGGTTTGACTGATGAATTCATTTAGACAAAGAGTTTATTTTAAATAAATAAAGTTAAATAGTTTTGTCTTTATAATGTAGTGTAAGTCTGTGCAGTGTGAGCTCAGTGAAGTTTGCCTGGAAATTCCAGACTCACCGCTGTACCAGCGATGAGTCTGGTCGCCTTAGAATCAATTCGATTTCTAGGATGGAGCAAACCCGAATTAACGAACAGCGGCGTTAGCCAATCAGAAAATGGCGGACGTGACGTTAACAAAGCGACAACAAAGTGAGAAAGTAAACAAACGGAGTGAAGCCACGAGGGAGGAACGAGGAGTTATTCCAACATTACCGTACCATACCTGAGTGAAACAAACTCTCGGCTCCTCGGTGCGCCATCTTGATTGTTGTTGGTGAGGAGACGCGTACGAGTGACGCTGCTCGCGAAGAACACATGACTTAAATAAACCAATCAAAATGCACGGTACGGTTGGGATTTGAGTAAACCACTGCGGACGGCGGTGACCAGACTGATATTTCTCTGTAGAATAACACAGAGACATCAGTCTGGATTTTCCAGGCAACAGTGAAGTGAGTCAGTTTGTGTTCAGTCTGACTGAGGGAGGTTTTTGTACGAGTTTGTTTTTCACTGTGTGAACAAGTTTCTACCCTGCTGACAGTAATACACTCCTTCATCTTCAGCCTCAAATCCACTGATGGTCAGAGTGAAGTCAGATCCTGAACAACTTCCACTAAAACGACTTGAAACTCCAGAGTGACGAGAAGTAGCATCATATATCAGAAGTTTTGGAGATTCTGTGCCTTTTTGAAGATACCAGGCAAGATAACTCCTTACATCAGAACTGGTCTGACATCTGACTGTAACAGAGTCTCCTTTATTGACAGCCGCAGCTTTAGGAGTCTGAGTCAGTCTTGAGCTGGTTGTGATGGAACACTTTCAATAAATACACAATAAACCTGCACTCACCTGTGTCTCTGAGTCTCTGTTCTTTTCACCTCATGGTCATTCAGGCGTCCAGTTTGTCATAAATACTATGTATATATTATAATAAAAATGTTGATAAATGTCACGTGATAATGTTTAATTTTTAATTTGTATGCATTACAGTATACAATTTTATTAAATTTAAAGTCTAAAACATTAATAATTTGTTGTTTTTTTTTTTTTTTTTGTGATATGAACAAACCCACACCAAGTGTTAAAACATACTCATTAATAATTTAGATCACTTTTACGCGAGGTAATGTCAAGCAAAGTAAAAAAAAAAGGAGAATAAATATTTTTTTACAGATTTTGTATAGGTTGGGGAAAAAAAACAAAAAACAAAACAATACGTAGTACTATGTTAGTATTAACACTCCTGAGTGTAAGAATGTTTGATCTGTGCTTTTCTTTTCAACAAATTCAACTTTACACTTTTTTTTCCAATGTTTGTTATACAAAGTATTATTTTCTATCTATATTTGTTGTCACTGAAGAAGAATCTTTATTTTATCAAATTTTTTTATATTTTTAAATATTAGTCTCATCAGAAAATCATATACATTTTTTTGGTTCACAATAATTCACAAAAGTATTAAGAACTGGTTTTAAAAGAAAAAACGTGGCCTCTCCAATGACGGTGTTTGAGCAGAACATAATTCTGATTTTAACAACATTTTTTTATGTAGGTATTTGAAAATAAAAGTTGAACTTTTTATTCTCTTCATACTCTAATGTTTCTCTGTGCAGTGTGAGCTCAGTGAAGTGAGTCAGTTTCAGTCTGACTGAGGGAGGTTTTTGTACGACTGTTTTTCACTGTGTGAGCACCCACAGACTGTTGATTTTGTGAATACCCTTGCAGTAGTAAACAGAAGAATCTTCAGCCTGAACTCCACTGATGGTCAGAGTGAAGCGAGACCCAGATCCACTGCCTGAAAAACGACTGGGAACATCTGAGACTCGAGTTGATGCAAGATAAATGAGAGCTTTAGGGCTCTCTCCATCTCTCTGTTGGTACCAGTTTAACCAGTGGCCATTACTACTGTGATAGAACACATTCTGACTGAGAGTACACTGTATGTTGACGGTGGCCCCCAGGGCGGCCCTCACTGCTCCAGCCTGAGTCACTGTCACCTGTCCTCTGGACTCTGAACACACACAAACACAAAGCACCTGATGGTTTAGTCTGGTTGGTCTCAGAGGGACGGATGTGGACAGAGGACAGCAGTGGGACTCTCTGGACTTTACCTGTGAAGCAGCAGCAGAGGACAGTCCACATGAGGACGCACACCAAAGTCATGTTGGTGATGAGGAGGGCTTCTGTGGCTTGTGTTGTCATGAAGGACAGCTGCCAGTGCTCCAGAGTGCACCTCTCAGGACTATAAAGTGTCCCACTGGACCATGCTGCTGCTCATGCAAAGTGTCAAACATTTACATCAGAAAAGGTTTGAGTGGAGCCTCTGGAGAGCTGAGTTCAGGACCAGACCAGAGCTTTATGAGAAAACAAACTGTGGAACTAATGATGCATGAAGAAGTGCTCTGGCTCTGTTTAGAACTACACCTGGGTAAAGGTTAGAGAAAGTCTGTGCAGTAAACTGAATGAACACATGAACAGATTAAACAGATGTCACTGTAACCCTAATAAATAACACACTACCAACTTTAACTGTAAAAACACCACTAAAGCTAATATCTGATGCACAGTATTTTCAGGTCTGGTCAGCTGTGAACAAAGTGATAGGATTTTGTAACATAGATTATGAAATGCTGATTCATGTCGTCACATCTCCATCTACTGTGAGTCTCCTCAACAACATCTGCAGAACATCACTACCTGCCACTAACAGCCTCTGTGCAGTGGTCTGTCTAATAGTCCTTATGTGTTCAGTTTATAAAAGTGTACAGTGTGCTTTAAACAACTGAGGCCTTTCAGACGTTCAGGTTAATAATCCCAGAAGAAATATGAAATTTAAACAACTTAAAATCAGGACAACCAAAAAGAGCGTTGTGTTTATCGGTGTGTGGTGTTAAACTCTGGAATGGTTTAGGTGAGGACCTCCAGCAGTGTCCACACATTCATCACTTTAAAGCACTTTTCAAAAAGGAAGTGTTCACAAGGTCCAGGGCTGAAGAAGGGCATTACTTTACACAGTCTGTGCAGGGAGGGAACTAATGTAAATGTATATGGTATTATGACTATAGCATAATATATAGGATCATTACTGTTACTGTGGCTATTATAACATTATAAACACTAGTATATTAATCAGTTATTAGAACAGTTCTTCACAGTGTATATAGCCTATAGTATTATATTTTATTATACAATACCTAGTTGGAAGTGTATGGTGTGTATTGTGTTTTGTGTATTATTGTATTCAATGAAACCAGGAAGCTTTGTTTAAAAATCATTACTGTTTATTAAAAAGTGGTGTGATTTTTTTAGGTAGCACTCCTTTCCACTTCTTTGTTGAGCAGAAAAAACACGTTGTTAGTTACGAGCAATGTGATATTTTGACTTTTGTACTTATTTATATTGTCAAATGTGTTTGCTCAAAATAAGAAATCATGTTTTTACCAACACAATTAATGATTTTAACAAAGGTCTGAGTGGTGATTTCAGTGGGACAAGTGGCCAGCACATTTCATCATCTGAACGCCTGTAAGTCCACTGGGCCAAACAACATCAGTGCCTTCATTTTAAAGACTTACAGTGAGGAGCTTGCACCAGTGTGGCAACCTTTATTTCAGCGCTCACTGGACACGCACACTGTCCCCACAGCCTGGAAAACATCACACATAATCCCACTCCCAAAGAAAACCTAAGCAAAAGAGCGCAGTGGTTTCCGAGCTGCAGCACTGACTTCAGTTGTTAGCTCAGGTTACTGTGGAGAGGCTGACGTCCTGCCGTGATTCCACTGCGTAAGCTCTGACCGCTACAGTTCATCAGCTAACAACAGCACATGCTGCTGGTCTCTGTGGTTGCTCTGTACCCAGAGACATCAGTGAAAACACCAACACTGCCCCCAGTGGTTGTCAGTGGAACAGGATTTCCTTTGAATCAATCCAAAGCTGTTTCAAAACGAATGTCTCAGAATGATCCTCAAGAGCAGAAGTGATGAATTTGTGCATTGGAAGGACTGAATGTGCACAGAGGGCAACCCACAAATGCATCATCAACTATTTACACGCAAAATGCAGATTTAAACATGAAAAACACAAATCATTTTGAAATAATTACAACAGATATATTTGCAAATTTCAGTCTAGCTGCATACCCCCAGTAGTCATCATTGGAACATTCTTTTGTGAATAAATCTCGCTGGGACAAAATGTGGGAGAAATGTCTCAAAAAGATCCAAATGTGCAGAGGTGATGAATGCATGAATGGAGCGATCCACAAATGCAGATTGGACTGTTCACTACAAAACTGCAGATGTATAAATGACAAACATGATTGATTTGTGAAATAATTGCAAATATTATATTTGCAAATTAGAATTTATTTGCAAAAATTGCTGCATGCAAGTCACAAATTAGGCATTTTGAATAAATCATTCTAGTTGCATCAATTCCTTTTAGTTTTGCATCAGTTAATTATATTGAAACAAATATAGCTCCATAGAGGAACACAGAAGACGCGGTGGCCCCCCTCATGCACCTGGTGTGGAAACATCTGGATACAACACAGTTCATACTCCAGAGAGTTACTCATCGACTTCTCTTCCACATTCAGCAAAATAAAAACAGACCTACTTCTGTCAAAAACTGCATCAACTCACAGCTCATTCCCTGGTCCCACTCTTTCCTCACAGACAGACTACAGCTGCTCAGAGTTAACAACACACTCTCCTTTGACCAGTACAAGCACTGGGGGCCCACAAGGCTGTGTGAGTTCTCCACTGCTCTTCACTCTCTGCACCAATGACTGTGTCATCAAAGCACCCAACCACCATCTTATTACATTTTCAGATGACACAGCACTGGTGGCTCTGCTGTCAGAGGAAGTGCAGCCAGGTCTGTCCCAGGACTGTGTTGAAAACCTGGTTCTGTGCTGTGACCAGAATGCACTCATTATTAACTCAGCAAAAACACAAGAAGTCATCTTTGGACATTCACAGCTTACCCTAACCCCAGCTGTCATACACCAGGAAATCATAAAACAGTCAGACTCATTCAAATATCTAGGAGTGAACGTGAACAGCGCCCTCTCCTGGACGTCCCATGTGGATTATCTCTGCAACAAAGTACAGCGGAGGATCTACTTTTGGAGGAGACTCAGATCTTTTGGAGCGAGCAGGGCCATTCTGAGCCAGTTTTATACAGCCACAGTTCAGAGTGTGCTACTGTACGGCAGCTCAGTTTGGTTCTGTGGCCTCTCAGTCCTGCTGAAGAACAGGATACAGAGGCTCCTTAACATCTGCTCCAAAACAGTGGGCCATTCTGTGGGGAACACATTCACAGAGCTGTGTAAAAAACAAACTCTCAGGCTGGCTGAGAAAATCTCTACACACACAGCTCACGTTTGGAATCTGAACTCTTCTCTTCTGGGAGGCGTTTTCAAGTGCACTGCTGCAGAAAGAATAAATATAAAAAATCCTTTGTGCCACACTCCTGAACCAGAGGAAGAACACATGAACTCTCTATATTGTATTTATGATGAATGAATGAAAGATGAATACTTGTTGTTTATGCTTTTTATGTTTTGGGGCAGATGTGTAGACCAAATTTCTGTTTATGGGCAATTAAGTTTTATCTTGTTATTGTTTTGTTTGTTTTTTTGTTTTATTTTCCAGAGTAATTTTAACAATCTGAACAGGTGAAAGGTTTCCATCTTTGTCCTGATTCCCAGCTCCAGTGAGTGTGTCCAGTAGTGAGTAGTGGTGAGTTGTCCCAGAGGCCAGGTCTGTGTGAGCTGTGAGTCTCACTGACTGTGTGTGTTTGCATATGTGTGCTGCCTCTCTGCTCCCAGCCGTTAAGAGCCCAGTGCTGCTCAGTGTCTGTGCGGGCCCTTCAGAGCCACTCCCACACCAACAACACAATGAGCCTGATGTCCCTGATGTTACTGCTGGCCCTGGGGCTCCTCGTTCGGGGTGAGGACATCTGAGCTCTGGGTCACAGCACTGCTCCTCTGGACACCAGCAGGGTTTGTCTCAATAACTCTTCTTCTGTTTTTCAGGTTCTTCAGGAGATATTATCCTGACTCAGACTCCTAAAGCTGCGGCTGTCAATAAAGGAGTCTCTGTTACAGTCAGATGTCAGATCAGTACAGGTGTAGGGAGTTATCTTGCCTGGTATCTTCAAAAAGGCACAGAATCTCCAAAACCTCTGATCTATGCTGCTACTTCTCGTCACTCTGGAGTTTCAAGTCGTTTTAGTGGAAGTGGTTCAGGATCTGATTATTCTCTGACCATCAGTGGATTTGAGGCTGAAGACACAGGAGTTTATTTCTGTCAGCAGCGTTACAGCTTCCCACTCACACAGTGAAAAACAGTCGTACAAAAACCTCCCTCAGTCAGAACTGAACTGAAACTGTTTCACTTCACTGAGCTCACACTGCACAGACTTACACTACATTATGAGAATTATATAAATCAAGCCATTTTTATTTTTAAAACTTTTAAACTAATCAAAATTAACATCAAACTAATGTTTATGTAAAATCAAAATGCACCCCCAAAAATCATCAATAACACTTGTTTTCAACATTTTTTGTTCTTCAGACAAACAGCTCTGTTCTGACTCTGTCATCTTTATTTTCAGTGCTGTTTCATTAAAATTGTCTTTGTAAAAATTAAACAACCTACTTCAGTTGTTTTCCTACAGTGGAGAATTGTCAGGACATTATTACAAACTTAAAAGGAGCAGGGAATACAAAGAAATGATTGGTTTGAAAAATAGATTTACAGTGTTCCCCCAGTGTGGATGTATATCGTTATTCTAATGGCGACGCTTTACACTGGGACCAACAGAGAGAAGGAGAATCTCCCAAACTTCTCATCTATCGAACATCAACTCGAGTCTCAGATGTTCCCAGTCGTTTTTCAGGCAGTGGATCTGGGTCTCGCTTCACTCTGACCATCAGTGGAGTTCAGGCTGAAGATTGCTATTGTACAATGGAACATTAGTACATTTTTCTTTTTTGAAACATTTAATATAAGAATAAATACATTTGAGAGAAAATTAAGCTATTTATGTAAAGACAGAAAAGCAATAGAAGATAATATTTGTACAACAAACATTTGTTTATATAAATAAAGCAGACTAAATATTCTTATACTCAAGGGTAAAAACAAACTACAGAATCAGACAAATTATTTTTTCTTTACAATTACTTTGACTGACGTTACCTCGTCTAAAAGCTATCTATGCTATTAATGAGGATGTTTTAACACTTGGTGCATCAGTTTGTTTGTATCACTATCAAAAATATTATTAATGTGGAATTATTTATTATAATAAAAATGTATATTTCCAGATGTCTACAGTTAACAATGTGTATAAAAAATCTGCAACATGAACGGTAAAATCTTGGCAGCTGTTGTTGCCAGAAATCTGCTGTAAAAAAACCTTTTCCATTAAGCTGAGCACTTTTCTGGCTCGTCTATGACTCACTGTCCCTGATCTGAAAAAAAAAGATTGTTTTATGGAATTGTAATGGAAAAAATGAAGAAAATTAATTTTATATGGCACCAGATTGTTTTTACGGTAAAACTCAGGTAACCACAGCTGCCAGTAATTTACCATGAATTTTACAATTTTTTTAATACAGTGACTGTAATCTACACTTACGAAAAATAAAACATTATCATATATTTGTTTTAATTCACATTAGTGTATATTGTATTGAATCTCAGTTTTTAGTACGACTGAACAGCTGAATGTTTTCTCCCCAGTGTGATCTGACCATGAGTAAATTGTGGTTTATGAGTGGGTGAAAAGAACAGAGACTCAGAGACACAGGTGAGTGCAGGTTTATTGTGTATTTATTGAAAGTGTTCCATCACAACCAGCTCAAGACAGAAACATGCTTTTGATGAGCAGCTCTTTATTGAAGCGGGACGTCCCAATTCCGACAGAGGTGTGTGTGCGGCGCAGTAAGTGAAGTGTAGCTGTAGCTGTAGAGGCGTGAGCTGACAGCAGAGGGCGCTCTGCCTGATCCCAGTGAGTGTGTCAGTCCTGGGAACACTGCAGTGCGCTCAGTGTGTGTGACACTGGACTCTGGGAGCCCTGGCTGGCCTCACAGCTCACAGCCACGCCCCCGTCCCTCCACTGGTGTGCGGGGAGCGTCAGGCTGCTGCTCCAGCTGTAGTGGCCGTCCTTTTGCGGCACCGCGGGGCTCCGGCTCTGCTCCCGGCCGCCGCCGCCGCCGCCGGACACCTTCCAGGACACGCTCCAGTCTGACGGGAAGCCCTTGTTGGCCAGGCACATGAGCGTGGCCTTCCCCTGGGCCAGCTCCTCTCTGGAGGGGGGCAGCACTGTCAGGGTGGGCTCCACTCGCCCCACTGCAGACACACAATGGGACAATATGTAAATACAATACATTATGAAGAGTCAGTAAGGTCAATGGAATGATTTAGCAGAGGAAAGACAAACACAATGGAGTCAATTTTGATGTAGGTTATGCTTTTATACACATTTAAAAATTAAAAAATTTGAAAAAAGGGAATTTGAAAACACTAAGTCAATAACAATAGTAAAGTGTAAAAATTAATAAATTGAAACAAAGAAAAAAAGTATAAAAAAAGTGAATAAAAAATCTGAAAATTACAACAATACAAAACTGACAAAAACTTAATCAAATTCAAAAAATACAACAGAAAAAATTAAAAATATATACATTTAAACAAATGTAAAAGTTAAGTTGTGCTTTTGTAATAAACAATAGTTTTAGTCCAAACTGCGTCAGTGGAAAAAGAGCTCTGTTACAGAGAGGCTCCACTGAAGCAGAACGACAGAAAGGTTTCAGAGCTAAAGATAAACAGAGAAAAACCTCAAGACTTTAACATGAGACACTGTTCATGTTAAGTTTCTTTTGCATTGGTTTTCTAAGTTTAAACTGAAATAAAAACGCTGATGAGGAGATAGACAAAAAAAAAATAAAGAGGAAGAAACAATTCAGCACATTGTAAACAAGGAAAAAAAATAAAATCTGTACAATTAAAAGCAGAAAATGTCATAAAAATAAAGTTTGTTCTAAATCCAAAATTCAGTAGATTAGATTTATTTTATTATTGTTTTTTTTTTTTTCTGTCAGGTTAGAGACATTAATTTAAGTTGAGGAGAATAAGAAGACATGGGCCATGATACTGACCATGTCTTCTATTTTCATATATAAAAAAAAAAAAAAAAAACAGATATAAGTTTTTATACACATCAATATACAAATATCAGTAAAAATATTACTATTATTATTAAGTTGAAATGACTTACAGTTCAGCTCCAGTCTGGTTCCTCCACCGAACGTGAACCACAGTGATACAAACTCATTGAGTGGTCGTACAAAAACCTGCAGCCGTTCAGAGACTGTTACAAAACCATTCAGTTGTGGAGAAACTGGTAAACAACTCTGAAACAGCTTCAGCATCAGATCAGATTTAGATCAAACCAGGAATAAACTTAGACTAAATTAGGACAAAAGTTTGACTGAACCAGAACTAAACTAGGAATAAACCAGGGGTGTCAAACTCAAATACACAGTGGGCCAAAATTTTAAATTGAACAAAGCCGCGGGCCAAGGTTGAACAAATGAACCTTTTAATATGGAACCAAAAAAGTTTTGATTTAACAATGAATACTGAACAAGCAAGGCTTATATAACTTTAAAGTGCAGGCGTGCAAAATCGAGTTGCTAATAATACTAATAATAATAACAGTAATAATAATTAAAAAAAACATATCAATGGCATATTAAATAAAATTTAAATAAAAATTTAACGCCTCCTTTCTGTTTGCAGCCTTCTGAGGTAAAAGTCAAAATTAGCTTCTTACACAGGGTAATAAATTTGAAAATAAAATAACATAACAACTATGAATAAATTATTATACAACTTATTCAGGCCTTGGAGTAGCAAGAAAAAGTGCATAGAAAATGTATTTACTGCTCATTTTGCGACACACTGATCTACTCTGATGCGCCCAAGCCAGATACCTGGCATCTTTTCTTGGATGCCAGATCATCAATGTCTGGGCTCAGGGTTTGAGCTGAGTAAACCTTCATTATCGAACAAAGGTGTTTGTCATTCAGACGTCTCCTGTGAGACGTTTTCGTCATCTTCATTGAGGAGAAAAGTTGCTCACATAGGTAAGTGCTACCAAACATGGAGAGCAATTGAGCAACTTTAGTTTTAAAAGCTCTCACTGACGCATACATATCTGTGATGATGCGTCCCCGCCCCTGCAGCTGCAGGTTCAGCGCATCGAGGTGACTTGAGATGTCACAGAGAAAGGCCAGCTCACACAGAAACTTTTGCTCCCGGAGCTCTGCTGTGTCTTTCCCTTTGCTTTCCAGAAACTGACATATTTCTTCACGCAGTTCGAAAAATCTGTTCAGCACTTTTCCGCGGGTGGCCCGCGGGCCAGAGTTTGACACCTGTGGACTAAACCAAGCTATGGCAAAACTAGGACTAATCCAGGACCAAACAAAGATCAAACTAAGTCCAGACTCATTTGTCAGTTTTAAGTTTCTATATATGATTAAAAAATATATAAATATTTCCTAAAATAAATGAATTAAAATTAAAATATATTTGGAATACCCTATGTTGTTTGTATACATATATTTTTACAGAGCAGTGTGAGCGGTGAGTCTACTGTTACTGATGGTGTGTGTGTGGCCTGTTCTTTGGTCTGAACTGAGCTTGTTTTAAATGTTCTCTAGAAATAAAGTCTGACTGGGTTTGACTGATAAATTTAGACAAAGATTTTATTTTAAATAAATAAAAGTGAAATAGTATTGTCTTTATAATGTAGTGTAAGTCTGTGCAGTGTGAGCTCAGTGAAGTGAGTCAGTTTCAGTTCAGTCTGACTGAGGGAGGTTTTTGTACGAGTGTTTTTCACTGTGTGAACACAGCCTCATGTTCATGAAGAGTCTTCTTGATCTCATGAAGACTCTGACAGTAGTAAACAGTATAATCTTCAGCCTGAACTCCACTGATGGTCAGAGTGAAGCGAGACCCAGATCCACTTCCTGAAAAACGACTGGGAACACCTGAGGCTCGACGATTAGCAAAGTATATGAGGGGCTTGGGTTTCTCTCCATCTCTTTGTTGGTACCAGTGTAACCAGTAGCCATAACTACTCTGATAGTACACATCCTGACTGACAGTACACTGTATGTTGACGGTGGCCCCCAGGGCGGCCCTCACTGCTCCAGCCTGAGTCACTGTCACCTGTCCTCTGGACTCTGAACACACACAAACACAAAGCACCTGATGGTTTAGTCTGGTTGGTCTCAGAGGGACGGATGTGGACAGAGGACAGCAGTGGGACTCTCTGGACTTTACCTGTGAAGCAGCAGCAGAGGACAGTCCACATGAGGACGCACACCAAAGTCATGTTGGTGATGAGGAGGGCTTCTGTGGCTTGTGTTGTCATGAAGGACAGCTGCCAGTGCTCCAGAGTGCACCTCTCAGGACTATAAAGTGTCCCACTGGACCATGCTGCTGCTCATGCAAAGTGTCAAACATTTACATCAGAAAAGGTTTGAGTGGAGCCTCTGGAGAGCTGAGTTCAGGACCAGACCAGAGCTTTATGAGAAAACAAACTGTGGAACTAATGATGCATGAAGAGAGAAGTGGCAGCAGTAGCGGTGGTGGTGGTACTGATGCAGTACACAGTAGTAATAGTAGCAGAAGTAGTTTCAGTGTAACAGTATTAGGTGACTGGCAGTAATAGTTGCATTAGTAGTAGTTTTGTCTTTTCTGTAGTCCTTGAATTGTTATCAGTTCAAGTATCAGCAAAAGCAGTAGCAGTAATAACAAAGTAGTAACAGGAGTAGCAGGAAAAAATAGACAGTACTTCAAACATCACATGACCAAGGAACAGAAAACACATGAACAGAATAATAAACTCTGTAACAAACGAGGAGAAATCCAAACATGCACAATTAATTTTTACATAAATTATAAAATCTGTCTCTGAGTGGAGTCTGGAACAGCTCTAACACTTGATTCTTTTGTCTCATGTGATCGACTGAGAAATGAATGAAGAGCTTTGATGTTCAGCTCAGTCTCTGTTCCTCCTCTCACCTGAGGTCAGCTGTGGGTCAGGGCTGAAGGACAAGGTCTCAGATACAGGCGGCTGGAATTAGTTTCCTATGTGGGGTTAGATAAAGCACTTAGAGATAAAGTGAGGAGCTTGGTCACTTGTCAGGAGCTCAGAGTAGAGCCGCTGCTCCTCCACATGGAGAGGAGCAGCTGAGGCCTGGGCTTCTGTTTCAGAGCCTCCTGGACGCTTCCCTGAGGAGATGTTCATGTCCCACAGGGAGGAGGCCCTGGAGAAGACCTGGAGGGACTGTGTCTCTGGGCTGGGAACACCTCAGGATCCCCCTGGATGAGCTGGAGGAAGTGTCTGGGGAGAGGGAAGTCTGGGCATCTCTGCTTAGACTGCTGCCTCTGTGACGCGGCCCCAGATAAAGCAGAAGAAGATGGATGGATGTCTGATGTGATTGTTTTTAACCAAACTAGAAATTTAAAAAAGAAAGGCATCTGGACAAAGTTTGTTGTGTAGAAGACGTTTTGTCCCTCGTCCTGAAGACTCACCTGTCCTGCAACAATCACTGGGCGAGGTTAGGCAAGGCAAGTTTATTTGTATAACACAATTCATACACAGAGTAATTTAAAGTGCTTTACAGAAAAGAAGGCAAGTTTAAAAGTACAAAGACAAGAATTACAATTAAAAAATTAAAATCTTAAAAATTTGATCTTATTGTTTCTCATTTAAAATTAAATTAAAAGAGAAGAGTGCAGATAAGTTTTAAGTCTGGACTTGAACATTGTCAGAGTAGAGGTCTGTCTAATGGTGCGTTCACACCGGACGTCAATCTGGCGTCAAATTTGCGTCACTGGCGTCTCGTTGGACACGTGACCATTTTGAATTCACTCATGTCGTTCGCACAAACAATTTGCCCTATTCACGCGTCAAATGTGCGCGAATGAGGCGAAGTGTTCGCTTCATTTCTGTCAAATGAGGGGCGTGGCCGCTCGGGCTCCTCCCACCTGAGCCTGTTTCAGTTTGCTCACCTGTGTCCCGTGAGGCTGCAGGACCTCTCCCCAGGACACTGCTGCTGTACCTGGAGTTATTTCTTGTACATCAGCTCGCTGTAGTGGTTTTGGGGTCTGGTCTAGTCCCAGGCTCTGTATTTTCTGTTGTTCTGGAGAGTGCAGTAACTGCTAATATAATGAACACATCTTAATAGGTTATTTTGGTAAAGTTACCCCCCTTTATATTTAACTTTGTTTATTTGTGAGTTCTTGATGTCACGATGATCAGAGCGAGCCTCTGTCTCAGGCTTGTATCACAGATAACAGCTGTAACCACAGTCACACAGAGCTAAACAGCCATATTTATTTTATTTTTATACTGTTTTCTATCAGGGCTGTTTTTGTTTCCTGTCTTCATAAAAGTAGAAGAGCTGCTGTAGGCTGTAGCTTTTATCTCCAGGTTCACTCTGAAGCCTCGATGATTGTTTTGCTGGATCTCTGCTGCAGGGATCTCCTCCTGTTACGTCGTACGTAACCACGTCACTGCTACAGCAGGTCCCTGATTGGTTAACGCGCTGAGAATGTTTACAGAAGTTCAAATTTTTCAACTTTCAAAAATTTTCTTTGTAAATTTTAAACGACCTACTTCAGTTTTCCTACAGAGTGGAGTTTTATCAGGACATCATTACAAACTGAAAAGGGGCGGGGAATACAAAGAAATTATTGGTTTGAAAAATAAATTTAATATAAGATATTTTCTTAATTAATGTTTTTATAGTGACTTGGCGACTTCTGTCATTTTATATTTAAGCAGAAGAAAACATTATCTTGCATCAAGGCCAAAAAAGTGCAGTGTGTAGGTTTTCTGTAAACGTAACCAACAATTACAGTGTGAAGATCCTCAGTGAAGTTGTCTTCAGCCAGCTACAGATTATACATTGGGCTTCTGTAACTAAACAATTTAAATCACAGCAAAGAGCACAACAAAGCAGCAGCTCGCAAACTGCAAAAACAACAATTAGCATACTACTTTTAGCTTCAAATTACAAAAACATGCAACTGAATAGTTATCTTCCATCCATGTGTCCAGTAGTGAGTAGTGGTGAGTTGTCCCAGAGGCCAGGTCTGTGTGAGCTGTGAGTCTCACTGACTGTGTGTGTTTGCATATGTGTGCTGCCTCTCTGCTCCCAGCCGTTAAGAGCCCAGTGCTGCTCAGTGTCTGTGCGGGCCCTTCAGAGCCACTCCCACACCAACAACACAATGAGCCTGATGTCCCTGATGTTACTGCTGGCCCTGGGGCTCCTCGTTCGGGGTGAGGACATCTGAGCTCTGGGTCACAGCACTGCTCCTCTGGACACCAGCGGGGTTTGTCTCAATAACTCTTCTTCTGTTTTTCAGGTTCTTCAGGAGATATTATCCTGACTCAGACTCCTAAAGCTGCGGCTGTCAATAAAGGAGACTCTGTTACAGTCAGATGTCAGATCAGTACAAGTGTTAGGAGTTATCTTGCCTGGTATCTTCAAAAAGGCACAGAATCTCCAAAACTTCTGATATATTCTGCTACTTCTCGTCACTCTGGAGTTTCAAGTCGTTTTAGTGGAAGTGGTTCAGGATCTGACTTCACTCTGACCATCAGTGGATTTGAGGCTGAAGACACAGGAGTTTATTTCTGTCAGCAGTTTAACTACTACCCACTCACACAGTGAAAAACAGTCGTACAAAAACCTCCCTCAGTCAGACTGAACTGAAACTGTCTCACTTCACTGAGCTCACACACAGTAAAACACAGATCACTGAGTATCATGCATTACAACTTTCTTTCTTAAATTCACCATCAATTTCTTGTTTCTCCCCAAAATAAATTATTCTTGTTTGATTTTAATAATAAACACAATGTGAAGCATACACTTCTAAAAATTTTTAAACATATATTTTCAATTATTTCATGAAATACCTTTTTCCTTTTCTTTTACAAACTGGACATCTGAAAAAACAAACACAATATGAGGGAATAAACTCAAAATAAAGAGTTTGTATGGCCATTATTGTCATGAACTTTTCATAACTGCTACAGTGTTTTATGATCAGAAATTCATTTTAAACCCTGCAGATAGATTTAACCCAAAAGCAGCTTCTTAATAGAAATGTTTTACTGCAGTGTCCTGTAATCCTGCTGTTTTATTCTGTTTAATAAGACAATGTTGTTTGACTCTGTAAGTTTTAGTTTAAATAATTGTAAATCATTTATTGAGGTGATATCTCCCTCTTAACCTAGAATAATCTGAAAAGTGAATGTGCATTATCATGTTTTTTGTTATTTATTTTTTTTATTTTTTTTTATGTTAAACTACAAACTTAAGGCAATCCAATGCTTTTTTCCACAATTTACACAACTGACTGGTTTGTAACAAAAAACTATTCAAAATATTGACAATTCAATAAAAACTAAATGGAGAAACATTTAAGATCTGAAAAATAAGGAAATAAACTGAGCACAAAAATGGCAAAAAGTAAAGGACACAACTGAGACCTTTGTGAAAACGAGACAGAGACTGATTTTAAAACATAAAAAAAGGATGAAAATGTTTATACCTACAGTACGTATGTCAACATAACTACAATAAATAATATACAGAAAAATCATGAGCAACTGAAGCACATTACAGAAATAGTGACAATTTTAATAAATGACAAATAGTAAAAAAAAAAAAATAAAATTAAGTCAACTAAACAATGAACATATTTATGTACTTTACAACTCCCAACTTTTTATTATCATTGTAGTTGTAGATTAGATTGTTGTGTGTGATGCTGATGATACAGGACCATGCTGCTGCTCAGAGTGCTGTCCCTGTTGGAGCCTCATTTCCATAGACACACACTTTGCATGAGCAGCAGCATGGTCCAGTGGGACACTTTATAGTCCTGAGAGGTGCACTCTGGAGCACTGGCAGCTGTCCTTCATGACAACACAAGCCACAGAAGCCCTCCTCATCACCAACATGACTTTGGTGTGCGTCCTCATGTGGACTGTCCTCTGCTGCTGCTTCACAGGTAAAGTCCAGAGAGTCCCACTGCTGTCCTCTGTCCACATCCGTCCCTCTGAGACCAACCAGACTAAACCATCAGGTGCTTTGTGTTTGTGTGTGTTCAGAGTCCAGAGGACAGGTGACAGTGACTCAGGCTGGAGCAGTGAGGGCCGCCCTGGGGGACACCGTCCACATACAGTGTACTGTCAGTCAGGATGTGTACTATGACAGTAGCTATGGGGCACTAGATTTACACTGGTACCAACAGAGAGATGGAGAGAGCCCTAAAGCTCTCATTTATCGTGCAACAAATCGAGTCTCAGGTGTTCCCAGTCGTTTTTCAGGCAGTGGATCTGGGTCTCGCTTCACTCTGACCATCAGTGGAGTTCAGGCTGAAGATTATACTGTTTACTACTGTAAGAGTCTTCACAACATCAACAGTCAGTGGCCGTCCACACAGTGAAAAACACTCGTACAAAAACCTCCCTCAGTCAGAACAGAAACTGACTCACTTCACTGAGCTCACTCTACACAGTTACACTACATTATAAAGACAATACTATTTAACTTTTATTTATTTAAAATAATCTAAATAATTTTCTCAGTCAAACCCAGTCAGACTTTATTTCTAGAGAACATTTAAAACAAGCTCAGTTCAGACCAAAGAACAGGCCACACACACACCATCAGTAACAGTAGACTCACCGCTCACACTGCTCTGTAAAAATATATGTATACAAACAACATAGGGTTTTACAAATATAATAAAATTTTAATTTGATTTATTTTATGAAAAAAATACATTTTTAATCACATATAGAAACTTAAAACTAACAAGAGTCAGTTTGAGTCTGGACTTAGTTTTGGTCTTAGTTTGGTCCTGGATTAGTCCAAGTTTTGCCATAGCTTGGTTTAGTCCTAGTTTAGTTCTGGTTCAGTCAAACTTTTGTCCTAATTTAGTCCAAGTTTATTCCTGGTTTGATCTAAATCTGACCTGATGCTGAAGCTGTTTCAGAGTTGTTTACCAGTTTCTCCACAACTGAATGGTTTTGTAACAGTCTCTGAACGGCTGCAGGTTTTTGTACGACCACTCAATGAGTTTGTATCACTGTGGTTCACGTTCGGTGGAGGAACCAGACTGGAGCTGAACTGTAAGTCATTTCAACTTCTTCATATTTTCTTCTAAATCTCACTTACTGTTCATTATATTGATGTGTACTGATATTTTAATGATGTGATCAATTTTTTTTTTTTTTTTTTTTCTGAAAATGGTTTATTGTATAGACCATGTCTTCTCAAGGTCAAAAAATGCAAAAATGCAAAATTTTCACACTTTGTTTTTAATTGTGAATAATTTTTATTAAATTGTTTTTTGAGGTGCTATACCCTTTCTTTTTCTTTCTTTTTTTTTTTTTTTGCTATCTCTTGTTCAACATTTTTATTCCAAAGTAAATATAGAAATATAAAACAAAAGAAACTTAACATGAACAGTGTCTCATGTTAAAGTCTTGAGGTTTTTCTCTGTTTATCTTTAGCTCTGAAACCTTTCTGTCGTTCTGCTTCAGTGGAGCCTCTCTGTAACAGAGCTCTTTTTCCACTGACGCAGTTTGGCCTAAAACTATTGTTTATTACAAAAGCACAACTTAACTTTTCTGTTTTTTTTTTATATAAATAATTTTTGTATTTTTATGAATTTGGTGGAGTTTTTGTCAGTTCTGTATTGTTGTAATTTTCAGATTTCTTTGTTCACTTTTTTATACTTTTTATTTTCAATCCATTTATTTTTACACTTTACTATTGTTATAGACTTAGTGGTTTAAAATTCCCAATTTTAAATGTGTATAAAATCATAACCTACATTAAAATTGACTACATGTTGTTTGTCTTTCCTCTGCTAAATCATTCCATTGACCTTACTGACTCTTCATAATGTATTGTATTTACATATTGTCCCATTGTGTGTCTGCAGTGGGGCGAGTGGAGCCCACCCTGACAGTGCTGCCCCCCTCCAGAGAGGAGCTGGCCCAGGGGAAGGCCACGCTCATGTGCCTGGCCAACAAGGGCTTCCCGTCAGACTGGAGCGTGTCCTGGAAGGTGTCCGGCGGCGGCGGCGGCCGGGAGCAGAGCCGGAGCCCCGCGGTGCCGCAAAAGGACGGCCACTACAGCTGGAGCAGCAGCCTGACGCTCCCCGCACACCAGTGGAGGGACGGGGGCGTGGCTGTGAGCTGTGAGGCCAGCCAGGGCTCCCAGAGTCCAGTGTCACACACACTGAGCGCACTGCAGTGTTCCCAGGACTGACACACTCACTGGGATCAGGCAGAGCGCCCTCTGCTGTCAGCTCACGCCTCTACAGCTACAGCTACACTTCACTTACTGCGCCGCACACACACCTCTGTCGGAATTGGGACGTCCCGCTTCAATAAAGAGCTGCTCATCAAAAGCATGTTTCTGTCTTGAGCTGGTTGTGATGGAACACTTTCAATAAATACACAATAAACCTGCACTCACCTGTGTCTCTGAGTCTCTAAAACACTGCTGATATCTGCTCTCTGTGTACGGTGGCCCTGAGGTGCAACAACAAAAATAAAAGCAGATGTAGATTAATAAAAATCTTGCCTTAAATTTAGGGATGGGTTTACAAATTAAAAAATAAAATAAAAAAGAATATACAAAAACTTTTAATAAACATCTATATTAAAAAAGGGGCACTATCAACATTGTTTTTGTCCACTAGAAAAATAAAAGCAGAGAAAGATTTTTAAATGTGTTGCCTAAAAAAATAAACTCACCTCTAAAATTTAACAAGTTAGTTAAAATAAAGCCATGTGTCAATCTTTAAAAAGCTTGATTAAAAAAAAAACCTCACTCATCAAAATAAAATAAGCTTTTCTAAAAATAAAAATATCTCCTCAAAATAAAAAAGCATGCCACAAAATTAAAAAACAATTGTTCTATTAAAAAAAGACCTTCCACTTTTTAAATCAAATTCATCTAAAAATAAAAACACAGCTTCAAATTAATAGAGGGCGCTGTTTCCCCAAAATATCTGCCCCATTTTAAATTAAAGCTCCTGCCACAAAAACAAAACCATGCTTCAAATTTTAAAAGGGTTCAGCTAACGTGGCTAATGCTAAGGAAGTGAGGCTGCAGCTTAGAGTACCCAGATGTGCACTCACTCTGCAGCAGTCTGCGCCACATCTGTGCAGGGAGCGGATCGTCCTCATGGTGTGTTCCAGCTGTGACTGGTGAGGGGTCTGGCTGCAGACTGATGCTGTACCTGCACCAAACTGTCTACATGAAGACACAAATCTGGATTTGGTTTACGCAGAGAAACACGGAGGAAGAAAGAAGTATTATTATGCCATTAAACCTGGGACAGAGGCAGGACAACACAAGTCATCATACAGTATTGATAATAAAGTTATATAATAAATATGTGTTTGGACTGCTGGACTTCTTTAAAAGTGAAGTCAAGCTCGTAATTGTAATAGAATAATTAATAAAAATAGTTGCACATTTTGATTGCCACAGAGCAACAGGTTCTGTCTGTTTTGTGGTCAGGCAGCACTGCACTCACTTCCTTAGCATTAGCCACGTTAGCTGAACCCTTTTAAAATTTGAAGCATGGTTTTGTTTATGTGGCAGCAGCCTTAATTTAAAAGGGGGAGATATTTTGGGGAAACAGTGCCCTCTTTTAAATTGAAGCTGTGTGTTTTTATTTTTAGATTAACTTTATTTAAATAGTGAAAAGTCTTAGTTTTTTTTTAATGTGTGAGTTTTTTTTTTTTTTTAAAGATTTAAAAAAATGAGACATGGCTTTATTTTTTAGAGGTGAGTTTATTTATTTATTTATTTTTTTTTTTGCAGCAACACATTTAAAAATCATCCTCTGCTTTTATTTTTCTAGTGGACAAAACAAACTTTGATGATGTTCCTTTTTTAATATAGACATTTATTTAATTTTTTTGTAAATTCTTTTTTAAATTTGAGGGATGGGTTTCTTTTTAAGGCAAGATTTTAAAAAAAAGATCTAAATCTGCTTTTATTTTTTTAGTGGACAAAAACAGTTTTGATGTTGCACCTCAGGGCCACCGTACATATGACAGAATGATGCAACCACACCAGGACCCAGACTGTTTTAGGGAGACAGAGTCCCACTGCTGTACTTTGTTAAAATGTGGGCCAGTGGACTTTGCCCCGTGGCCGCTCTGCAGTGGGCTCAGATTTACGCCCATTCACAGGCCACAAACAGGGCACCCCCCGGAGGAGACAAAGGCTCACATTGGTCGGAGGCCAGGCTCCACCATTTTGGATTCAGCTCCTTATCCTCCTGCTGTGCCTCCGCCCACGTCTGCAGCTCCTCCCTGAGCTCCACCCATGGTTCTAGCTCCTCCCATCGCCCTTGAGTGGCGGCCACCTCCAGATCAAGTTCTCTTTTGTCCACCAGAGGGGCTGGCACTGGACCTAGACCTTCCTCCGCCTGATTGGCCGTTACTGACGGAGCCTGTTCCTGTCCCGAGGCCTTCGCTGGACACTGATCTCCATTCGGTGTAGCTGCCACCTGTTTCTGACCCAGGGCCACTGCCAAACACAGATCTCTGAATGGGACGGTCGCTGCCTGTTCCTGTTCCTGTCCCGGGGCCATTGATCTCTGTCCGGGGAGGTCGCCACCCGTTCCCATCCCGGGGCCTCTGCTGGACACTGATCTCTGTGTGGGGTGGTCTCTGCCAGTTCCCGTCCCTGGGCTGGGGCGGACGAAGAAGCCGCAATCAGTTCCTGTTCCTCGTCCGGGACACCCAAAGACGCTGCCGCCAGTTCCTGACCCTCCTCTGGGGTCACCGCCGGAGCCTCCTGACTTTTCTCTGGAGTCTTGTTTCAACCTCAGATGCTCTTGTTCCACCCCTGAACGCTCCTTCAAACCCCCTCTACCCTCGGTCAGCGTCCGTCTTCGTGCCTGTTTGGGACGTCTGGGAGCCGTCCCTTGGGGAGGGTACTGTCATGATCCTGTCTGAGTTTTGTCATGTCCATGTCTCTTCTATGTCCGTGTCCCTGTGTCTTTGTGATTCTCATTTGCTATAAGTTTTTGTATTTTGCTCTCCCTGATTTTGGACTTTTACATTCAGTTTTTCGTCATTTTTTTTACATTTTGGATTAGTGTTTTGTTCTGCTTTTTCATTTGGATTTGGAGTTGTTCACTTGTTTTCCATTCCATTTGGTTTCTTACTTTAATATATTTAGCATCACAGTTCTGCATTTTTGTGTCCTACTTTCCCCTGTGCCACACCCCACTTGACAAAAACAACTTTTCTGTGAAACATAACAATTATTAACCTGAACCTCTGAAAGGCCACAGTTGTTTAAAGCACACTGTACACTTTTATAAAGTGAACACATAAGGACTATTAGACAGACCACTGCACAGAGGCTGTTAGTGGCAGGTAGTGATGTTCTGCAGATGTTGTTGAGGAGACTCACAGTAGATGGAGATGTGACGACATGAATCAGCATTTCATAATCTATGTTACAAAATCCTATCACTTTGTTCACAGCTGACCAGACCTGAAAATACTGTGCATCAGATATTAGCTTTAGTGGTGTTTTTACAGTTAAAGTTGGTAGTGTGTTATTTATTAGGGTTACAGTGACATCTGTTTAATCTGTTCATGTGTTCATTCAGTTTACTGCACAGACTTTCTCTAACCTTTACCCAGGTGTAGTTCTAAACAGAGCCAGAGCACTTCTTCATGCATCATTAGTTCCACAGTTTGTTTTCTCATAAAGCTCTGGTCTGGTCCTGAACTCAGCTCTCCAGAGGCTCCACTCAAACCTTTTCTGATGTAAATGTTTGACACTTTGCATGAGCAGCAGCATGGTCCAGTGGGACACTTTATAGTCCTGAGAGGTGCACTCTGGAGCACTGGCAGCTGTCCTTCATGACAACACAAGCCACAGAAGCCCTCCTCATCACCAACATGACTTTGGTGTGCGTCCTCATGTGGACTGTCCTCTGCTGCTGCTTCACAGGTAAAGTCCAGAGAGTCCCACTGCTGTCCTCTGTCCACATCCGTCCCTCTGAGACCAACCAGACTAAACCATCAGGTGCTTTGTGTTTGTGTGTGTTCAGAGTCCAGAGGACAGGTGACAGTGACTCAGGCTGGAGCAGTGAGGGCCGCCCTGGGGGCCACCGTCAACATACAGTGTACTGTCAGTCAGGATGTGTACTATCACAGTAGTAATGGACACTATTTGTACTGGTACCAACAGAGAGATGGAGAGAGACCTAAAGCTCTCATTTATCGTGCAACAAATCGAGTCTCAGATGTTCCCAGTCGTTTTTCAGGCAGTGGATCTGGGTCTCACTTCACTCTGACCATCAGTGGAGTTCAGGCTGAAGATTATACTGTTTACTACTGTCAGAGTTATCACTATATCAACAGCAAGGATGTGCTCACACAGTGAAAAACAGTCGTACAAAAACCTCCCTCAGTCAGAACTGAACTGAAACTGACTCACTTCACTGAGCTCACACTGCACAGACTTACACTACATTATAAAGACAATAAAAAATACAAAACTTTTATTTTTAAAATACTGACCAAAACAAACAGTTAAATTACAGTAAAATGTTGCAATTGAATGTGTATTAAACCCATATTATTTTTTTGGAAAAAACAACCACGTTAGTTTTTTACTTATTTATACATTTTTCTTTGATGAGACCAATACTTTAAGAATATATACATTTGAAATTAAATGAAGCTTTTTATCTAAGTACGAAATATAATAAAAGATAATACTTTGGACAAGAAATATTTGAAATAAATTATCCAATGTACAAGCACAGACAAAACATTCTTATACACAGAGGCATCTCATTATTATTTTGGTGGAAAACAACCTACACAATCTGACAAAAAAAAGAAAAAAAAAAAGTTCAAACCTTTACCTTACCTTTAAAAATTTTGATACTATTTAAGAATATGTTTTAAAACTTGGTGAATCAGTTTGTTTGTATCACAAATAGAGATATGAATATGTGTAACACTTTGATTATAATAAATGTGTGTTTTTCCAGATGTCTACAGTTAAATGTTGTAAATTACACTTATTTAAAAAAAAAAAAAAAAAAAAAAAAAACTAAAAACACTATCATATGACATTCATTGAAACTCTAAAAATCTAATTTATTTATGACAAACTGGACGCCTGAATGACCATGAGGTGAAAAGAACAGAGACTCAGAGACACAGGTGAGTGCAGGTTTATTGTGTATTTATTGAAAGTGTTCCATCACAACCAGCTCAAGACAGAAACATGCTTTTGATGAGCAGCTCTTTATTGAAGCGGGACGTCCCAATTCCGACAGAGGTGTGTGTGCGGCGCAGTAAGTGAAGTGTAGCTGTAGCTGTAGAGGCGTGAGCTGACAGCAGAGGGCGCTCTGCCTGATCCCAGTGAGTGTGTCAGTCCTGGGAACACTGCAGTGCGCTCAGTGTGTGTGACACTGGACTCTGGGAGCCCTGGCTGGCCTCACAGCTCACAGCCACGCCCCCGTCCCTCCACTGGTGTGCGGGGAGCGTCAGGCTGCTGCTCCAGCTGTAGTGGCCGTCCTTTTGCGGCACCGCGGGGCTCCGGCTCTGCTCCCGGCCGCCGCCGCCGCCGGACACCTTCCAGGACACGCTCCAGTCTGACGGGAAGCCCTTGTTGGCCAGGCACATGAGCGTGGCCTTCCCCTGGGCCAGCTCCTCTCTGGAGGGGGGCAGCACTGTCAGGGTGGGCTCCACTCGCCCCACTGCAGACACACAATGGGACAATATGTAAATACAATACATTATGAAGAGTCAGTAAGGTCAATGGAATGATTTAGCAGAGGAAAGACAAACAACATGTAGTCAATTTTAATGTAGATTATGCTTTTATACACATTTAAAATTGGGAATTTGAAAAGACAAAGTCAATAACAATAGTAAAGTGTAAAAATAAATAAATTGAAAGAAAAAAAGTATAAAAAAAGTGAATAAAAAAATCTGAAAATTACAACAATACAAAACTGGCAAAAACTTAACCAAATTCATAAAATACAACAGAATAAAAGAATAAAAAAATATATACAATTAAACAAATGTAAAAGTTAAGTTGTGCTTTTGTAATAAACAATAGTTTTAGTCCAAACTGCGTCAGTGGAAAAAGAGCTCTGTTACAGAGAGGCTCCACTGAAGCAGAACGACAGAAAGGTTTCAGAGCTAAAGATAAACAGAGAAAAACCTCAAGACTTTAACATGAGACACTGTTCATGTTAAGTTTCTTTTACATTGGTTTTCTAAGTTTAAACTGAAATAAAAACGTTGATCAGGAGATAGACAAAAAAGAGAAGAAACAATTCAACACATTGTTAACAAGGAAAAAAAATAAAATTTGTACAATTAAAAGCAGAAAATGTCATAGAAATAAAGTTTGTTCTAAATCCAAAATTCATTGACATAGATTTATTTTATTATTGTTTTTTCCTGTCAGGTTAGAGACATTAATTTAAGTTGAGGAGAATAAGAAGACATGGGCAATGATACTGACCATGTCTTCTATTTTCATATCAAATTAAAAAAAAAAACAGATATAAGTTTTTAGACACATCAATATACAAATATCAATAAAAAATAATGAAAAGTAAGTGAGTTTATAAGAAAATATGAAGAAGTTGAAATGACTTACAGTTCAGCTCCAGTCTGGTTCCTCCACCGAACGTGAACCACAGTGATACAAACTCATTGAGTGGTCGTACAAAAACCTGCAGCCGTTCAGAGACTGTTACAAAACCATTCAGTTGTGGAGAAACTGGTAAACAACTCTGAAACAGCTTCAGCATCAGGTCAGATTTAGAACTAAACCAGGAATAAACTTGGACTAAATTAGGACAAAAGTTTGACTGAACCAGAACTAAACTAGGACTAAACCAAGCTATGGCAAAACTTGGACTAATCCAGGACCAAACAAAGACCAAAACTAAGTCCAGACTCAAACTGACTCTTGTCAGTTTTAAGTTTCTATATGTCATAAAAAATGTATTTTTTTCCTAAAATAAATAAATTAAAATTGTATTATATTTGTAAAACCCTATGTTGTTTGTATACATATATTTTTACAGAGCAGTGTGAGCGGTGAGTCTACTGTTACTGATGGTGTGTGTGTGGCCTGTTCTTTGGTCTGAACTGAGCTTGTTTTAAATGTTCTCTAGAAATAAAGTCTGACTGGGTTTGACTGAGAAAATTATTTAGTTTATTTTAAATAAATAAAAGTGAAATAGTATTGTTTTTATAATGTAGTGTAAGTCTGTGCAGTGTGAGCTCAGTGAAGTGAGTCAGTTTCTGTTCTGTCTGACTGAGGGAGGTTTTTGTACGAGTGTTTTTCACTGTGTGAACACACTCTGACTGTTGATCCAGTGATCACTCTGACAGTAGTAAACAGTATAATCTTCAGCCTGAACTCCACTGATGGTCAGAGTGAAGCGAGACCCAGATCCACTGCCTGAAAAACGACTGGGAACATCTGAGACTCGATTTGTTGCACGATAAATGAGAGCTTTAGGTCTCTCTCCATCTCTCTGTTGGTACCAGTAAAAATAGTGCCCATAACTACTGTGATAGTACACATCCTGACTGACAGTACACTGTATGTTGACGGTGGCCCCCAGGGCGGCCCTCACTGCTCCAGCCTGAGTCACTGTCACCTGTCCTCTGGACTCTGAACACACACAAACACAAAGCACCTGATGGTTTAGTCTGGTTGGTCTCAGAGGGACGGATGTGGACAGAGGACAGCAGTGGGACTCTCTGGACTTTACCTGTGAAGCAGCAGCAGAGGACAGTCCACATGAGGACGCACACCAAAGTCATGTTGGTGATGAGGAGGGCTTCTGTGGCTTGTGTTGTCATGAAGGACAGCTGCCAGTGCTCCAGAGTGCACCTCTCAGGACTATAAAGTGTCCCACTGGACCATGCTGCTGCTCATGCAAAGTGTGTGTCTATGGAAATGAGGCTCCAACAGGGACAGCACTCTGAGCAGCAGCATGGTCCTGTATCATCAGCATCACACACAACAATCTAATCTACAACTACAATGATAATAAAAAGTTGGGAGACAGTGTAAATATATAAATATGGGTAGTTCATTATTCGTTGTCCTAATTTTATTTTATTTATTTTTTTTACTATTTTTTTATTAACACTATTTTTTCTTCTTATATGCTTCAGTTTTGCATGTTTTTTTTTTAAATCTCTTTATTTTTTTACCATTTGTTTATTAAAGCTGCAGTACCTGATTTTGTGACTGTAAAAGTGATTTGTCTAAAAAAATGTTGAGTTTGAATGATACACTCCTCTTTCCTAATTCGTCTCCTTGGCGCCGCTCTGTCCCAGTCTCACACAAACCTGAAGTCTGTCCACAGCCAGGAGCTGTCACAATAACACAGCACAGATCTGGAGTCTGCTTTTAATTCTTTAAAATAAAAAAAATAAAAATACTGAGAATAAGCTCTGAATTTTGAAATTAAACAGCTCCTTCACATTATTCCTGACAGATTCTAGTTGTGGATAGATAAAGGATGTATCGACCAATCAGAGCGCTCCTGTCCTATGAAAGCGTGTGATTGGTTAAACTGTTCCTTCCCTCGCTCTAAAACAAAAACCTTTATAACACAGCCCACAGGTGACCTCAGAGGCTCAGTTTTTCTCAGATGACTTCTGTTATGCTGCACTAAAAACTAAATAATTATCTTTACCAAAAAATAAGGAAAATTAAATCAGGTAGTGCAGCTTTAACACTAGTTTTTCTCTTATATTCTTCAGTTGCTCATTTTTTTAATCTGTATATTTTTTATTGTTATGTTGACATATCTAATTTTAATAAATAATATTTCTGTTTTAAAATGTTTCTCTACCGAGCTTTCACAAAGGTCTCAATTGTATCCTTCACAGTTTGTCCTAATAGCGCTCAATTTACTTCATTGCTTGTCACTTTTTTTTTCTTTTTTTTCATGAGTTGTCGATATCCTCAGATGTTTTTATTACAAACCAATCAGTTGTGGAAAAAATATGGAAATGCGTTAAGTTAGTTGTTTGAAACATAAAAAACATGAGATTTTATGAGCAGGCTCTTTCAGCAGCTCAGTTTAATATAAATAAATCTGCTCCTCTTTAATAAGTACAGATCTTTACATTTGCAGAAGTGATTTATAAAACAGAACAGATATTAGTATTGAAATAACAAAAAGAAACATTTCCTCCTGAGAGCTGGTAATTCATGTTTGTCCTCTGTGGGGGACATGAGTGTTGGACATGGAACTTAAACATCATGCATGCAGTCTTTGTAAATCCTGTGTCCTGTCAAGAGGACATCATGGGCCTTCTAACAATAAATCATTTGTTGGGGTGGTTCTGTCACAGCTCCTGAGCTTTCTTTTCTAAATTACCACAAATTTATCAGCCACATTTTTTTGGCACCAAGGTCTGACGGTGACCAAGTTTTTGAGGATTTCACAAATGTTATTTATTGTTGAAGCTGAGGGCCGTAATAAAATGTTAACAAGTTTTTACAAATGTACTCAAAATGTAGCTCCTTTAAAATACTTTACTTTCTGTCCATGTCCTGTGTAATGGACGTCAGGACTTAATGCGTCTTTTGTAAAACTAAATGCTCCATAGGAAACAAATGGGTGACACAGCCCTCACATGTTTTACTCATGGATTTTAGGAGGTTACTTTACTTTACATAGACTTACATTCATTTTATGGAGACATATCTTAAACTTAATGTAAATAATTTGGGCTAATCCTATGGTTAACCACAACCTGAACCCAAACTAAACCTTATCTAAACCTAAAACCTGTTTAGGAATTTATATTGATTGATTTACCCCACTTTTTTTTTATTAATAGATATTATTACATACTTTTTTCTATAATTACACTGTTATATTTATTAAGACCTGATGTCCTCTACAAATGACATTTGATAAAAAATAAACAACATGCTTGAAAAAAAAAAAGTTGGAGTAACATGTTTCTTGCAACCTTTAGACTTAAATTATGTCAAAGAAATCAAAATATTAAACCTTTTTTTCTTCTGGGTCCCAGGAGGATATATAATGTCTGTTAGATATTTATTTAATTTAACTTAATTTATTTATTTGAGAAGGGACAGTGTATATTAATCAACATTAAACAATGTAAATGCACCCGAGTTAGCCTAGTTTTCTAATTTTAACATTGGTAGTCCCTTTGCCAGTTGTAGAGAGGCAACCTTAAAAAAAAACAAAAAACAGACAAATAAACAAAAAACAAACAAACAAAAAAAACAAATAAACCAAAAAAAAAAAAAAACAGAAAAAAAAAAAACACACAAGCAGCATACAATCACACAATCACTTACACAATGTACTATAAGTTAACAACTAACACCAACATTCATTACAATAATTCATAAGTGGATCATCAGTGTCCACATCTGAGTCTCAAAGCCATTTTTTAGCATCTTCTTAAATGATTAGAAAGATGGAGACTCGGGTATTGATTCTGACACTGAGCTCCACTGCTGAGATGCTCTTAAGGAGAACACAGCCTGACCAAATGCACTTTTTCTTCGGGGGATGATGCCGTCTTCCCTCACTGCCCTCTGGTTACTCTGACCACACTGGATCTGAAGTGGAGGAATTCACACAATGGAGGAGGAGCTAAACCATGCCTTATCTTGGAGACTAAGCAGATGTTTTTGTATTTAATGAGATTTTCCCAACTCAGTAGTTTATATTTTTGCAAAATATTGCAGTGATGATAACTGTATGGTTTTTTATCCAAAATGTTTAGTGCTTGTTTGTATAAGGCTTCTATTGTTTTATTGTTGTGACCTGTATATTGGACCAACTTATTAAACAATAAGTAATATGGGAAAGAATCACAGCAAAGAAATACATCTTAGCAGCTTCAGTTGACAAGAAATCTCTGATAAACCAAAAATTTGATCTTGTAGCTAACTTTTTTGATGACTTTTGAAACTAAGGTTTGAATCAATGTGTAATCCAAGACACTTGTATTCTGTAACAACCTGTAACTTTCTCCTGAAGTTAACATTTCTGGTTTTATATTTATATTACTTTTTGAAAAAACCATAGAAACAGTTTTGAAAATATTCAATAGTAGACAGGATTGCTGAAGCCAGGTTGTAACTAAAGACATAGCATGTGTTCATTTTGAGGTGACCCTGTAATGATTTTCCATGGGCAAGAATAACTGTATCATCTGCGTACATAAAATATAAAATCTAAATTAAAATAATGACTGGGAAAGAAATGTAAATGTTTAGTTTTGATGTAAAATGAAGTTGTGTCAAGATGAAATGGTTTGATTAAATGTGTGTGAATGCTTATTGTTTGTACCATGTAATTGTCTAAATGTCTTTATTGTTACTCGTCTTCTTGTCATTGTCATTGTAGTTTGTATTATATTAAATAAAAACAATGACCTCATCAAAAAATACTTACAAAAAAGTAAAAATATAAAGCTATCAGAGTTCATATTTTAAAAAATGTATTGTGAGTATTTTAAAAAGAAAACCTCTGGGCTGTTTTATTGTCGTTATATTTTATAATCTAGTATCTCTCTCTGTGTGTGAGCTCAGTGAAGTGAGACAGTTTCAGTTCAGTCTGACTGAGGGAGGTTTTTGTACGACTCTTTTTCACTGTGTGAACACAGCCTGACTGTTGATGTTAGTGATAACTCAGACAGTAGTAAACAGTATAATCTTCAGCCTGAACTCCACTGATGGTCAGAGTGAAGCGAGACCCAGATCCACTGCCTGAAAAACGACTGGGAACATCTGAGACTCGAGTTGATGCAAGATAAATGAGAGCTTTAGGTCTCTCTCCATCTCTCTGTTGGTACCAGTGTAAATAGTGCCCATAACTACTGTGATAGCCCACATCCTGACTGACAGTACACTGTATGTTGACGGTGGCCCCCAGGGCGGCCCTCACTGCTCCAGCCTGAGTCACTGTCACCTGTCCTCTGGACTCTGAACACACACAAACACAAAGCACCTGATGGTTTAGTCTGGTTGGTCTCAGAGGGACGGATGTGGACAGAGGACAGCAGTGGGACTCTCTGGACTTTACCTGTGAAGCAGCAGCAGAGGACAGTCCACATGAGGACGCACACCAAAGTCATGTTGGTGATGAGGAGGGCTTCTGTGGCTTGTGTTGTCATGAAGGACAGCTGCCAGTGCTCCAGAGTGCACCTCTCAGGACTATAAAGTGTCCCACTGGACCATGCTGCTGCTCATGCAAAGTGTGTGTCTATGGAAATGAGGCTCCAACAGGGACAGCACTCTGAGCAGCAGCATGGTCCTGTATCATCAGCATCACAC
Organism: Bostrychus sinensis; assembly: GCA_020698575.1. Classification (NCBI taxonomy): domain Eukaryota; kingdom Metazoa; phylum Chordata; class Actinopteri; order Gobiiformes; family Eleotridae; genus Bostrychus; species Bostrychus sinensis. Next base: position 33,928,216 of record CM036255.1, on the reverse strand, counting down.
ACAACAATCTAATCTACAACTACAATGATAATAAAAAGTTGGGAGTTGTAAAGTACATAAATACAGTCATTGTTTAGTTGTCCAATTTTTATTTTTTCACTATTCAGTTGCTCATGATTATTTATTGTTATGTTGACATACCTACTGTATGAATAAACATTTTCATATTTTTTTACGTTTTAACATTTTTCTCTGCCTAGTTTCCACATAGATCTCAGTTTTGTCCTTTACTGTTTGCCATATTTGTGCTCAGTTTATTTCCTTGTTTGTCAGATCTTAAATGTTTCTCCATTTATTTTTTACTGGATTGTTGTTGTTTTTAATTGTTTTTGTTACAAACCAATCCATTTTGGAAATGGTGGAAAAAAGAATTGAAATGCTTTAATTTTGTGGTTTACCATAAAAACCATAATATTAAATGAGGAAGATCTTTCAGCTGTTCAGTTTATTTTAAATTTACCACATCAAATCAGCTACTATTTAGCTAGATAATATTCACATTTGCAGAAGTGATTTTCTAAAACAGGACTGATATTAATATTAAAATATCAAAAAAGATTTTTGCTTCATAATTTTATCATCAAGAAAGGCAAAGTTCCCAGCGAGTTCAGCCTCCAAGTCCAGGGAGAGGTTATCCTTCCATCAAGGGCAACCCAATAAAGTTCCTGGGGAAGTGGTTCAATGCGTCGCTGACAGATGGCGCCAATGTTGCTGAGGCTGTGAAGCAGAGCGAGGAGGGACTGAGGAAGATTGATAAATCCTTACTTCTGGGCAAGTTCAAGACCTGGCTGTATCAACACGGCCTCTTGCCCAGGCTCCTCTGGCTCTTTACTGTCTGTGAGTTCCCCATGACTACCGTAGAGGCCATCGAGAGGAAGACCAACCAGCACTTACAGAGGTGGCTGGGCATCCCCCCAAGTTTCTCCTCAGTGGGCCTTTACATTCAGTCTGGGCAGTTGCAACTCCCCCTGTCATCAGTTGTTGAGGAGTACAAGGTGGCAAAATGCAGAGTTGTGTTAAGCCTGAGCGATTCCAACGATGTCCTGGTAAAACAAGCAGGTGTTACATCCAGGTCTGGGCGCAAGTGGGCGGCCAACGCAGCCGTGGAGCAGGCAGTGAACTCTCCAAAGATGCCACACATCATTGGCAACCAGTGCGTCCAACGGCAAGGCCTCGGCTCGGCTCATTTTCAATCCTGGGGAGATGCAAATGCAAGGATCAGACGAGGCACGGTGCAGGCGGAGGTGCGGAGCAGGGAGGAGGAGAAACGACTAGCTACAGCAGTGGAGCAAGGTTCCCAGGGGCTTGGACAAAATGGGATCTGCCCAAGCGCAAGGTCACGTGGCGAGAGCTGTGGCGACTGGAGCCTTACCGTATCTCCTTCCTCCTGAGGTCTGTGTACGACACCCTTCCTTCACCAACACATCTGCACCCATGGGGGCTGAGAGAGGATCCACTCTGCAAGCTCTGTAGGCAGAAGGGAACCCTGGCACACATACTGTCCAGCTGCAAAACAGCTTTAACCCAAGGGCGGTATAGATGGAGCCACGACAAGGTTCTTTTCTCACTCGCTGACGCTACAGAGCGGGAGAGAGGTAGGAAGAGGTCAGCTGACACATTTTATTTTTATTTACAGGTGCAGACATACCTACATGTAATACATAAGACATGAGACAAACAAAACAATATTATGACTTACAAGGAACAAACAACATATAACAGATGTATATAATAATATGTATATGAATATATATGCGGATATGAATATGTTTTGATATATATAAAAAAAAAAAAAAAAATAATAATAATAATAATAATAATAATAATAATAATAATAATAATAATAACAAATAAATAAATTATTTTAATAGGAAAAATAATAATAATTTCCTTATCTTCTATGTTGGTAAATAAATTCCATGAAGAGTTAGAAATAATGACGCCAATAATAATAATAATAATAATAATAATAATAATAATAATAATAATAATACTTAATAACATTTAAAAATAATAATAATTGCAAAACAAACAACCAAAAGGAGGAAAGAGAAGAAAAAACAACAATAACAATAATAATAATAATAATGAGGAAAAGAAAAATAAATAAATAAAATAAATTGACAGCTGACACAGTTACTGGGAGAGCGATCGTCTTCCTTAAGGAAGGAGCTAGGCCTATTACAACCACAAGAAGGAAACAGCCCAACATTCTCCAAGCCTCAAGCTCCTGGGAGATGAGTGTTGATCTAGGGAAGAGGCTGCAGTTCCTGGAGGTGGTCCAAACAACCCTCCGGCCAGATATTGTGCTGTGGTCAATGAAAGACCAGAAGATAATTCTGGTGGAACTAACGGTGCCATGGGAGGAAGGGTGTGAGGAGGCCCACGAGAGGAAGGTCTCAAAGTACCGACCTCTAATTCAAGACTGTAGAGACAAGGGCTGGCAGGCTGTTCCCTGTGGAGGTGCGGGGGCTTCCCAGCTAAGTCGGCGCGGCGTTTGCTTTCAGCTCTAGGCCTGGACGAGCAAAGCAAGAAACAAGCTGCTCGTAGGATGGGGAGGAGGCAGAACGGGCCTTGTGTTGGATTTGGAGGAGGCGAGAGGAGGAAAGCTGGAGGCCAGGGGCAGATGGAGTGAGCTGGCCACTCACTGCTGGCCCACCAACTGGAGAGGGTTGTGGTTGATGCCAAAACACTCAGTGAAGGTTGTGAACCACCTGCTGACATCTGCCCCTGGCCAGTGGCTACAGTTACCTGGTAAGGCAGCTGAGGAAGGCACCCACAAGTGCATGCAACAAGTATCTGTTGGATATTTTAATGGTTTTACTTTTACATCATGGCCTTTCTCAGTCAATAACACTGTAAAGAAACTAAAGAAAAAATAACAAGAACATTTTGAATTTTTATCAAAAACTTTTTGCTCCTTTGTCTTTTATTTTTAATAAAATTAAACTTTTTTATTTTTTTTATTTTTTTGTTTTTTTGTTTATCTGTCCAATTTTTTATAGTTTATTTTTGCAGTATATAGTTTTGTACATTTATTGCATTTATAATGTGTTTGACAAGATCCAAAACATAAAAAATAAAATAAACAAAACTGTTAAGTCTTGGTTTAGTTCTAAATCTGATCTAATACTGAAGTCATTTCAACTTCTTCATATTTTTTCTAAACTTTTTGCTTTTCATTATTTTTACTGATATTTGTATATTGATGTGTATAAAAACTTATATCTGTTTTTTAATTTGATATGAAAATAGAAGACATGGTCAGTATCATGGCCCATGTCTTCTTATTCTCCTCAACTTAAATTAATGTCTCTAACCTGACAGAAAAATAATAATGCTAATCTAATGAACTTTGGATTTAGAACAAACTTATTTTCTGGTTTTAAATGTGCAGATTTTTTTTTACTTTGTTAATGATGCGTTGAATTGTTTCTTCTCTTTTTTTGTCTATCTCCTGATCAGTGTTTTTATTTCAGTTTAAACTTAGAAAACCAATGTAAAAGAAACTTAACATGAACAGTGTCTCATGTTAAAGTCTTGAGGTTTTTCTCTGTTTATCTTTAGCTCTGAAACCTTTCTGTCGTTCTGCTTCAGTGGAGCCTCTCTGTAACAGAGCTCTTTTTCCACTGACGCAGTTTGGCCTAAAACTATTGTTTATTACAAAAGCACAACTTTTATTTTTATATATACTTTTTAAATTTCTTCAGTCTGTTGTATTTTATGAATTTGTTGGCATTTTTGTCAATTACGTCTTTTCTGAATGTTTTTTTAAATTTGTGTATATATTTTTTTATTTATTAGTAATTTTCAGTTTACCATCATTGCCTCAGAACACTTTCAATAAATACACAATAAACCTGCACTCACCTGTGTCTCTGAGTCTCTAAAACACTGCTGATATCTGCTCTCAGTCTCACAGTGGACACATTACTTTACAGATTATTGTACATTAAGTGGGAGATGTCACATCAATAAGTAATTACATTTGTTTATACTAAATCTTGTCAGATAAAATTGTTTTATTAAACAGAATAAAACAGCAGGATGCCAGGGCTTTTCAGTGTAACACTTCTAATTAATAATTGCTTATGTGTTATATCTAATATGAGAGTATCAAATTGAATTTCTGTTCATAAAACACCGCGGAATGGAAAAGTGTGGGACAATAATGTTTATATAAATTTTTTAACGTTTTTTGTTCACTCACTTGCATTGCGTTTGGTTTTTCAGATGTCCAGATTGTAGACAAAAGCAAAAGGTAATTGATTAAACACTGACTGAGTAATATACTATAATACTAAAACACTAGATTCCTAAAAATGTCTTATAAGTGTTGCTTTCACATTGTTTGTTTAAAATGAAACACGTTTATTTGTGAGAGAAACAAGTAAAGAATGGTGACTTTTAAAAACTAAAGCAACAATTAATACAAGAAACTCAATGATCTGTGTTTTACTGCACACTGTGACCTCAGTGAAGTGAGACAGTTTCAGTTCTGACTGAGGGAGGTTTTTGTACGACTGTTTTTCACTGTGTGAACAGGTCATAACGCTTAACATCATGTTCAGCTTTACAGTAGTAAACAGAAGAATCTTCAGCCTGAACTCCACTGATGGTCAGAGTGAAGCGAGACCCAGATCCACTGCCTGAAAAACGACTGGGAACACCTGAGACTCGATTTGTTGCACGATAAATGAGAGCTTTAGGGCTCTCTCCATCTCTCTGTTGGTACCAGTGTAATCTATGGCCCCAAGCACTGTCATAGTACACATCCTGACTGACAGTACACTGTATGTTGACGGTGGCCCCCAGGGCGGCCCTCACTGCTCCAGCCTGAGTCACTGTCACCTGTCCTCTGGACTCTGAACACACACAAACACAAAGCACCTGATGGTTTAGTCTGGTTGGTCTCAGAGGGACGGATGTGGACAGAGGACAGCAGTGGGACTCTCTGGACTTTACCTGTGAAGCAGCAGCAGAGGACAGTCCACATGAGGACGCACACCAAAGTCATGTTGGTGATGAGGAGGGCTTCTGTGGCTTGTGTTGTCATGAAGGACAGCTGCCAGTGCTCCAGAGTGCACCTCTCAGGACTATAAAGTGTCCCACTGGACCATGCTGCTGCTCATGCAAAGTGTGTGTCTATGGAAATGAGGCTCCAACAGGGACAGCACTCTGAGCAGCAGCATGGTCCTGTATCATCAGCATCACACACAACAATCTAATCTACAACTACAATGATAATAAAAAGTTGGGAGTTGTAAAGTACATAAATATGTTCATTGTTTAGTTGACTTAATTTATTTTATTTTTTTTACTATTTGTCATTTATTAAAATTGTCACTATTTCTGTAATGTGCTTCAGTTGCTCATGATTTTTCTGTATATTATTTATTGTAGTTTTGTTGACATACGTACTGTAGGTATAAACATTTTCATCCTTTTTTTATGTTTTAAAATCAGTCTCTGTCTCGTTTTCACAAAGGTCTCAGTTGTGTCCTTTACTTTTTGCCATTTTTGTGCTCAGTTTATTTCCTTATTTTTCAGATCTTAAATGTTTCTCCATTTAGTTTTTATTGAATTGTCAATATTTTGAATAGTTTTTTGTTACAAACCAGTCAGTTGTGTAAATTGTGGAAAAAAGCATTGGATTGCCTTAAGTTTGTAGTTTAACATAAAAAAAAAATAAATAAATAAATAACAAAAAACATGATAATGCACATTCACTTTTCAGATTATTCTAGGTTAAGAGGGAGATATCACCTCAATAAATGATTTACAATTATTTAAACTAAAACTTACAGAGTCAAACAACATTGTCTTATTAAACAGAATAAAACAGCAGGATTACAGGACACTGCAGTAAAACATTTCTATTAAGAAGCTGCTTTTGGGTTAAATCTATCTGCAGGGTTTAAAATGAATTTCTGATCATAAAACACTGTAGCAATTATGAAAAGTTCATGACAATAATGGCCATACAAACTCTTTATTTTAAGTTTATTCCCTCATATTGTGTTTGTTTTTTCAGATGTCCAGTTTGTAAAAGAAAAGGAAAAAGGTATTTCATGAAATAATTGAAAATTTATGTTTAAAAATTTTTAGAAGTGTATGCTTCACATTGTGTTTATTATTAAAATCAAACAAGAATAATTTATTTTGGGGAGAAACAAGAAATTGATGGTGAATTTAAGAAAGAAAGTTGTAATGCATGATACTCAGTGATCTGTGTTTTACTGTGTGTGAGCTCAGTGAAGTGAGACAGTTTCAGTTCAGTCTGACTGAGGGAGGTTTTTGTACGACTGTTTTTCACTGTGTGAGTGGGAAGCTGTAACGCTGCTGACAGAAATAAACTCCTGTGTCTTCAGCCTCAAATCCACTGATGGTCAGAGAATAATCAGATCCTGAACCACTTCCACTAAAACGACTTGAAACTCCAGAGTGACGAGAAGTATCAGCATAGATCAGAGGCTTAGGAGATTCTGTGCCTTTTTGAAGATACCAGGCAAGAGCATTAGATACATCTGTACTGATCTGACATCTGACTGTAACAGAGTCTCCTTTATTGACAGCCGCAGCTTTAGGAGTCTGAGTCAGGATAATATCTCCTGAAGAACCTGAAAAACAGAAGAAGAGTTATTGAGACAAACCCCGCTGGTGTCCAGAGGAGCAGTGCTGTGACCCAGAGCTCAGATGTCCTCACCCCGAACGAGGAGCCCCAGGGCCAGCAGTAACATCAGGGACATCAGGCTCATTGTGTTGTTGGTGTGGGAGTGGCTCTGAAGGGCCCGCACAGACACTGAGCAGCACTGGGCTCTTAACGGCTGGGAGCAGAGAGGCAGCACACATATGCAAACACACACAGTCAGTGAGACTCACAGCTCACACAGACCTGGCCTCTGGGACAACTCACCACTACTCACTACTGGACACACTCACTGGAGCTGGGAATCAGGACAAAGATGGAAACCTTTCAGCTGTTCAGATTGTTAAAATTACACAAAAAAACAACAACAACAAGATAAGACAAAACTTTATTGTCCGTAAAACAGAAAGATGTTAAGGAGCCTCTGTATCCTGTTCTTCAGCAGGACTGAGAGGCCACAGAACCAAACTGAGCTGCCGTACAGTAGCACACTCTGAACTGTGGCTGTATAAAACTGGCTCAGAATGGCCCTGCTCGCTCCAAAAGATCTGAGTCTCCTCCAAAAGTAGATCCTCCGCTGTACTTTGTTGCAGAGATAATCCACATGGGACGTCCAGGAGAGGGCGCTGTTCACGTTCACTCCTAGATATTTGAATGAGTCTGACTGTTTTATGATTTCCTGGTGTATGACAGCTGGGGTTAGGGTAAGCTGTGAATGTCCAAAGATGACTTCTTGTGTTTTTGCTGAGTTAATAATGAGTGCATTCTGGTCACAGCACAGAAGCAGGTTTTCAACACAGTCCTGGGACAGACCTGGCTGCACTTCCTCTGACAGCAGAGCCACCAGTGCTGTGTCATCTGAAAATGTAATAAGATGGTGGTTGGGTGCTTTGATGACACAGTCATTGGTGCAGAGAGTGAAGAGCAGTGGAGAACTCACACAGCCTTGTGGGCCCCCAGTGCTTGTACTGGTCAAAGGAGAGTGTGTTGTTAACTCTGAGCAGCTGTAGTCTGTCTGTGAGGAAAGAGTGGGACCAGGGAATGAGCTGTGAGTTGATGCAGTTTTTGACAGAAGTAGGTCTGTTTTTATTTTGCTGAATGTGGAAGAGAAGTCGATGAGTAACTCTCTGGAGTATGAACTGTGTTGTATCCAGATGTTTCCACACCAGGTGCATGAGGGGGCCACCGCGTCTTGTGTTCCTCTATGGAGCTATATTTGTTTCAATATAATTAACTGATGCAAAACTAAAAGGAATTGATGCAACTAGAATGATTTATTCAAAATGCCTAATTTGTGACTTGCATGCAGCAATTTTTGCAAATAAATTCTAATTTGCAGATATATTATTTGCAATTATTTCACAAATCAATCATGTTTGTCATTTATACATCTGCAGTTTTGTAGTGAACAGTCCAATCTGCATTTGTGGATCGCTCCATTCATGCATTCATCACCTCTGCACATTTGGATCTTTTTGAGACATTTCTCCCACATTTTGAGACAGCGAGATTTATTCACAAAAGAATGTTCCAATGATGACTACTGGGGGTATGCAGCTAGACTGAAATTTGCAAATAAAAAAGGACAACCAGAACCAGAACTAAACTAGGACTAAACCAAGCTATGGCAAAATTTGGACTAATCCAGGACCAAACAAAGACCAAAACTAAGTCCAGACTCAAACTGACTCTTGTCAGTTTTAAGTTTCTATATGTGATTAAAAAAATATATCAATATTTCCTAAAATAAATGAATTAAAATTAAAATATATTTGTAAAACCCTATGTTGTTTGTATACATATATTTTTACAGAGCAGTGTGAGCGGTGAGTCTACTGTTACTGATGGTGTGTGTGTGGCCTGTTCTTTGGTCTGAACTGAGCTTGTTTTAAATGTTCTCTAGAAATAAAGTCTGACTGGGTTTGACTGAGAGAATTATTTAGTTTATTTTAAATAAATAAAAGTTAAATAATGTTGTCTTTATAATGTAGTGTAAGTCTGTGTAGAGTGAGCTCAGTGAAGTGAGTCAGTTTCAGTTCAGTTCTGACTGAGGGAGGTTTTTGTACGACTGTTTTTCACTGTGTGAAGTAATCATAACGCTTAACATCATGTTCAGCTTTACAGTAGTAAACAGAAGAATCTTCAGCCTGAACTCCACTGATGGTCAGAGTGAAGTGAGACCCAGATCCACTGCCTGAAAAACGACTGGGAACATCTGAGACTCGATTTGTTGCACGATAAATGAGAAGTTTAGGGCTCTCTCCATCTCTCTGTTGGAACCAAAATAACCAGTGGCCATTACTACTGTCAGAGTACACATTCTGACTGACAGTACACTGTATGTTGACGGTGGCCCCCAGGGCGGCCCTCACTGCTCCAGCCTGAGTCACTGTCACCTGTCCTCTGGACTCTGAACACACACAAACACAAAGCACCTGATGGTTTAGTCTGGTTGGTCTCAGAGGGACGGATGTGGACAGAGGACAGCAGTGGGACTCTCTGGACTTTACCTGTGAAGCAGCAGCAGAGGACAGTCCACATGAGGACGCACACCAAAGTCATGTTGGTGATGAGGAGGGCTTCTGTGGCTTGTGTTGTCATGAAGGACAGCTGCCAGTGCTCCAGAGTGCACCTCTCAGGACTATAAAGTGTCCCACTGGACCATGCTGCTGCTCATGCAAAGTGTCAAACATTTACATCAGAAAAGGTTTGAGTGGAGCCTCTGGAGAGCTGAGTTCAGGACCAGACCAGAGCTTTATGAGAAAACAAACTGTGGAACTAATGATGCATGAAGAAGTGCTCTGGCTCTGTTTAGAACTACACCTGGGTAAAGGTTAGAGAAAGTCTGTGCAGTAAACTGAATGAACACATGAACAGATTAAACAGATGTCACTGTAACCCTAATAAATAACACACCACCAACTTTAACTGTAAAAACACCACTAAAGCTAATATCTGATGCACAGTATTTTCAGGTCTGGTCAGCTGTGAACAAAGTGATAGGATTTTGTAACATAGATTATGAAATGCTGATTCATGTCGTCACATCTCCATCTACTGTGAGTCTCCTCAACAACATCTGCAGAACATCACTACCTGCCACTAACAGCCTCTGTGCAGTGGTCTGTCTAATAGTCCTTATGTGTTCACTTTATAAAAGTGTACAGTGTGCTTTAAACAACTGTGGCCTTTCAGACGTTCAGGTTAATAATCCCAGAAGAAATATGAAACTTAAACAACTTAAAATCAGGACAACCAAAAAGAGCGTTGTGTTTATCGGTGTGTGGTGTTAAACTCTGGAATGGTTTAGGTGAGGACCTCCAGCAGTGTCCACACATTCATCACTTTAAAGCACTTTTCAAAAAGGAAGTGTTCACAAGGTCCAGGGCTGAAGAAGGGCATTACTTTACACAGTCTGTGCAGGGAGGGAACTAATGTAAATGTATATGGTATTATGACTATAGCATAATATATAGGATCATTACTGTTACTGTGGCTATTATAACATTATAAACACTAGTATATTAATCAGTTATTAGAACAGTTCTTCACAGTGTATATAGCCTATAGTATTATATTTTATTATACAATACCTAGTTGGAAGTGTATGGTGTGTATTGTGTTTTGTGTATTATTGTATTCAATGAAATCAGGAAGCTTTGTTTAAAAATCATTACTGTTTATTAAAAAGGGGTGGGATTTTTTAGGTAGCACTCCTTTCCACTTCTTTGTTGAGCAGGAAAAACACGTTGTTAGTTATGAGCAATGTGATATTTTGACTTTTGTACTTATTTATATTGTCAAATGTGTGTGCTCAAAATAAGAAATCATGTTTTTACCAACACAGTTAATGATTTTAACAAAGGTCTGAGTGGTGATTTCAGTGGGACAAGTGGCCAGCACATTTCATCATCTGAACGCCTGTAAGTCCACTGGGCCAAACAACATCAGTGCCTTCATTTTAAAGACTTACAGTGAGGAGCTTGCACCAGTGTGGCAACCTTTATTTCAGCGCTCACTGGACACGCACACTGTCCCCACAGCCTGGAAAACATCACACATAATCCCACTCCCAAAGAAAACCTAAGCAAAAGAGCGCAGTGGTTTCCGACCTGCAGCACTGACTTCAGTTGTTAGCTCAGGTTACTGTGGAGAGGCTGACGTCCTGCCGTGATTCCACTGCGTAAGCTCTGACCGCTACAGTTCATCAGCTAACAACAGCACATGCTGCTGGTCTCTGTGGTTGCTCTGTACCCAGAGACATCAGTGAAAACACCAACACTGCCCCCAGTGGTTGTCAGTGGAACAGGATTTCCTTTGAATCAATCCAAAGCTGTTTCAAAATGAATGTCTCAAAATGATCCTCAAGAGCAGAAGTGATGAATTTGTGCATTGGAAGGACTGAATGTGCACATAGGGCAACCCACAAATGCATAATCAACTATTTACACGCAAAATGCAGATTTAAACATGAAAAACACAAATCATTTTGAAATAATTACAACAGATATATTTGCAAATTTCAGTCTAGCTGCATACCCCCAGTAGTCATCATTGGAACATTCTTTTGTGAATAAATCTCGCTGGGACAAAATGTGGGAGAAATGTCTCAAAAAGATCCAAATGTGCAGAGGTGATGAATGCATGAATGGAGCGATCCACAAATGCAGATTGGACTGTTCACTACAAAACTGCAGATGTATAAATGACAAACATGATTGATTTGTGAAATAATTGCAAATAATATATCTGCAAATTAGAATTTATTTGCAAAAATTGCTGCATGCAAGTCACAAATTAGGCATTTTGAATAAATCATTCTAGTTGCATCAGTTCCTTTTAGTTTTGCATCAGTTAATTATATTGAAACAAATATAGCTCCATAGAGGAACACAGAAGACGCGGTGGCCCCCCTCATGCACCTGGTGTGGAAACATCTGGATACAACACAGTTCATACTCCAGAGAGTTACTCATCGACTTCTCTTCCACATTCAGCAAAATAAAAACAGACCTACTTCTGTCAAAAACTGCATCAACTCACAGCTCATTCCCTGGTCCCACTCTTTCCTCACAGACAGACTACAGCTGCTCAGAGTTAACAACACACTCTCCTTTGACCAGTACAAGCACTGGGGGCCCACAAGGCTGTGTGAGTTCTCCACTGCTCTTCACTCTCTGCACCAATGACTGTGTCATCAAAGCACCCAACCACCATCTTATTACATTTTCAGATGACACAGCACTGGTGGCTCTGCTGTCAGAGGAAGTGCAGCCAGGTCTGTCCCAGGACTGTGTTGAAAACCTGGTTCTGTGCTGTGACCAGAATGCACTCATTATTAACTCAGCAAAAACACAAGAAGTCATCTTTGGACATTCACAGCTTACCCTAACCCCAGCTGTCATACACCAGGAAATCATAAAACAGTCAGACTCATTCAAATATCTAGGAGTGAACGTGAACAGCGCCCTCTCCTGGACGTCCCATGTGGATTATCTCTGCAGCAAAGTACAGCGGAGGATCTACTTTTGGAGGAGACTCAGATCTTTTGGAGCGAGCAGGGCCATTCTGAGCCAGTTTTATACAGCCACAGTTCAGAGTGTGCTACTGTACGGCAGCTCAGTTTGGTTCTGTGGCCTCTCAGTCCTGCTGAAGAACAGGATACAGAGGCTCCTTAACATCTTTCTGTTTTACGGACAATAAAGTTTTGTCTTATCTTGTTGTTGTTGTTTTTTGTGTAATTTTAACAATCTGAACAGCTGAAAGGTTTCCATCTTTGTCCTGATTCCCAGCTCCAGTGAGTGTGTCCAGTAGTGAGTAGTGGTGAGTTGTCCCAGAGGCCAGGTCTGTGTGAGCTGTGAGTCTCACTGACTGTGTGTGTTTGCATATGTGTGCTGCCTCTCTGCTCCCAGCCGTTAAGAGCCCAGTGCTGCTCAGTGTCTGTGCGGGCCCTTCAGAGCCACTCCCACACCAACAACACAATGAGCCTGATGTCCCTGATGTTACTGCTGGCCCTGGGGCTCCTCGTTCGGGGTGAGGACATCTGAGCTCTGGGTCACAGCACTGCTCCTCTGGACACCAGCGGGGTTTGTCTCAATAACTCTTCTTCTGTTTTTCAGGTTCTTCAGGAGATATTATCCTGACTCAGACTCCTAAAGCTGCGGCTGTCAATAAAGGAGACTCTGTTACAGTCAGATGTCAGATCAGTACAGATGTTAGGAGTTATCTTGCCTGGTATCTTCAAAAAGGCACAGAATCTCCAAAACTTCTGATATATTCTGCTACTTCTCGTCACTCTGGAGTTTCAAGTCGTTTTAGTGGAAGTGGTTCAGGATCTGATTATTCTCTGACCATCAGTGGATTTGAGGCTGAAGACACAGGAGTTTATTTCTGTCAGCAGGGTTACAGCTTCCCACTCACACAGTGAAAAACAGTCGTACAAAAACCTCCCTCAGTCAGACTGAACTGAAACTGTCTCACTTCACTGAGCTCACACACAGTAAAACACAGATCACTGAGTATCATGCATTACAACTTTCTTTCTTAAATTCACCATCAATTTCTTGTTTCTCCCCAAAATAAATTATTCTTGTTTGATTTTAATAATAAACACAATGTGAAGCATACACTTCTAAAATTTTTTAAACATATATTTTCAATTATTTCATGAAATACCTTTTTCCTTTTCTTTTACAAACTGGACATCTGAAAAAACAAACACAATATGAGGGAATAAACTCAAAATAAAGAGTTTGTATGGCCATTATTGTCATGAACTTTTCATAACTGCTACAGTGTTTTATGATCAGAAATTCATTTTAAACCCTGCAGATAGATTTAACCCAAAAGCAGCTTCTTAATAGAAATGTTTTACTGCAGTGTCCTGTAATCCTGCTGTTTTATTCTGTTTAATAAGACAATGTTGTTTGACTCTGTAAGTTTTAGTTTAAATAATTGTAAATCATTTATTGAGGTGATATCTCCCTCTTAACCTAGAATAATCTGAAAAGTGAATGTGCATTATCATGTTTTTTGTTATTTATTTTTTTTATTTTTTTTTATGTTAAACTACAAACTTAAGGCAATCCAATGCTTTTTTCCACAATTTACACAACTGACTGGTTTGTAACAAAAAACTATTCAAAATATTGACAATTCAATAAAAACTAAATGGAGAAACATTTAAGATCTGAAAAATAAGGAAATAAACTGAGCACAAAAATGGCAAAAAGTAAAGGACACAACTGAGACCTTTGTGGAAACTAGACAGAGACTGATTTTAAAACATAAAAAAAGGATGAAAATGTTTATACCTACAGTACGTATGTCAACAAAACTACAATAAATAATATACAGAAAAATCATGAGCAACTGAAGCACATTACAGAAATAGTGACAATTTTAATAAATGACAAATAGTAAAAAAAAAAAAAAAAAATTAAGTCAACTAAACAATGAACATATTTATGTACTTTACAACTCCCAACTTTTATTATCATGTAGTTGTAGATTAGATTGTTGTGTGTGATGCTGATGATACAGGACCATGCTGCTGCTCAGAGTGCTGTCCCTGTTGGAGCCTCATTTCCATAGACACACACTTTGCATGAGCAGCAGCATGGTCCAGTGGGACACTTTATAGTCCTGAGAGGTGCACTCTGGAGCACTGGCAGCTGTCCTTCATGACAACACAAGCCACAGAAGCCCTCCTCATCACCAACATGACTTTGGTGTGCGTCCTCATGTGGACTGTCCTCTGCTGCTGCTTCACAGGTAAAGTCCAGAGAGTCCCACTGCTGTCCTCTGTCCACATCCGTCCCTCTGAGACCAACCAGACTAAACCATCAGGTGCTTTGTGTTTGTGTGTGTTCAGAGTCCAGAGGACAGGTGACAGTGACTCAGGCTGGAGCAGTGAGGGCCGCCCTGGGGGCCACCGTCAACATACAGTGTACTGTCAGTCAGGATGTGTACTATGACAGTGCTTGGGGCCATAGATTACACTGGTACCAACAGAGAGATGGAGAGATCCCTAAAGCTCTCATTTATCGTGCAACAAATCGAGTCTCAGATGTTCCCAGTCGTTTTTCAGGCAGTGGATCTGGGTCTCACTTCACTCTGACCATCAGTGGAGTTCAGGCTGAAGATTATACTGTTTACTACTGTCAGAGTCTTCACAACATCAACAGTCAGTGGCCGTCCACACAGTGAAAAACACTCGTACAAAAACCTCCCTCAGTCAGAACAGAAACTGACTCACTTCACTGAGCTCACTCTACACAGACTTACACTACATTATAAAGACAATACTATTTAACTTTTATTTATTTAAAATAATCTAAATAATTCTCTCAGTCAAACCCAGTCAGACTTTATTTCTAGAGAACATTTAAAACAAGCTCAGTTCAGACCAAAGAACAGGCCACACACACACCATCAGTAACAGTAGACTCACCGCTCACACTGCTCTGTAAAAATATATGTATACAAACAATATTATGATTTAAAACTGTTTTTCTTTTTTTAATTTTAAAAGGAAAGTTTTTTTAATATATATATTTTTATCATAGAAACTTAAAATTTGACAAAAAAAAATGTAGAAAATGATTTATTAAGTTCTGTTCAGTTCTGGATTGGTCTTAGTTTCGTCCTGGGTCTGAACTGTTCGATCCTGTATTTTATTTTTATTTTTTTCCTAGCTTTGTTCTGGTTTCATTGTACTTTTGTCCTGGTTTAGATATAAAACTAAAGCAGTTTCAGAGTTGTTTACCAGTTTCTCCACAACTGAATGGTTTTGTAACAGTCTCTGAACGGCTGCAGGTTTTTGTACGACCACTCAATGAGTTTGTATCACTGTGGTTCACGTTCGGTGGAGGAACCAGACTGGAGCTGAACTGTAAGTCATTTCAACTTCTTCATATTTTCTTCTAAACTCACTTACTTTTCATTATATTTACTGATATTTGTATATTGATGTGTCTAAAAACTTATAACTGTTTTTTGGTTTTTTTTAATTTGATATGAAAATAGAAGACATGGTCAGTATCATTGCCCATGTCTTCTTATTCTCCTCAACTTAAATTAATGTCTCTAACCTGACAGAAAAACAAACAATAATAAAATAAATCTATGTCAATGAATTTTGGATTTAGAACAAACTTTATTTCTATGACATTTTCTGCTTTTAATTGTACAAATTTTATTTTTTTTCCTTGTTAACAATGTGTTGAATTGTTTCTTGTCTTTTTTGTCTATCTCCTGATCAGTGTTTTTATTTCAATTTAAACTTAGAAAATTACGGCAAAAAAAAAAAAAAAAAAAAAAATTAACATGAACAGTGTCTCATGTTAAAGTCTTGAGGTTTTTCTCTGTTTATCTTTAGCTCTGAAACCTTTCTGTCGTTCTGCTTCAGTGGAGCCTCTCTGTAACAGAGCTCTTTTTCCACTGACGCAGTTTGGACTAAAACTATTGTTTATTACAAAAGCACAACTTAACTCTTACATTTGTTTAATTGTATTATTTTGTCTTATTTTTCTGTTGCATTTTATGAGTTTGGTTAAGTTTTTGTCAGTTTTGTATTGTTGTAATTTTCATATTTTATTCACTTTTTTTAATACTTTTTTCTTTCAATTCATTTATTTTTACACTTTACTATTGTTATTGACTTAGTCTTTTTCAAATTCCCAATTAATAAATGTGTATAAAAACATAACCTACATTAAAATTGACTACATGTTGTTTGTCTTTCCTCTGCTAAATCATTCCATTGACCTTACTGACTCTTCATAATGTATTGTATTTACATATTGTCCCATTGTGTGTCTGCAGTGGGGCGAGTGGAGCCCACCCTGACAGTGCTGCCCCCCTCCAGAGAGGAGCTGGCCCAGGGGAAGGCCACGCTCATGTGCCTGGCCAACAAGGGCTTCCCGTCAGACTGGAGCGTGTCCTGGAAGGTGTCCGGCGGCGGCGGCGGCGGCCGGGAGCAGAGCCGGAGCCCCGCGGTGCCGCAAAAGGACGGCCACTACAGCTGGAGCAGCAGCCTGACGCTCCCCGCACACCAGTGGAGGGACGGGGGCGTGGCTGTGAGCTGTGAGGCCAGCCAGGGCTCCCAGAGTCCAGTGTCACACACACTGAGCGCACTGCAGTGTTCCCAGGACTGACACACTCACTGGGATCAGGCAGAGCGCCCTCTGCTGTCAGCTCACGCCTCTACAGCTACAGCTACACTTCACTTACTGCGCCGCACACACACCTCTGTCGGAATTGGGACGTCCCGCTTCAATAAAGAGCTGCTCATCAAAAGCATGTTTCTGTCTTGAGCTGGTTGTGATGGAACACTTTCAATAAATACACAATAAACCTGCACTCACCTGTGTCTCTGAGTCTCTAAAACACTGCTGATATCTGCTCTCTGTGTACGGTGGCCCTGAGGTGCAACAACAAAAATAAAAGCAGATGTAGATTAATAAAAATCTTGCCTTAAATTTAGGGATGGGTTTACAAATTAAAAAATAAAATAAAAAAGAATATACAAAAACTTTTAATAAACATCTATATTAAAAAAGGGGCACTATCAACATTGTTTTTGTCCACTAGAAAAATAAAAGCAGAGAAAGATTTTTAAATGTGTTGCCTAAAAAAATAAACTCACCTCTAAAATTTAACAAGTTAGTTAAAATAAAGCCATGTGTCAATCTTTAAAAAGCTTGATTAAAAAAAAAACCTCACTCATCAAAATAAAATAAGCTTTTCTAAAAATAAAAATATCTCCTCAAAATAAAAAAGCATGCCACAAAATTAAAAAAGCATTGTTCTATTAAAAAAAGACCTTCCACTTTTTAAATCAAATTCATCTAAAAATAAAAACACAGCTTCAAATTAATAGAGGGCGCTGTTTCCCCAAAATATCTGCCCCATTTTAAATTAAAGCTCCTGCCACAAAAACAAAACCATGCTTCAAATTTTAAAAGGGTTCAGCTAACGTGGCTAATGCTAAGGAAGTGAGGCTGCAGCTTAGAGTACCCAGATGTGCACTCACTCTGCAGCAGTCTGCGCCACATCTGTGCAGGGAGCGGATCGTCCTCATGGTGTGTTCCAGCTGTGACTGGTGAGGGGTCTGGCTGCAGACTGATGCTGTACCTGCACCAAACTGTCTACATGAAGACACAAATCTGGATTTGGTTTACGCAGAGAAACACGGAGGAAGAAAGAAGTATTATTATGCCATTAAACCTGGGACAGAGGCAGGACAACACAAGTCATCATACAGTATTGATAATAAAGTTATATAATAAATATGTGTTTGGACTGCTGGACTTCTTTAAAAGTGAAGTCAAGCTCGTAATTGTAATGTAATAATTAATAAAAATAGTTGCACATTTTGATTGCCACAGAGCAACAGGTTCTGTCTGTTTTGTGGTCAGGCAGCACTGCACTCACTTCCTTAGCATTAGCCACATTAGCTGAACCCTTTTAAAATTTGAAGCATGGTTTTGTTTATGTGGCAGCAGCCTTAATTTAAAAGGGGGAGATATTTTGGGGAAACAGTGCCCTCTTTTAAATTGAAGCTGTGTGTTTTTATTTTTAGATTAACTTTATTTAAATAGTGAAAAGTCTTAATTTTTTTTTAATGTGTGAGTTTTTTTTTTTTTTTAAAGATTTAAAAAAATGAGACATGGCTTTATTTTTTAGAGGTGAGTTTATTTATTTATTTTTTTTTTTTTGCAGCAACACATTTAAAAATCATCCTCTGCTTTTATTTTTCTAGTGGACAAAACAAACTTTGATGATGTTCCTTTTTTAATATAGACATTTATTTAATTTTTTTGTAAATTCTTTTTTAAATTTGAGGGATGGGTTTCTTTTTAAGGCAAGATTTAAAAAAAAAGATCTAAATCTGCTTTTATTTTTCTAGTGGACAAAAACAGTTTTGATGTTGCACCTCAGGGCCACCGTACATATGACAGAATGATGCAACCACACCAGGACCCAGACCGTTTTAGGGAGACAGAGTCCCACTGCTGTACTTTGTTAAAATGTGGGCCAGTGGACTTTGCCCCGTGGCCGCTCTGCAGTGGGCTCAGATTTACGCCCATTCACAGGCCACAAACAGGGCACCCCCCGGAGGAGACAAAGGCTCACATTGGTCGGAGGCCAGGCTCCACCATTTTGGATTCAGCTCCTTATCCTCCTGCTGTGCCTCCGCCCACGTCTGAGACCAACCAGACTAAACCATCAGGTGCTTTGTGTTTGTGTGTGTTCAGAGTCCAGAGGACAGGTGACAGTGACTCAGGCTGGAGCAGTGAGGGCCGCCCTGGGGGCCACCGTCAACATACAGTGTACTGTCAGTCCAGCAGTGGAGAGTAAATATAGGTTACACTGGTACCAACAGAGAGATGGAGAGAGCCCTAAACTTTTCGTATATGATGGATCAACTCGAGCCTCAGGTGTTCCCAGTCGTTTTTCGGGCAGTGGTTCTAAGTCAAGCAATACTCTGACCATCAGTGGAGTTCAGGCTGAAGATTCTTCTGTTTACTACTGTCAGAGTCTTCACAGCATCAACAGTCAGTTAGTGTTCACACAGTGAAAAACAGTCGTACAAAAACCTCCCTCAGTCAGAACTGAACTGAAACTGTCTCACTTCACTGAGCTCACACTGCACAGACTTACACTACATTATGAGAACTACCATTTTATTTTACAAATAATATTGTATATAAAAGAAGCCAATTTTATCATTAAATCTTTTAAACTAATCAATAATATTCTCCCACTAATGTTTATGTAGAATGAAAATGACCTAAAAACCTCTATTTTAATAGTAATTAGCAATAATAATGTATTAAAGTCTTTTTTTCCCGACATGTTTGTTCCTCAGACAAACAGCTCTGTTCCAACTGTGTCATCTTTTTGTTTCAGTACAGTTCCATTAAAATTGTCCCTGTAAAAAATAAACAACCTCAGTTGTTTTCCAACAGAGTGGATCATTATCAGGACATTAGTCCAACTTAAAAGGTGTAGATAATACAAAAAAATTATTGGTTTGAAAAATAGATATACGATTTTTTATTAATTAATGTTTTTTTAGTGACATGGCCACTTAAGACATTTTAAGTAGAAAAGATTCAGTTGCATCAAGGCCAAAAAAGTGCGACACGAATTACAGTATGAAGCTCTTCAGGTAAATTATCTTTGGCTGTTTCTTTCCAACATTAATAAAAACCTCCAGCTTCAAATAAAGTCATCTATTTGTGTCTTTCCTATTTAAAAAAAGGCAACAAAAAAAAAAAAAAAAAAGGGCAAAAAAGCACAGACTAATGCCTGTTTTGCCTTTGGCCTAAACTGGAGAAACCCATGCTGTATCAAGTGAACCTCTGTTCTGCTGCAGCTACTTTTAACTATTAAACTTCCATAAACTAAACAATACAATGGTTTGTCTCTAGTGTGTGTTTATTATGTTCTATTTTAAAGCAAAACCTTATAAACTGAGTAGATGAAAGGACTTGTACAAGAATTTTCACATTTATTCACATTTTTAAGTCCAGTGAGTGTGTCCAGTAGTGAGTAGTGGTGAGTTGTCCCAGAGGCCAGGTCTGTGTGAGCTGTGAGTCTCACTGACTGTGTGTGTTTGCATATGTGTGCTGCCTCTCTGCTCCCAGCCGTTAAGAGCCCAGTGCTGCTCAGTGTCTGTGCGGGCCCTTCAGAGCCACTCCCACACCAACAACACAATGAGCCTGATGTCCCTGATGTTACTGCTGGCCCTGGGGCTCCTCGTTCGGGGTGAGGACATCTGAGCTCTGGGTCACAGCACTGCTCCTCTGGACACCAGCGGGGTTTGTCTCAATAACTCTTCTTCTGTTTTTCAGGTTCTTCAGGAGATATTATCCTGACTCAGACTCCTAAAGCTGCGGCTGTCAATAAAGGAGACTCTGTTACAGTCAGATGTCAGATCAGTTCTGATGTAAGCAGTTATTTTGCCTGGTATCTTCAAAAAGGCACAGAATCTCCAAAACTTCTGATATATGATGCTACAACTCTTCACTCTGGAGTTTCAAGTCGTTTTAGTGGAAGTGGTTCAGGATCTGACTTCACTCTGACCATCAGTGGATTTGAGGCTGAAGACACAGGAGTTTATTTCTGTCAGCAGGGTTACAGCTTCCCACTCACACAGTGAAAAACAGTCGTACAAAAACCTCCCTCAGTCAGACTGAACTGAAACTGTCTCACTTCACTGAGCTCACACACAGAGAGAGATACTAGATTATAAAATATAACGACAATAAAACAGCCCAGAGGTTTTCTTTTTAAAATACTCACAATACATTTTTTAAAATATGAACTCTGATATTATATTTTTACTTTTTTGTAAGTATTTTTTGATGAGGTCATTGTTTTTATTTAATATAATACAAACTACAATGACAATGACAAGAAGACGAGTAACAATAAAGACATTTAGACAATTACATGGTACAAACAATAAGCATTCACACACATTTAATCAAACCATTTCATCTTGACACAACTTCATTTTACATCAAAACTAAACATTTACATTTCTTTCCCAGTCATTATTTTAATTTAGATTTTATATTTTATGTACGCAGATGATACAGTTATTCTTGCCCATGGAAAATCATTACAGGGTCACCTCAAAATGAACACATGCTATGTCTTTAGTTACAACCTGGCTTCAGCAATCCTGTCTACTATTGAATATTTTCAAAACTGTTTCTATGGTTTTTTCAAAAAGTAATATAAATATAAAACCAGAAATGTTAACTTCAGGAGAAAGTTACAGGTTGTTACAGAATACAAGTGTCTTGGATTACACATTGATTCAAACCTTAGTTTCAAAAGTCATCAAAAAAGTTAGCTACAAGATCAAATTTTTGGTTTATCAGAGATTTCTTGTCAACTGAAGCTGCTAAGATGTATTTCTTTGCTGTGATTCTTTCCCATATTACTTATTGTTTAATAAGTTGGTCCAATATACAGGTCACAACAATAAAACAATAGAAGCCTTATACAAACAAGCACTAAACATTTTGGATAAAAAACCATACAGTTATCATCACTGCAATATTTTGCAAAAATATAAACTACTGAGTTGGGAAAATCTCATTAAATACAAAAACATCTGCTTAGTCTCCAAGATAAGGCATGGTTTAGCTCCTCCTCCATTGTGTGAATTCCTCCACTTCAGATCCAGTGTGGTCAGAGTAACCAGAGGGCAGTGAGGGAAGACGGCATCATCCCCCGAAGAAAAAGTGCATTTGGTCAGGCTGTGTTCTCCTTAAGAGCATCTCAGCAGTGGAGCTCAGTGTCAGAATCAATACCCGAGTCTCCATCTTTCTAATCATTTAAGAAGATGCTAAAAAATGGCTTTGAGACTCAGATGTGGACACTGATGATCCACTTATGAATTATTGTAATGAATGTTGGTGTTAGTTGTTAACTTATAGTACATTGTGTAAGTGATTGTGTGATTGTATGCTGCTTGTGTGTTTTTTTTCTGTTTTTTGGTTTTTTTGGTTATTTGTTTTTTTGTTGTTTGTTTTTGTTTATTTGTCTGTTTTTTTGTTTTTTTAAGGTTGCCTCTCTACAACTGGCAAAGGGACTACCGATGTTAAAATTAGAAAACTAGGCTAACTCGGGTGCATTTACATTGTTTAATGTTGATTAATATACACTGTTCCCTTCTCAAATAAATAAATTAAGTTAAATTAAATAAATATCTAACAGACATTATATATCCTCCTGGGACCCAGAAGAAAAAAAGGTTTAATATTTTGATTTCTTTGACATAATTTAAGTCTAAGGTTGCAAGAAACATGTTACTCCAACTTTTTTTTTTTTCAAGCATGTTGTTTATTTTTTATCAAATGTCATTTGTAGAGGACATCAGGTCTTAATAAATATAACAGTGTAATTATAGAAAAAAGTATGTAATAATATCTAATAATAAAAAAAAAGTGGGGTAAATCAATCAATATAAATTCCTAAACAGGTTTTAGGTTTAGATAAGGTTTAGTTTGGGTTCAGGTTGTGGTTAACCATAGGATTAGCCCAAATTATTTACATTAAGTTTAAGATATGTCTCCATAAAATGAATGTAAGTCTATGTAAAGTAAAGTAACCTCCTAAAATCCATGAGTAAAACATGTGTGAGGGCTGTGTCACCCATTTGTTTCCTATGGAGGATTTAGTTTTACAAAAGACGCATTAAGTCCTGACGTCCATTACACAGGACATGGACAGAAAGTAAAGTATTTTAAAGGAGCTACATTTTGAGTACATTTGTAAAAAACCTGTTAAAATTTTATTACGGCCCTCAGCTTCAACAATAAATAACATTTGTGAAATCCTCAAAAACTTGGTCACCGTCAGACCTTGGTGCCAAAAAAATGTGGCTGATAAATTTGTGGTAATTTAGAAAAGAAAGCTCAGGAGCTGTGACAGAACCACCCCAACAAATGATTTATTGTTAGAAGGCCCATGATGTCCTCTTGACAGGACACAGGATTTACAAAGACTGCATGCATGATGTTTAAGTTCCATGTCCAACACTCATGTCCCCCACAGAGGACAAAAATGAATTACCAGCTCTCAGGAGGAAATGTTTCTTTTTGTTATTTCAATACTAATATCTGTTCTGTTTTATAAATCACTTCTGCAAATGTAAAGATCTGTACTTATTAAAGAGGAGCAGATTTATTTATATTAAACTGAGCTGCTGAAAGAGCCTGCTCATAAAATCATGTTTTTTATGTTTCAAACAACTAACTTAACGCATTTCCATATTTTTTCCACAACTGATTGGTTTGTAATAAAAACATCTGAGGATATCGACAATTCATGAAAAAAAAGAAAGAAAATGTGACAAGCAATGAAGTAAATTGAGCGCTATTAGGACAAACTGTGAAGGATACAATTGAGACCTTTGTGAAAGCTCGGTAGAGAAACATTTTAAAACTATTGTCTTTATAATGTAGTGTAAGTCTGTGCAGTGTGAGCTCAGTGAAGTGAATCAGTTTCAGTTCTGACTGAGGGAGGTTTTTGTACGAGTGTTTTTCACTGTGTGAACACCCACTGATTGTTGATATAGTGACCACTCTGACAGTAGTAAACAGTATAATCTTCAGCCTGAATTCCACTGATGGTCAGAGTGAAGCGAGACCCAGATCCACTGCCTGAAAAACGACTGGGAACACCTGAGACTCGAGTTGATGCATGTTTTATGAGAAGTTTAGGGATCTCTCCATCTCTCTGTTGGTAGCAGGCTAACCAGCTTGTAGACTGCACCGCTGGACTGACAGTACACTGTATGTTGACGGTGGCCCCCAGGGCGGCCCTCACTGCTCCAGCCTGAGTCACTGTCACCTGTCCTCTGGACTCTGAACACACACAAACACAAAGCACCTGATGGTTTAGTCTGGTTGGTCTCAGAGGGACGGATGTGGACAGAGGACAGCAGTGGGACTCTCTGGACTTTACCTGTGAAGCAGCAGCAGAGGACAGTCCACATGAGGACGCACACCAAAGTCATGTTGGTGATGAGGAGGGCTTCTGTGGCTTGTGTTGTCATGAAGGACAGCTGCCAGTGCTCCAGAGTGCACCTCTCAGGACTATAAAGTGTCCCACTGGACCATGCTGCTGCTCATGCAAAGTGTGTGTCTATGGAAATGAGGCTCCAACAGGGACAGCACTCTGAGCAGCAGCATGGTCCTGTATCATCAGCATCACACACAACAATCTAATCTACAACTACAATGATAATAAAAAGTTGGGAGTTGTAAAGTACATAAATACAGTCATTGTTTAGTTGTCCAATTTTTATTTTTTCACTATTCAGTTGCTCATGATTATTTATTGTTATGTTGACATACCTACTGTATGAATAAACATTTTCATATTTTTTTACGTTTTAACATTTTTCTCTGCCTAGTTTCCACATAGATCTCAGTTTTGTCCTTTACTGTTTGCCATATTTGTGCTCAGTTTATTTCCTTGTTTGTCAGATCTTAAATGTTTCTCCATTTATTTTTTACTGGATTGTTGTTGTTTTTAATTGTTTTTGTTACAAACCAATCCATTTTGGAAATGGTGGAAAAAAGAATTGAAATGCTTTAATTTTGTGGTTTACCATAAAAACCATAATATTAAATGAGGAAGATCTTTCAGCTGTTCAGTTTATTTTAAATTTACCACATCAAATCAGCTACTATTTAGCTAGATAATATTCACATTTGCAGAAGTGATTTTCTAAAACAGGACTGATATTAATATTAAAATATCAAAAAAGATTTTTGCTTCATAATTTTATCATCAAGAAAGGCAAAGTTCCCAGCGAGTTCAGCCTCCAAGTCCAGGGAGAGGTTATCCTTCCATCAAGGGCAACCCAATAAAGTTCCTGGGGAAGTGGTTCAATGCGTCGCTGACAGATGGCGCCAATGTTGCTGAGGCTGTGAAGCAGAGCGAGGAGGGACTGAGGAAGATTGATAAATCCTTACTTCTGGGCAAGTTCAAGACCTGGCTGTATCAACACGGCCTCTTGCCCAGGCTCCTCTGGCTCTTTACTGTCTGTGAGTTCCCCATGACTACCGTAGAGGCCATCGAGAGGAAGACCAACCAGCACTTACAGAGGTGGCTGGGCATCCCCCCAAGTTTCTCCTCAGTGGGCCTTTACATTCAGTCTGGGCAGTTGCAACTCCCCCTGTCATCAGTTGTTGAGGAGTACAAGGTGGCAAAATGCAGAGTTGTGTTAAGCCTGAGCGATTCCAACGATGTCCTGGTAAAACAAGCAGGTGTTACACCCAGGTCCGGGCGCAAGTGGGCGGCCAACGCAGCTGTGGAGCAGGCAGTGAACTCTCCAAAGATGCCACACATCATTGGCAACCAGTGCGTCCAACGGCAAGGCCTCTGCTCATTTTCAATCCTGGGGAGATGCAAATGCAAGGATCAGACGAGGCACGGTGAAGGCGGAGGTGCGGAGCAGGGAGGAGGAGAAACGACTAGCTACAGCAGTGGAGCAAGGTTCCCAGGGGCTTGGACAAAATGGGATCTGCCCAAGCGCAAGGTCACGTGGCGAGAGCTGTGGCGACTGGAGCCTTACCGTATCTCCTTCCTCCTGAGGTCTGTGTACGACACCCTTCCTTCACCAACACATCTGCACCCATGGGGGCTGAGAGAGGATCCACTCTGCAAGCTCTGTAGCCAGAAGGGAACCCTGGCACACATACTGTCCAGCTGCAAAACAGCTTTAACCCAAGGGCGGTATAGATGGAGCCACGACAAGGTTCTTTTCTCACTCGCTGACACTACAGAGCGGGAGAGAGGTAGGAAGAGGTCAGCTGACACATTTTATTTTTATTTACAGGTGCAGACATATCTACATGTAATACATAAGACATGAGACAAACAAAACAATATTATGACTTACAAGGAACAAACAACATATAACAGATGTATATAATAATATGTATATGAATATATATGCGGATATGAATATGTTTTGATATAAAAAATAATAATAATAATAATAATAATAATAATAACAAATAAATAAATTATTTTAATAGGAAAAATAATAATAATTTCCTTATCTTCTATGTTGGTAAATAAATTCCATGAAGAGTTAGAAATAATGACGCCAATAATAATAATAATAATAATAATAATAATAATAATAATAATAATAATAATAATAATACTTAATAACATTTAAAAATAATAATAATTGCAAAACAAACAACCAAAAGGAGGAAAGAGAAGAAAAAACAACAATAACAATAATAATAATAATAATGAGGAAAAGAAAAATAAATAAATAAAATAAATTGACAGCTGACACAGTTACTGGGAGAGCGATCGTCTTCCTTAAGGAAGGAGCTAGGCCTATTACAACCACAAGAAGGAAACAGCCCAACATTCTCCAAGCCTCAAGCTCCTGGGAGATGAGTGTTGATCTAGGGAAGAGGCTGCAGTTCCTGGAGGTGGTCCAAACAACCCTCCGGCCAGATATTGTGCTGTGGTCAATGAAAGACCAGAAGATAATTCTGGTGGAACTAACGGTGCCATGGGAGGAAGGGTGTGAGGAGGCCCACGAGAGGAAGGTCTCAAAGTACCGACCTCTAATTCAAGACTGTAGAGACAAGGGCTGGCAGGCTGTTCCCTGTGGAGGTGCGGGGGCTTCCCAGCTAAGTCGGCGCGGCGTTTGCTTTCAGCTCTAGGCCTGGACGAGCAAAGCAAGAAACAAGCTGCTCGTAGGATGGGGAGGAGGCAGAACGGGCCTTGTGTTGGATTTGGAGGAGGCGAGAGGAGGAAAGCTGGAGGCCAGGGGCAGATGGAGTGAGCTGGCCACTCACTGCTGGCCCACCAACTGGAGAGGGTTGTGGTTGATGCCAAAACACTCAGTGAAGGTTGTGAACCACCTGCTGACATCTGCCCCTGGCCAGTGGCTACAGTTACCTGGTAAGGCAGCTGAGGAAGGCACCCACAAGTGCATGCAACAAGTATCTGTTGGATATTTTAATGGTTTTACTTTTACATCATGGCCTTTCTCAGTCAATAACACTGTAAAGAAACTAAAGAAAAAATAACCAGAACATTTTGAATTTTTATCAAAAACCTTTTGTTCCTTTGTCTTTTATTTTTAATCAAATTAAACTCTTTTTTTTTTTTTTTTTTTTGTTTATCTGTCCAATTTTTATAGTTTATTTTTGCAGTATATAGTTTTGTACATTTATTGCATTTGTAATGTTTTTGACAAGATCCAAAACATAAAAAATAAAATAAACAAAACTGTTAAGTCCTGGTTTAGTTCTAAATCTGATCTAATACTGAAGTCATTTCAACTTCTTCATATTTTCTTCTAAACTTTTTGCTTTTCATTATTTTTACTGATATTTGTATATTGATGTGTATAAAAACTTATATCTGTTTTTAATTTGATATGAAAATAGAAGACATGGTCAGTATCATGGCCCATGTCTTCTTATTCTCCTCAACTTAAATGAATGTCTCTAACCTGACAGGAAAAATAATAATGCTAATCTAATGAACTTTGGATTTAGAACAAACTTATTTTCTGGTTTTAAATGTGCAGATTTTTTTTTACTTTGTTAATGATGCGTTGAATTGTTTCTTCTCTTTTTTTGTCTATCTCCTGATCAGTGTTTTTATTTCAGTTTAAACTTAGAAAACCAATGTAAAAGAAACTTAACATGAACAGTGTCTCATGTTAAAGTCTTGAGGTTTTTCTCTGTTTATCTTTAGCTCTGAAACCTTTCTGTCGTTCTGCTTCAGTGGAGCCTCTCTGTAACAGAGCTCTTTTTCCACTGACGCAGTTTGAACTAAAACTATTGTTTATTACAAAAGCACAACTTTTATTTTTATATATACTTTTTAAATTCCTTCAATCTGTTGTATTTTATGAATTTGTTGGCATTTTTGTCAATTACGTCTTTTCTGAATGTTTGTTTAAATTTTTGTATATTTTTTTAATTATTTGTAATTTTCACTTTACCATCATTGCCTCAGAACACTTTCAATAAATACACAATAAACCTGCACTCACCTGTGTCTCTGAGTCTCTAAAACACTGCTGATATCTGCTCTCAGTCTCACAGTGGACACATTACTTTACAGATTATTGTACATTAAGTGGGAGATGTCACATCAATAAGTAATTACATTTGTTTATACTAAGTCTTGTCAGATAAAATTGTTTTATTAAACAGAATAAAACAGCAGGATCCCAGGGCTTTTCAGTGTAACACTTCTAATTAATAATTGCTTATGTGTTATATCTAATATGAGAGTATCAAATTGAATTTCTGTTCATAAAACACCGCGGAATGGAAAAGTGTGGGACAATAATGTTTATATAAATTTTTTAACGTTTTTTGTTCACTCCCTTGCATTGCGTTTGGTTTTTCAGATGTCCAGTTTGTAGAAAAAAGCAAAAGGTAATTGATTAAACACTGTCTGAGTAATATACTATAATACTAAAACACTAGATTCCTAAAAATGTCTTATAAGTGTTGCTTTCACATTGTTTGTTTAAAATGAAACACGTTTATTTGTGAGAGAAACAAGTAAAGAATGGTGACTTTTAAAAACTAAAGCAACAATTAATACAAGAAACTCAATGATCTGTGTTTTACTGCGCACTGTGACCTCAGTGAAGTGAGACAGTTTCAGTTCTGACTGAGGGAGGTTTTTGTACGAGTGTTTTTCACTGTGTGAACAGGTCATAACGGTTAGCATCATGTTCAGCTTTACAGTAGTAAACAGAAGAATCTTCAGCCTGAACTCCACTGATGGTCAGAGTGAAGCGAGACCCAGATCCACTGCCTGAAAAACGACTGGGAACACCTGAGACTCGATTTGATGTAGAGTATATGAGGAGTTTAGGGCTCTCTCCATCTCTCTGTTGGTACCAGGATAGCTTGTTAGAGTTATATACATCTACACTGGTGGTACACTGTATGTTGACGGTGGCCCCCAGGGCGGCCCTCACTGCTCCAGCCTGAGTCACTGTCACCTGTCCTCTGGACTCTGAACACACACAAACACAAAGCACCTGATGGTTTAGTCTGGTTGGTCTCAGAGGGACGGATGTGGACAGAGGACAGCAGTGGGACTCTCTGGACTTTACCTGTGAAGCAGCAGCAGAGGACAGTCCACATGAGGACGCACACCAAAGTCATGTTGGTGATGAGGAGGGCTTCTGTGGCTTGTGTTGTCATGAAGGACAGCTGCCAGTGCTCCAGAGTGCACCTCTCAGGACTATAAAGTGTCCCACTGGACCATGCTGCTGCTCATGCAAAGTGTCAAACATTTACATCAGAAAAGGTTTGAGTGGAGCCTCTGGAGAGCTGAGTTCAGGACCAGACCAGAGCTTTATGAGAAAACAAACTGTGGAACTAATGATGCATGAAGAAGTGCTCTGGCTCTGTTTAGAACTACACCTGGGTAAAGGTTAGAGAAAGTCTGTGCAGTAAACTGAATGAACACATGAACAGATTAAACAGATGTCACTGTAACCCTAATAAATAACACACTACCAACTTTAACTGTAAAAACACCACTAAAGCTAATATCTGATGCACAGTATTTTCAGGTCTGGTCAGCTGTGAACAAAGTGATAGGATTTTGTAACATAGATTATGAAATGCTGATTCATGTCGTCACATCTCCATCTACTGTGAGTCTCCTCAACAACATCTGCAGAACATCACTACCTGCCACTAACAGCCTCTGTGCAGTGGTCTGTCTAATAGTCCTTATGTGTTCACTTTATAAAAGTGTACAGTGTGCTTTAAACAACTGAGGCCTTTCAGACGTTCAGGTTAATAATCCCAGAAGAAATTTAAAATATCTTAAAATCAGGACAACCAAAAAGAGCGTTGTGTTTATCGGTGTGTGGTGTTAAACTCTGGAATGGTTTAGGTGAGGACCTCCAGCAGTGTCCACACATTCATCACTTTAAAGCACTTTTGTGATGAATTTGTGCATTGGAAGGACTGAATGTGCACATAGGGCAACCCACAAATGCATAATCAACTATTTACACGCAAAATGCAGATTTAAACATGAAAAACACAAATCATTTTGAAATAATTACAACAGATATATTTGCAAATTTCAGTCTAGCTGCATACCCCCAGTAGTCATCATTGGAACATTCTTTTGTGAATAAATCTCGCTGGGACAAAATGTGGGAGAAACGTCTCAAAAAGATCCAAATGTGCAGAGGTGATGAATGCATGAATGGAGCGATCCACAAATGCAGATTGGACTGTTCACTACAAAACTGCAGATGTATAAATGACAAACATGATTGATTTGTGAAATAATTGCAAATAATATATTTGCAAATTAGAATTTATTTGCAAAAATTGCTGCATGCAAGTCACAAATTAGGCATTTTGAATAAATCATTCTAGTTGCATCAATTCCTTTTAGTTTTGCATCAGTTAATTACAGTTGTGTTTAAAATAATAGCAGCGTCTTATAAAATGTAAGTAAAGCTCAAAATCCTTATTTACAAAATCTTTTTTTTCCCCATTCATTAGGAACACTGTACATTATATCGCAACAAAAGTTAAAAAAGCAGTCATCTGGATTAGATTTTTCAAGAGAAAGCCTCTTGGATAAGAAGTGAAACGTCTTCAACTTGAAAAATCTAATCCAGATGACTGCTTTTTTAACTTTTGTTGCGATGCATTTACCCTGGACGAGTGAGAGTCTTCACAGACTGTACATTATATTTTACATTAAAACAAGAGAAGACATGTATCAATATTTTAATTACGTTACAGAAAATTACTTCAATATATTGGGCTGTTCAAAAAAATAGCAGTATCTCCATTATTCATTACAAACTTTGCAAAAGTAAAGATTTAGCATTCTTGTGAATCAGTAAACTAATATTTTGTTGTATAACCACGGTTTTTGAGAACTGCTTCACATCTGCGCTGCATGGAGTTGACCAACTTCTGGCACCTGTGAACAGGTTTTCCAGCCCAAGATGATTTGACAACGTTCCACAATTCCCCTGCATTTTTTGGTTTTGCCTCAGAAACAGCATTTTTTATGTCACCTCACAAGTTTTCTATTGGATTAAAGTCTGGGGATTGGGCTGGCCACTCCATAACATTTATTTTGTTGGTCTGGAACCAAGTTGCTGCTCGCTTACTGGTGTGTTTGGGATCGTTGTCTTGTTGAAACACCCATTTTAAGGGCATTTCCTCTTCAGCAAAAAGCAGCATGACCTCTTCAAGTATTTTAATATAAGCAAATTGATCCATGATCCCTGGTATGCGATAAATAGGCCTGACCCCATAGTAAGAGAAACAGCCCCATATCATGATGCTTGCACCACCGTGCTTCACAGTTTTCAGAGTGAACTGTCTGCAGCCCTTGGACCCAAAAAGAACAATCTTACTTTCATCAGTCCACAAAATGTTTCTCCATTTCTCTTTAGGCCAGTCCACATGTTCTTTGGCGAATTGTATCCTCTTCAGTGCATGTCTTTTTTTTAACAGTGGGGCTTTGCGGGGGCTTCTTGCTGATAGGTTAGCCTCACACAAGCGTCTTCTAATTGTCACAGTACTCACAGGTAACTTCAGACTGACTTTGATCTCCCTGGAGCTGATCATTGGCTCAGTCTTTGCCATTCTGGCTATTGTTCGATCCATTTGAATGGTACTCTTCCTTTTTCTTCCTCGTCTCTCTGGTTTTTACGCAATGGAGATCATTTTAGCTGAGCAGCCTATCAATTTCTGCACTTCTTTATATGTTTTCCCCTCTACAATAATAATAATAATTTAATTAAAACACGCTGTTCTTCTGAACAATGTCTGGAACGACCCATCTTTCTCAGGTTTTCAGAGAGCACTGAATGAACAACATGTGCTGGCTTCATCCTTAAATAAGGGCCACCTGAGTGACACCTTTTTCTTCACATAACGAATGAGCTCACTGATTGAACTCCAGACTGCTATTATTTTGAACACGCCCCTTTCAATTAATTATTCAATTACACAGACTCAGAAGCATGTATATCATGAACGTTGGGTCTGTTGTTTTCTCTGGCTCTACTACACCTACTAGTAAATTATTTGCCATGTGATTATATGAATTCTACCAAAAACAGCGATTCATCTGGTTAGTCATGCTGGACTGCTATTATTTTGAACACAACTGTATATTGAAACAAATATAGCTCCATAGAGGAACACAGAAGACGCGGTGGCCCCCCTCATGCACCTGGTGTGGAAACATCTGGATACAACACAGTTCATACTCCAGAGAGTTACTCATCGACTTCTCTTCCACATTCAGCAAAATAAAAACAGACCTACTTCTGTCAAAAACTGCATCAACTCACAGCTCATTCCCTGGTCCCACTCTTTCCTCACAGACAGACTACAGCTGCTCAGAGTTAACAACACACTCTCCTTTGACCAGTACAAGCACTGGGGGCCCACAAGGCTGTGTGAGTTCTCCACTGCTCTTCACTCTCTGCACCAATGACTGTGTCATCAAAGCACCCAACCACCATCTTATTACATTTTCAGATGACACAGCACTGGTGGCTCTGCTGTCAGAGGAAGTGCAGCCAGGTCTGTCCCAGGACTGTGTTGAAAACCTGGTTCTGTGCTGTGACCAGAATGCACTCATTATTAACTCAGCAAAAACACAAGAAGTCATCTTTGGACATTCACAGCTTACCCTAACCCCAGCTGTCATACACCAGGAAATCATAAAACAGTCAGACTCATTCAAATATCTAGGAGTGAACGTGAACAGCGCCCTCTCCTGGACGTCCCATGTGGATTATCTCTGCAACAAAGTACAGCGGAGGATCTACTTTTGGAGGAGACTCAGATCTTTTGGAGCGAGCAGGGCCATTCTGAGCCAGTTTTATACAGCCACAGTTCAGAGTGTGCTACTGTACGGCAGCTCAGTTTGGTTCTGTGGCCTCTCAGTCCTGCTGAAGAACAGGATACAGAGGCTCCTTAACATCTGCTCCAAAACAGTGGGCCATTCTGTGGGGAACACATTCACAGAGCTGTGTAAAAAACAAACTCTCAGGCTGGCTGAGAAAATCTCTACACACACAGCTCACGTTTGGAATC
Source organism: Bostrychus sinensis (assembly GCA_020698575.1). Classification (NCBI taxonomy): domain Eukaryota; kingdom Metazoa; phylum Chordata; class Actinopteri; order Gobiiformes; family Eleotridae; genus Bostrychus; species Bostrychus sinensis. Next base: position 33,894,922 of record CM036255.1, on the reverse strand, counting down.
TGAACTCTTCTCTTCTGGGAGGCGTTTTCAAGTGCACTGCTGCAGAAAGAATAAATATAAAAAATCCTTTGAGCCACACTCCTGAACCAGAGGAAGAACACATGAACTCTCTATATTGTATTTATGATGAATGAATGAAAGATGAATACTTGTTGTTTATGCTTTTTATGTTTTGGGGCAGATGTGTAGACCAAATTTCTGTTTTATGGGCAATTAAGTTTTATCTTATCTTGTTATTGTTTTGTTTTTTTGTTTTTTGTTTTTGTTTTTTTCCATCTTTGTCCTGATTCCCAGCTCCAGTGAGTGTGTCCAGTAGTGAGTAGTGGTGAGTTGTCCCAGAGGCCAGGTCTGTGTGAGCTGTGAGTCTCACTGACTGTGTGTGTTTGCATATGTGTGCTGCCTCTCTGCTCCCAGCCGTTAAGAGCCCAGTGCTGCTCAGTGTCTGTGCGGGCCCTTCAGAGCCACTCCCACACCAACAACACAATGAGCCTGATGTCCCTGATGTTACTGCTGGCCCTGGGGCTCCTCGTTCGGGGTGAGGACATCTGAGCTCTGGGTCACAGCACTGCTCCTCTGGACACCAGCGGGGTTTGTCTCAATAACTCTTCTTCTGTTTTTCAGGTTCTTCAGGAGATATTATCCTGACTCAGACTCCTAAAGCTGCGGCTGTCAATAAAGGAGACTCTGTTACAGTCAGATGTCAGATCAGTACAGGTGTTAGGAGTTATTTTGCCTGGTATCTTCAAAAAGGCACAGAATCTCCAAAACTTCTGATATATTCTGCTACTTCTCGTCACTCTGGAGTTTCAAGTCGTTTTAGTGGAAGTGGTTCAGGATCTGATTATTCTCTGACCATCAGTGGATTTGAGGCTGAAGACACAGGAGTTTATTTCTGTCAGCAGTATTACAGTCCACCGTTCACACAGTGAAAAACAGTCGTACAAAAACCTCCCTCAGTCAGACTGAACTGAAACTGTCTCACTTCACTGAGCTCACACACAGTAAAACACAGATCACTGAGTATCATGCATTACAACTTTCTTTCTTAAATTCACCATCAATTTCTTGTTTCTCCCCAAAATAAATTATTCTTGTTTGATTTTAATAATAAACACAATGTGAAGCATACACTTCTAAAATTTTTTAAACATATATTTTCAATTATTTCATGAAATACCTTTTTCCCTTTCTGTTACAAACTGGACATCTGAAAAAACAAACACAATATGAGGGAATAAACTTAAAATAAAGAGTTTGTATGGCCATTATTGTCATGAACTTTTCATAACTGCTACAGTGTTTTATGATCAGAAATTCATTTTAAACCCTGCAGATAGATTTAACCCAAAAGCAGCTACTTAATAGAAATGTTTTACTGCAGTGTCCTGTAATCCTGCTGTTTTATTCTGTTTAATAAGACAATGTTGTTTGACTCTGTAAGTTTTAGTTTAAATAATTGTAAATCATTTATTGAGGTGATATCTCCCTTTTAACCTAGAATAATCTGAAAAGTGAATGTGCATTATCATGTTTTTTGTTATTTATTTTTTTTATTTTTTTTTTATGTTAAACTACAAACTTAAGGCAATCCAATGCTTTTTTCCACAATTTACACAACTGACTGGTTTGTAACAAAAAACTATTCAAAATATTGACAATTCAATAAAAACTAAATGGAGAAACATTTAAGATCTGAAAAATAAGGAAATAAACTGAGCACAAAAATGGCAAAAAGTAAAGGACACAACTGAGACCTTTGTGGAAACGAGACAGAGACTGATTTTAAAACATAAAAAAAGGATGAAAATGTTTATACCTACAGTACGTATGTCAACAAAACTACAATAAATAATAAACAGAAAAATCATGAGCAACTGAAGCACATTACAGAAATAGTGACAATTTTAATAAATGACAAATAGTAAAAAAAAAAAAAAAAAAATTAAGTCAACTAAACAATGAACATATTTATGTACTTTACAACTCCCAACTTTTTACTGTCATTGTAGATTAGATTGTTGTGTGTGATGCTGATGATACAGGACCATGCTGCTGCTCAGAGTGCTGTCCCTGTTGGAGCCTCATTTCCATAGACACACACTTTGCATGAGCAGCAGCATGGTCCAGTGGGACACTTTATAGTCCTGAGAGGTGCACTCTGGAGCACTGGCAGCTGTCCTTCATGACAACACAAGCCACAGAAGCCCTCCTCATCACCAACATGACTTTGGTGTGCGTCCTCATGTGGACTGTCCTCTGCTGCTGCTTCACAGGTAAAGTCCAGAGAGTCCCACTGCTGTCCTCTGTCCACATCCGTCCCTCTGAGACCAACCAGACTAAACCATCAGGTGCTTTGTGTTTGTGTGTGTTCAGAGTCCAGAGGACAGGTGACAGTGACTCAGGCTGGAGCAGTGAGGGCCGCCCTGGGGGCCACCGTCAACATACAGTGTACTGTCAGTCAGAATGTGTATGGCAATAACTACTTATTCCTGGTACCAACAGAGAGATGGAGAGAGCCCTAAAGCTCTCATTTATCGTGCAACAAATCGAGTCTCAGGTGTTCCCAGTCGTTTTTCAGGCAGTGGATCTGGGTCTCGCTTCACTCTGACCATCAGTGGAGTTCAGGCTGAAGATTCTTCTGTTTACTACTGTAAAGCTGAACATGATGTTAACCGTTATGATTACTTCACACAGTGAAAAACAGTCGTACAAAAACCTCCCTCAGTCAGAACTGAACTGAAACTGTCTCACTTCACTGAGCTCACTCTACACAGTTACACTACATTATAAAGACAACACTATTTAACTTTTATTTATTTAAAATAAACTAAATAATTCTCTCAGTCAAACCCAGTCAGACTTTATTTCTAGAGAACATTTAAAACAAGCTCAGTTCAGACCAAAGAACAGGCCACACACACACCATCAGTAACAGTAGACTCACCGCTCACACTGCTCTGTAAAAATATATGTATACAAACAATATTAGCTTTTTAAAAATATAATTTTATTACTATATAGATTATTACTTATTTATTTTTATATCAAAAATACCTCAAAACCTATAGAAATTAGTCTGGGTTTAGTTAATTTTCTCGTGGTTTAATTCTGTCTTAGTCCTGGATTTTTCTTGCTGTAGTCCTGGTTTGGTTCTGGTTTAATCCTGGTTCAGTCATTGTATAATCCATGTTAAGTCCTGGTTTAGTTCTAAATCTGACCTGATGCTGAAGCTGTTTCAGAGTTGTTTACCAGTTTCTCCACAACTGAATGGTTTTGTAACAGTCTCTGAACGGCTGCAGGTTTTTGTACGACCACTCAATGAGTTTGTATCACTGTGGTTCACGTTCGGTGGAGGAACCAGACTGGAGCTGAACTGTAAGTCATTTCAACTTCTTCATATTTTCTTCTAAACTCACTTCACAAACTCATCTCTTCCATGTTTGTCTGGATATTTGCTGTTTGTGTTTTTATTCTGTGAAATGTCAGTGTCTCCTGCTCTTCACTAAGATCTTATTGTTAAAACATTTACACGTATTTAAGATTCTTTTTGTGGTCATTGATTGTTTTTTTATATCTTCTAATGAAAATGTGAATTTCTCATAGATTATTTCTCAGTTTTCATTAAAATATATTATCTTGATCATGTTCTGTATCTTTTGTCCTGAATTTCACCTGAGGACACAAGTATTTATCAATTCTAATCTTAAAACTTTTATAATCTATAAACTGGACACAAAAAATATTTTTAAACCAATTTTTTATTGTAATTTTTTTTTTTACTTTAAGTCTTTAAGGAGATTTTCCACTGTTTATCTTTAGCTCTGAAACCTTTCTGTCGTCACGCTTCAGCAGTGCAGCCTCTCTGTCTGTTTAAAATATACTTTTTTTATTTTATTTTACCATATTGGACATTTATTTTGAGCATTTAATTTAAAAATATTCTTGTGGTGTTTCATTTTTATTTCTATGTATGTTTCACAAAATGATTGTTTATTTCTAATCTAATGAATTTTGGATTTAGAACAAACATATTTTCAATAACGTTTTCTGGTTTTAATTGTGCAGACTGTTTTTTTTAAACTTTGTTAACAATGTGCTGAATTGTTTTTTCTTTCTTTTTTTTTTTGTTTATCTCCTGATCAACCTTTTTATTTTAGTTTAAAATTAGAAAACCAATGTAAAAGAAACTTAACATGAACAGTGTCTCATGTTAAAGTCTTGAGGTTTTTCTCTGTTTATCTTTAGCTCTGAAACCTTTCTGTCGTTCTGCTTCAGTGGAGCCTCTCTGTAACAGAGCTCTTTTTCCACTGACGCAGTTTGGACTAAAACTATTGTTTATTACAAAAGCACAACTTAACTCTTACTTTTGTTTAATTGTATTTATTTTGTCTTTTTTTCTGTTGCATTTTATGAGTTTGGTTAAGTTTTTGTCAGTTTTGTATTGTTGTAATTTTCATATTTTATTCATTTTTTTAAATACTTTTTTCTTTCAATTCATTTATTTTTACACTTTACTATTGTTATTGACTTTGTCTTTTCATATTCCCAATTTTTAAATGTGTATAAAAACATAACTTACATTAAAATTGACTACATGTTGTTTGTCTTTCCTCTGCTAAATCATTCCATTGACCTTACTGACTCTTCATAATGTATTGTATTTACATATTGTCCCATTGTGTGTCTGCAGTGGGGCGAGTGGAGCCCACCCTGACAGTGCTGCCCCCCTCCAGAGAGGAGCTGGCCCAGGGGAAGGCCACGCTCATGTGCCTGGCCAACAAGGGCTTCCCGTCAGACTGGAGCGTGTCCTGGAAGGTGTCCGGCGGCGGCGGCGGCCGGGAGCAGAGCCGGAGCCCCGCGGTGCCGCAAAAGGACGGCCACTACAGCTGGAGCAGCAGCCTGACGCTCCCCGCACACCAGTGGAGGGACGGGGGCGTGGCTGTGAGCTGTGAGGCCAGCCAGGGCTCCCAGAGTCCAGTGTCACACACACTGAGCGCACTGCAGTGTTCCCAGGACTGACACACTCACTGGGATCAGGCAGAGCGCCCTCTGCTGTCAGCTCACGCCTCTACAGCTACAGCTACACTTCACTTACTGCGCCGCACACACACCTCTGTCGGAATTGGGACGTCCCGCTTCAATAAAGAGCTGCTCATCAAAAGCATGTTTCTGTCTTGAGCTGGTTGTGATGGAACACTTTCAATAAATACACAATAAACCTGCACTCACCTGTGTCTCTGAGTCTCTGTTCTTTTCACCTCATGGTCATTCAGGCGTCCAGTTTGTCATAAATACTATATATATTATAATAAAAATGTTGATAAATGTCACGTGATAATGTTTAATTTTTTGTTTGTATGCATTACAGTATACAATTTTATTAAATTTAAAGTCTAAAACATTAATAATTTTTTTTGTGATATGAACAAACCCACACCAAGTGTTAAAACATAATCATTAATAATTTAGATCACTTTTATGCAAGGTAATGTCAAGCAAAGTAAAAATTAAAAAATATATTTTTTTTTACAGATTTTGTATAGGTTGGGAAAATAAATAAATAAATAAATAAATAAAAACAATACGTAGTACTATGTTAGTATTAACGCCCCTGAGTGTAAGAATGTTTGATCTGTGCTTTTCTTTTCAACATATTCAACTTTACATTATTTTTTCCAATGTTTGTTATACAAAGTATTATCTTCTATCTATATTTGTTGTCACTGAAAAATAATCTTTATTTTATCTCAATTTTATATATTTTTAAAAATTGGTTTCATCAAAAAAAATTATACATTTTTTTTTTTTTGGTTCACAATAATTTACAAAAGTATTGAGAACTGGTTTTAAATAAAAAAAAGTGGTCTCTCCAATGACGGTGTTTGAGCAGAACATAATTCTGACTTTTAACATTTTTTTTTTTTTTTTATGTAGGTATTTGAAAATAAAAGTTGAACTTTTTCTTCTCTTTATAGTCTAATGTTTCTCTGTGCAGTGTGAGCTCAGTGAAGTGAGACAGTTTCAGTTCTGACTGAGGGAGGTTTTTGTACGACTGTTTTTCACTGTGTGAACACAGCCTGACTGTTGATCTAGTGATAACTCTGACAGTAGTAAACAGAATAATCTTCAGCCTGAACTCCACTGATGGTCAGAGTGAAGCGAGACCCAGATCCACTGCCTGAAAAACGACTGGGAACACCTGAGACTCGACGATTGATCCATCATATACGAAGAGCTTTAGGGCTTCTCTCCATCTCTCTGTTGGTACCAGTGCTAACCTAGTGCATTACTGTCAGAGTACACATCCTGACTGACAGTACACTGTATGTTGACGGTGGCCCCCAGGGCGGCCCTCACTGCTCCAGCCTGAGTCACTGTCACCTGTCCTCTGGACTCTGAACACACACAAACACAAAGCACCTGATGGTTTAGTCTGGTTGGTCTCAGAGGGACGGATGTGGACAGAGGACAGCAGTGGGACTCTCTGGACTTTACCTGTGAAGCAGCAGCAGAGGACAGTCCACATGAGGACGCACACCAAAGTCATGTTGGTGATGAGGAGGGCTTCTGTGGCTTGTGTTGTCATGAAGGACAGCTGCCAGTGCTCCAGAGTGCACCTCTCAGGACTATAAAGTGTCCCACTGGACCATGCTGCTGCTCATGCAAAGTGTCAAACATTTACATCAGAAAAGGTTTGAGTGGAGCCTCTGGAGAGCTGAGTTCAGGACCAGACCAGAGCTTTATGAGAAAACAAACTGTGGAACTAATGATGCATGAAGAGAGAAGTGGCAGCAGTAGCGGTGGTGGTGGTACTGATGCAGTACACAGTAGTAATAGTAGCAGAAGTAGTTTCAGTGTAACAGTATTAGGTGACTGGCAGTAATAGTTGCATTAGTAGTAGCTTTGTCTTTTCTGTAGCCCTTGAATTGTTATCAGTTCAAGTATCAGCAAAAGCAGTAGCAGTAATAACAAAGTAGTAACAGGAGTAGTAGAAAAAAATAGACAGTACTTCAAACATCACATGACCAAGGAACAGAAAAGGGTTTCTTCGAGGCCGACCAATAGTCCTCCTCCATGGCCTCCCTGAACTCCTCCCAGACCCGAGTTTTTGCCTCCACAACCGTCCGAGCTGCAGCACGCTTGGCCTGCCGGTGCCCATCGGCTGCCTCAGGAGTCCCACAATCAGGCTCGATAGGACTCCTTCTTCAGCCTGACGGCATCCTTTCCTTCTGGTGTCCACCACCGGGTTCAGGGCTTGCAGTCACCACAGGCACCAGAGACCTTACGGCCACAGCTCCTGACGGCTGCATTGACAATAGAGGTGGAGAACATGGTCCTCTCAGACTCAATGTCTCCAGCCTCCCTCGGGATCTGGTCTCAGCTCTGGAGGTGGGAGTTTAAGACCCCTCTGACAGAGGGCTCAGCCAGACGTTCCCAACAGACCCTCACAATACGTTTGGGTCTGCCGAGTCTGTCTGGCCTCCTCCTCCACCAGCGGATCCAACTCACCACCAGGTGGTGATCAGTTGACAGCTCAGCCCCTCTCTTCACCCGAGTGTCCAAGACACACGGCCGAAGGTCAGATGACACGACTACAAAGTCGATCATCGACCTCCAGCCTAGGGTGCCCTGGTGCCACGTGAACTGATGAACACCTTGTGCTTGAACATGATGTTTGTTATCAACAATCTATGACTAGCACGGAAGTCCAACAACAGAACACCGCTCGGGTTCAGATCAGGGAGGAGATTCCTCCCAGTCACGCCCCTCCAGGTGTCACTGTCACTGCCCACGTGAGCATTGAAGTCCCCCAGTAGAATGATGGAGTCCCCAGTCGGAGCACTTTCCTGCTCCTCCCAGGGACTCCAAGAAGGCCGGGTACTCTACACTGCTGCTCAGCCCGTAAGCCAAAACAACAGTGAGAGACCTGTCCCCAACCTGAAGGCGCAGGGACGCGACCCTCTCATTCACCTGGAAAACTCCAACACATGGCGGCTGAGCTGGGAGCTGAGCCCACACCAGCCCTGACTCTCATCGTGAGCAACTCCAGAGTAGAAGAGAGTCCAGCCTCTCTCAAGGAGTTGGGTTCCAGAGGGGTCTAGAGTTTAAAACGACATTTTAAACTTTAGAAAAACACTTTATCAGTATTTATTGAGTTGTTGTTGTCCCAAATCTGTTGCGGTACTTTTGACCACAGCAGCTGGATCACTTAATAATAATAATAACTTGATTATAATTTGTCCAATTTATTCCCAAGTTTTGTCCGATTCAACTGAGAACCAAGGTTTATTCCTGGCTTATTTCTTGTTTAATCCCACATAAACCCTAAAGTTTTTCTCTCCTCTTCATCTTCTTTTTTTTTTTTTTTCAGTGTAACGTCAGATTTTAGTCTTTAATCTCGTTTTGTGGTGTGAGCAGTTGGAGCCAGCGCTGGTCTAGACCCAGTTTAGACCTGGTTTAGACCTGGATTAGGTCTCTTTCAGTCTGACCTGGGCTGTCTCCGTTACTCCAGCGTCACACACAGCAAGAAATGTAATAATGACCTTTACCCTATCATATCCAGAGCAGATAATTTAGATAATAATTAATGCAGCAGGCTGTGACACCGGTGATAAATCTGACTGCAGCTGCTGTTAAAACCATTCACAGCACTGAGCTCTGTCTGTTAGTCCTGAGGAAACTGCTCACAAAATCACTGGACAGAAATGAAATTGAGTATGGCACAGGTCCTCATCCTCGGTGGAGTATTAGGTAAGACCGTACTGTGAAGGTTGTTTTGTGTCTTTACTACGAAAGCTTATTTTAAGACAGTGAATTTATGTAACTGAATTTTTTGCGATTGAATTTTGTCTGGTTCCTCCACCGAACATGAGCCACAGTGGTCGTACAAAAACCTGCAGCCGTTCAGAGACTGTTACAAAACCATTCAGTTGTGGAGAAACTGGTAAACAACTCTGAAACAGCTTCAGTATTAGATCAGATTTAGAACTAAACCAGGATTATACTCTAAACTAAACCAGGATTAAATCAAAAACAAACCAAGACTAAACTGTGACAGATCCAGGACTAAGCCAGGATTAAACCAAGAGTAATTCAGGACCAAACGGAACAAAAACTCAACCCAGACTCATTCCTAACTATTTTTTTTTTTACTTCAAATTGTGATGAAAATTTCAGTGAATAAAATTTTATCAGCCAAATGCAGTGTACAAAAATATCCAGTCTAAAAATTCAGTGTCCCAAACTCACAGAACCTATATTTGAAAGGAAGACTAAAGCAGATTTTAAGTTTACAGTCAGGTGACACGGCTTTTTTTAATTTGTTGTGGCAAAGTGGCCATGGTTCTGATTTTGGGACACTGAATTTTATTACACTTTAAAGCCTTTTTTAAAATTATTATTCTGAATTTACACTGAATTTAAAGACTGCATTTGGCGTACGAAATTTTATTCACTGAAATTTTCATCACAATTTGAAGTAAATAAAATCCAGTTCATAAAATTTAATTGTCTAAAAAACAGCTTTGATAATAAAGACACCAAACAACCTTCATACATCCTGACATGTTTTCTGTGTACATTTATTTTGGTTATGGTTTTTAAAGAGCAGTGCTGAGAGATGCTTCATGGGAGGATTTTGTTTGAGTTGTTCATTTGATTATAGGTCAGATTTATTAAACCTTCTGTCAGTCATACCAAGAATCCTGTTGTTTATTTGAACTTAAAATGTGTTAAAAACATTTTTATGTATGCCTTTCCCACACCGACCATTCTGTGCCCCCTTCCTGTCGGCAAAGTAAGCAACTGCATAGGGCCCCAAAGGCTTTAGAGGGCCCCTGTACTTTGCCTACATATTTGAGTGATTCTGCAAATATGTTTGATTTTATTCTTTTGGTTGCCTATGTAGCAATGCAGTTTTTTATTTTGCTCTTTCCTGTAAGTTTTGGAGGAGTTCATCTGAAACTGGGGACCAATGCCAGTAAGGCGTTTTACTGTTTACCTGGGGCCCCTCTTGTTGATTAAAAAATTAAAGAAGAATTAAAATAAGGCTATATTGTGGTAATTTTTGTTTAGTGCACAAAATGATTGAGAGCCTTGGCACCCAAATCTATCTTGCTTGGGGCCCCACATACCATATTTTCTTGACTATAAGTGGCTCCGGAGTATAAGACGCAGTAGCCAAAAAATGCATAATGAAGAAGAAAAAAACGTATATAAGTCGCATTTTTTATGGGAAATTTATTTTACAAAATCCGACACCAAGAACAGACATTTCATGTTGAAAGGCAAGTTATAGTAATAATAGAATAGAGAACAACAGCTGAATAGGTGTGCGCTATGCTAACGTAACACATTGATGGTTATTCAGCTACATGAAGCATAAACAACGAACTGAATAGGTGTCTCGTATGTTAACGTAATATATTAACAGTTATTCACATAACTATAGCATAAAGAACATAATATAACAAGTTCACCAAACTCACCATCTCACTCCTAATCGCTAAATCCTTTAAATTCTTCATCCTCGGTGTCGCTTCTGAACAACTCCGCCAACTCCGGAGGTAGACGAAGCGCCGCTTCCTCCTCTGCGTGGCTGTCGTCAGACTCAGCATCAGTTCCATTTCCAATTATTCCGCTCTTTCTCAGTTGTCTTTATAGCCTAAGTTGTTAGTGGTAATGTTTACATTTTAAATTGTCAGTGGTACAGGTGCAGCAGATGCTGGTACACAAGCCTAGAGCGCCCTCTAACCAACACCTGAAATATTTTAATATATAAGTCACACCTGAGTATACGTCACACCCTGAGCCAGACGATGGAAAAAGTGTGACTTATAGTCTGGAAAATACGGTAATATAGGACCGGCACTGCCCCTTCTACAAAGACTAAGGGGCTCCATGATGTGTTGCGCTGCCATCACACGTCTTGCCGTTTTTGCTATTTTTACCTGAATTATTATCCATATTTCTAAGCTTAAATGTACAGTACCCTTGTTTAAATATATTTAACACCACTGTATTTTGTCCAGGGTTAGCGTCAGGAGCTGGTGTTCTGCCGTACGACTCTCTGAATGCAGCTGTGGGAGACACTGTGGTGCTCGCCACACCACTGGATCTGTCACAAACACAGGTCAGAACTGTGTCTTGGAAAATTGGCAAAAGAAATATAATCACTTCAAATACTACAAACTTTACTGCTCCGGAGTATGAAGGCAGGATCACTCTGTTCATGTCTACTGCGTCTCTGGAGCTCAGAAATGTGGCTGTAAATGACTGTGGAGACTACAGCGTTAGCATTACAGCAGCAGCAGGTCCACAGCAGCTTGGAACAGCAACAGTGACAGTGTATGGTGAGTTTAAATGACCTTTCACTGCATTAACCCTCATCCCACCAAGGAGAGTAAACTGTGACCCTGAACGTACATTTTTTATATTCTGTCTCAGAGATGCTTGGTTTTATCTCTGATGTTTCATTACTTTGTCAGGCGACTTGTTGTCTACAACTGCATGAAGTTGGTTTGGTGTTTCTGATGTAGTTTGAGAATTTTATAAACAGAAACGTATCAGGTAGAGATGTAACAATGCACTGAAGTCACGATTCGATTCACAATTTTCTGTTCACAATTACGATTTTTTTCGATTTTTATTTGCAGACATAGTTGCAGTGTAATTATGACCAAAAGACTTTTTTACAGAGCTTATTTGTGTCTCCTTGTCAAACTTAAAATGTTGTACATTTCTTATTAACTGACATGTAATAAAAAAACAGATATTAAAACTATGAAATTAAAAAATAAAAATATATAACGTAATTTGTTAGTGACTTTTATTAACATCTTTCCACTCACCTCCAAAAACAGAGACACTTTAGTAGCAAGCAATGCACAGAGAAGCAACTTATCATAAATCTACTCCTCAAGAAATATAAAACAGGTCTAATAAAAGTCAAGTTTTATAAAAATATCAGTGAGGAAAGACACATCCTCAGTAAAGACTCTGGTCTCCATGGAAACGCTCCGGGGGAGGGGCCACTGAAACTTCAGATAAACTTTAGCTGTTGTTAGCCACTTAGCTTTGCTTTAGCTCGGTGCTAACAACAAGCTACTTTCTGAACGATGGTAAACAAAGCAAACAGGAGCAGCCTAAATAAAACCTTCAGCTGTGTCTCTCTGTCCTGGGCTCAGTGCTGTTCCTCTGTGAATGAGGCGTATCTGTGATGTGCTACACACCAGAGGGAGGTCAGGTGCTCACTCTCTGTCATTTTTAAGTTTGTCCAGGTTTACTGAGGCCCTCAGGGGCCCACTGTCCACACACAGCAGAGAGCATCCTGTGGTCACATACAGCAGGGGTTCCCAAGCTTTTTGGGGCCAGGGACCCCTTACAGGAAAGAAAGAATCCCAAGGGCCCCCTTATAGCGTCCTCCACTCCGGATTATTGTGACTTATGATGTGTGTCACAATCATCAGGAGTTTTTAATGTCCTCAAACCAAACATAAGCGAGAGTAATTCACTCAGAATGTTTATTTTATTGCCATAGTGGTTCCCATTAACATCAATGAATGTTTAAAATTACATACGCTAACAAATTAATGATTATAAATTATTATCAATTTTTTTTTTTTTTTCATGGATCCCCAGCCTATGGTCGAGGGACCTCCAGGGGGCCCTGGTGACCATACGGGCCTCACTCTGGGCTCTGACTGACTCTGACTTTAAGATAAAAATATTTATAACAATCACTAAAACAAAGTCCTGACAGAGTCTGAACTGAGACAGAAACATGTCTGAAGTCTGTAGAGTCAAAGTCTATCATTTTGGGTGTCTGGATATGCAAATTATATGCAAATATATATATATATATATATATATATATATATATATATATATATATATATATATATATATATATATATATATAATATAAAATAATAATTTACAAACAAAATCTTGAAATGACACATCAGTAACGACAACTAAAGCTGGGGACACACTCCAGGATTTCCTCAGTGGTTACAGATTCTGAAAAGGGAGCTCACACTAACGACTGGTTTCAGCAGATTTAGTTCTGACGACTGAAAGACTGCGCCTCACACACTACAAGATCTGCTGAGGCCGCAACTGACGCCAACCAAACGCAGCAAACTCTCACAGAGAAGTAAATGGTAAACAAACACTGGAGCTACCTGGGTCGCTGTTGCCGTTGTGTGCGCAGCTCTCTGTTTGGAAAAAAGGAAAAAGAAAAATTCCAGTTTCACTTGGGTAGCGCTCAACTTTCTTCAGTGTGTGCCATGGTTGTTTATGTTTTCTTCTTCTTCTTCAAATTTCCTCTTATATTTTCCTGCCGCTTCCTGTTGCGTCGTCTTCGTTCTCTGACGCTATTTCCTGTTTCCCATCAACTGTTTTTCATCGGCCGCTGGACTCCATGAATTCCCAGTTGGATGTAAACGTCCCACACTACAGGAGTGTGCTCCAGAGTCGGTGTTTGATTGCTCGCGGCTGACGCCAGGTTGAGTCTTTGAACATCACACACTAACGGATTTCAGGGCTGACTGCTGATGACGATTCCCTGCAGCTGGTGTTGACTGGGACAGACTCGGCACAGCTGTGAATCGTTATAAAACCGGGCAAAAAAATCGCGTAATGTGTCCCCAGCTTAAAGAGAAAGAATCTCAGTTTTCAGTTTTTCACAGATTTTTCTCTGTGGGGTACTCTCAGTAGTCGTTGGTAGGATGAGGTTAATCTTGGTATTAGCTAAAGTTTGGTTTCCCTCCCACAGAGCCAGTGTCTAACGTGGCGATAAATGTGACCAGCACAGCTTTAGTAGAGGACGAAAGCACTGCGAGACTGTTCTGCTCCTACTCCGGGTCCGCTCAGACCGTCCTCTGGTTCAAGGGAAGCTCTGAGCTCAAACCCGGAGGCAGAGTCAACATCACTGAGGGAAACGCCATTGTGACCATCCTCAGGGTGCGCCGCAGCGACCAGGGGCCCTTCAGGTGTCAGGTGCAGAATCCTTTCAGTCAGAGCACGAGTGACCCAGTAAACCTCTCCATAAACTGTGAGTAAAGATCAGATAACACACTCAGTAATGTCGGCACAGTGTAAATGTTCTCAGATTGGTTCCTGTAATTCAAACTTTTATGAGAAAATGAAGATAAGAGTGAGGTAAAAGTTTGAACTTTGTCCTAAAGCCTGTAGTTTCTTACTCTCCACACACTTACAGCCAGTCTAAAACTAGTTGTTGCATTATTTATTTTTTGGGGGGGCCACTGTTTAAGTTATTTCAATTAAATCACATTTTTGATTCTAAATTATTTAAAACAGCCATTCCCAAAGTCAGGAAGTGTCACGGCGCTCCTTAAATTCACCAAAATCCCACACAGACCCCAACAATACAACTTCCCTCCATCCCCAGTTTTATTTCCATGTTTTTCTCCATATATTTCTATAAAAACATTACAAAAGACACTGACTATTGGCTAAAAAGTGTTTTAAAGTTATATTTTTAAAGAAATACACTGTAAAAAATAATAAAATGCTGCAAAAACTCAATAACTCAAGGCAAAAGATCCCTCAAGATTTTTGGGGCCAACTCAAAATCTCAAGTTTTCCACACTTTCACTTCATTTGATGTTCATTCGTCTAAAAACTTTTCTGATTTTTAAGTTTTTCTCTCTATCATTATTTTTTTACTCATCTTACAGCCAACTTACAGAGTTCAGAAAAAGTGATTCTTTTGTTAAATGTAGTATATTTAGTTTTTATTATTATCAATAATACTTTTTCTGAACAGTGGAGTCAGTTGCTGTAAGATGAGCTGGAAAAAATAAACATAGTGAGTAAAACTTAAAATTTTAAAGTTTTTAGATGTATGAACGTTAAATTTGGTGAGTAAAAAATATTAGTTGTTGAAAACTTGAGATTTTGAGTTGATCACCAAAACTCAAAAATCTTGTCTGTGATTTTTATCCTGTGTGAATCATCCGTCTGTAAAAATGACCTTGAAAATGACTTGTCTTTAACGCTCCATTGTCTCAATAATAAGACGTCTCTTTTGGTTTTACTCTGAAACCATTACTTTTTTCTCCGATTAAAAAAAAAAGAGTAAACAAACTACGTTGAAGACGTGACCCGGAAGCCCACCTCCCGTCGTCATGGCAACGTTAGACTCAGTTTTTGGAGCAACATGGGGCTGTTTTGGAAAGTTAGGACGCTTTCAGTGATAAAGTTAGATCCAGAGACGAATCACAGTGAATGACAACTTCCGTTTTGAGACGATGGGATGTATCTTCAGTTCCGGTGCCGCGCTTCTCCCATAAGAAATTCACCCAGACTTTTTTTTCAAATTGCCGTTTACAAGTTTACACAATATACAGTGATTTTCAAATGAATATTTACCCACAAAACGTTCAAAACTTGAGAAAGGATATTAATTCTTCAATGAAGGATACTTGGATTATGAAGTGAGTGCTTTGTTATGTAGCTAGATAGCGTTAGCAACATGGCTAAGTGATAGAGCTGCGCTATAAAACAGTGTTAGATCATGTCATGATCTGAGTTTATCTGAATATTTGACAATCTGCTTATCAGGAAACACCACTGGATAGTACTACAGTATATTTTCATTTAGTAAAGCTCTGTGCTCGAACACTGACTCTGCTGTAGTGATCAGTCTGTGACAAAATAATAGACTTTTCACATCTACTGCCAAAACTACAAACTAATCTTTACTTTAATTCATCACCAAATCTCTGTACATCACAGTAGCCTTATATTTGGCAATTTTAAGACTCCGAGTAAATTCCATACTGGCAATGAAGATACATCCCATCGTCTCAAAACGTAAGTTGTCTGACGTCATCGTGAAAAGGGTCTATAAAGAGCGCCGCCTGCTGTTTAAGAAGAGAAATGTCCACAGATAATGGATGAGCTGCGTCGTAGCCTGAGGTGAAGTTTGTTTTTTGTCAGGACAGGAAATCAACAAAAGACAGCAGTTTAGGATTAAATAAAGCTAGAAACATAAACAAAATCTGGGATTTTTATTATAAATCTGTGTAATTTTCAATTCGTCATATCTGGAATAAAGTTCGTAAAATCGAGTAAATTACAGACATCGTTTATCCCGTGCGAACGCCCGACTAAAAACACTGACGTTGGGGGTGATTCACGAATTACAGAGGTCCAGGGGTAAATGCTTATCCCGTGTGAATAGGGTTTAAGTTACTTCGACTGAAACAACTACAATTTCACAAAACTTTTTTCCAGATGGGCCTTGGGGTCTTACGGTCACATGGCCGAGTAAGATCGCAGTCGGCGATGACCTACGGCTGACCTGCGTCGCCGACTCCTCACCAGTGACTTATTACTGGACTCTGAACGGTGAGAGTTTTTTTAATGACTCTGTGTTTTTTAAAACCAACATTGACAAATCTTACAGCGGTAAATACACCTGCGAGGCCTCAAACTCAGTCACTGGAAAGTCAATGTCTTTGAATCTGAACTTGTTTGTGAAGGATCCCGAGCCAGTTGTTGATGAAGGTAATGTTACTTTTTTGTTTGTTTTGTTTTGCTTTTTTAGCCAGAGCTCAACTAACAATGTGTGATGTTTTTACTTTCTTATATTCCTGAACAGGTAAAGATCATCGAGCTGGTGCCATCGTTGGAATAGTAATCGCGTGTGTGGTCTTTGGAGGATTATTTATCTATTCTTTTATAAGTATCGTAAGTAAAAAATGTCACAAAGGCTTTCATTATAACTTTAACTTATGTGTCTCAAAACCCTTCTGAAACATGTCTCGTGTCTCGTTTTGATTTTATCAGGCGCCGCGAATACGGTCGAGGTCCTGAGCAACGGAGAATTCACCGTGGACCGATCACATCTGCAACAGGAACTGGAGATTTAACCATGGTAGAAGTAAAAAATCATCTCACAACATCTGTAACACGTCTGGAAACTGGACCAGAGTCTGTTAATAAACATCAGAAGACAAATCTTATTGTTGTCAGTGCATGATTCTAATGAAGTGGATTTACAGAAATCTGTTTTTAAAAAGTGTTGGAAAACTGGAAAACTGGAAACTTTGTATTTGAAATGATTTACAGCGAGGTGAAAAACTTAACTTCTCTTTGAATTTAGACACAACTCCAACACAGCTGCATCATTAACACAACTGCATCATTAACACAGCTGCACCATTAACACAGCTGCATCATTAACACAACTGCATCATTAACACAGCTGCATCATTAACACAACTGCATCATTAACACAACTGCATCATTAACACAACTGCATCATTAACACAGCTGCATCATTAACACAACTGCATCATTAACACAACTGCATCATTAACACAGCTGCATCATTAACACAACTGCATCATTAAAACAACTGCATCATTAACACAACTGCATCATTAACACAGCTGCATCATTAACACAGCTGCACCATTAACACAGCTGCATCATTAACACAACTGCACCATTAACACAGCTGCACCATTAACACAGCTGCATCATTAACACAACTGCATCATTAACACAGCTGCATCATTAACACAGCTGCATCATTAACACAACTGCATCATTAACACAACTGCATCATTAACACAACTGCACCATTAACACAGCTTCATCATTAACACAGCTGCATCATTAACACAACTGCATCATTAACACAACTGCATCATTAACACAGCTGCATCATTAACACAACTGCATCATTAACACAACTGCATCATTAACACAACTGCACCATTAACACAGCTTCATCATTAACACAGCTGCATCATTAACACAGCTGCATCATTAACACAGCTGCATCATTAACACAACTGCATCATTAACACAGCTGCATCATTAACACAACTGCATCATTAACACAGCTGCATCATTAACACAACTGCATCATTAACACAACTGCATCATTAACACAGCTGCACCATTAACACAACTGCATCATTAACACAGCTGCATCATTAACACAACTGCACCATTAACACAACTGCATCATTAACACAACTGCACCATTAACACAACTGCATCATTAACACAGCTGCATCATTAACACAGCTGCATCATTAACACAACTGCATCATTAACACAGCTGCATCATTAACACAGCTGCATCATTAACACAGCTGCATCATTAACACAACTGCATCATTAAAACAACTGCATCATTAACACAGCTGCATCATTAACACAACTGCATCATTAACACAGCTGCATCATTAACACAACTGCATCATTAACACAACTGCATCATTAACACAACTGCACCATTAACACAACTGCATCATTAACACAACTGCACCATTAACACAACTGCATCATTAACACAACTGCACCATTAACACAACTGCATCATTAACACAACTGCATCATTAACACAACTGCATCATTAACACAGCTGCATCATTAACACAGCTGCATCATTAACACAACTGCACCATTAACACAGCTTCATCATTAACACAGCTGCATCATTAACACAACTGCATCATTAACACAACTGCATCATTAACACAGCTGCATCATTAACACAACTGCATCATTAACACAACTGCACCATTAACACAACTGCACCATTAACACAGCTTCATCATTAACACAGCTGCATCATTAACACAGCTGCATCATTAACACAGCTGCATCATTAACACAACTGCATCATTAACACAGCTGCATCATTAACACAGCTGCATCATTAACACAACTGCATCATTAACACAGCTGCACCATTAACACAACTGCATCATTAACACAGCTGCATCATTAACACAACTGCACCATTAACACAACTGCATCATTAACACAACTGCACCATTAACACAGCTGCATCATTAACACAGCTGCATCATTAACACAGCTGCATCATTAACACAGCTGCATCATTAACACAGCTGCATCATTAACACAACTGCATCATTAAAACAACTGCATCATTAACACAGCTGCATCATTAACACAGCTGCATCATTAACACAGCTGCATCATTAACACAACTGCACCATTAACACAACTGCATCATTAACACAACTGCACCATTAACACAACTGCATCATTAACACAACTGCACCATTAACACAACTGCATCATTAACACAACTGCATCATTAACACAACTGCATCATTAACACAGCTGCATCATTAACACAGCTGCATCATTAACACAACTGCATCATTAACACAGCTGCATCATTAACACAGCTGCATCATTAACACAGCTGCATCATTAACACAACTGCATCATTAACACAGCTGCATCATTAACACAGCTGCATCATTAACACAACTGCATCATTAACACAGCTGCATCATTAACACAACTGCATCATTAACACAACTGCATCATTAACACAGCTGCACCATTAACACAACTGCATCATTAACACAGCTGCATCATTAACACAACTGCACCATTAACACAACTGCATCATTAACACAACTGCACCATTAACACAACTGCATCATTAACACAGCTGCATCATTAACACAGCTGCATCATTAACACAACTGCATCATTAACACAGCTGCATCATTAACACAGCTGCATCATTAACACAACTGCATCATTAAAACAACTGCATCATTAACACAGCTGCATCATTAACACAGCTGCATCATTAACACAACTGCACCATTAACACAACTGCATCATTAACACAACTGCACCATTAACACAACTGCATCATTAACACAGCTGCATCATTAACACAGCTGCATCATTAACACAACTGCATCATTAACACAACTGCATCATTAACACAGCTGCATCATTAACACAACTGCATCATTAACACAGCTGCATCATTAACACAACTGCACCATTAACACAACTGCATCATTAACACAACTGCACCATTAACACAACTGCATCATTAACACAGCTGCATCATTAACACAGCTGCACCATTAACACAGCTGCATCATTAACACAACTGCATCATTAACACAGCTGCATCATTAACACAACTGCATCATTAACACAACTGCATCATTAACACAGCTGCATCATTAACACAACTGCATCATTAACACAACTGCATCATTAACACAACTGCATCATTAACACAGCTGCATCATTAACACAACTGCATCATTAACACAACTGCATCATTAACACAGCTGCATCATTAACACAACTGCATCATTAAAACAACTGCATCATTAACACAACTGCATCATTAACACAGCTGCATCATTAACACAGCTGCACCATTAACACAGCTGCATCATTAACACAACTGCACCATTAACACAGCTGCACCATTAACACAGCTGCATCATTAACACAACTGCATCATTAACACAGCTGCATCATTAACACAGCTGCATCATTAACACAACTGCATCATTAACACAACTGCATCATTAACACAACTGCACCATTAACACAGCTTCATCATTAACACAGCTGCATCATTAACACAACTGCATCATTAACACAACTGGATCATTAACACAGCTGCATCATTAACACAACTGCATCATTAACACAACTGCATCATTAACACAACTGCACCATTAACACAGCTTCATCATTAACACAGCTGCATCATTAACACAGCTGCATCATTAACACAGCTGCATCATTAACACAACTGCATCATTAACACAGCTGCATCATTAACACAACTGCATCATTAACACAGCTGCATCATTAACACAACTGCATCATTAACACAACTGCATCATTAACACAGCTGCACCATTAACACAACTGCATCATTAACACAGCTGCATCATTAACACAACTGCACCATTAACACAACTGCATCATTAACACAACTGCACCATTAACACAACTGCATCATTAACACAGCTGCATCATTAACACAGCTGCATCATTAACACAACTGCATCATTAACACAGCTGCATCATTAACACAGCTGCATCATTAACACAGCTGCATCATTAACACAACTGCATCATTAAAACAACTGCATCATTAACACAGCTGCATCATTAACACAACTGCATCATTAACACAGCTGCATCATTAACACAACTGCATCATTAACACAACTGCATCATTAACACAACTGCACCATTAACACAACTGCATCATTAACACAACTGCACCATTAACACAACTGCATCATTAACACAACTGCACCATTAACACAACTGCATCATTAACACAACTGCATCATTAACACAACTGCATCATTAACACAGCTGCATCATTAACACAGCTGCATCATTAACACAACTGCACCATTAACACAGCTTCATCATTAACACAGCTGCATCATTAACACAACTGCATCATTAACACAACTGCATCATTAACACAGCTGCATCATTAACACAACTGCATCATTAACACAACTGCACCATTAACACAACTGCACCATTAACACAGCTTCATCATTAACACAGCTGCATCATTAACACAGCTGCATCATTAACACAGCTGCATCATTAACACAACTGCATCATTAACACAGCTGCATCATTAACACAGCTGCATCATTAACACAACTGCATCATTAACACAGCTGCACCATTAACACAACTGCATCATTAACACAGCTGCATCATTAACACAACTGCACCATTAACACAACTGCATCATTAACACAACTGCACCATTAACACAGCTGCATCATTAACACAGCTGCATCATTAACACAGCTGCATCATTAACACAGCTGCATCATTAACACAGCTGCATCATTAACACAACTGCATCATTAAAACAACTGCATCATTAACACAGCTGCATCATTAACACAGCTGCATCATTAACACAGCTGCATCATTAACACAACTGCACCATTAACACAACTGCATCATTAACACAACTGCACCATTAACACAACTGCATCATTAACACAACTGCACCATTAACACAACTGCATCATTAACACAACTGCATCATTAACACAACTGCATCATTAACACAGCTGCATCATTAACACAGCTGCATCATTAACACAACTGCATCATTAACACAGCTGCATCATTAACACAGCTGCATCATTAACACAGCTGCATCATTAACACAACTGCATCATTAACACAGCTGCATCATTAACACAGCTGCATCATTAACACAACTGCATCATTAACACAGCTGCATCATTAACACAACTGCATCATTAACACAACTGCATCATTAACACAGCTGCACCATTAACACAACTGCATCATTAACACAGCTGCATCATTAACACAACTGCACCATTAACACAACTGCATCATTAACACAACTGCACCATTAACACAACTGCATCATTAACACAGCTGCATCATTAACACAGCTGCATCATTAACACAACTGCATCATTAACACAGCTGCATCATTAACACAGCTGCATCATTAACACAACTGCATCATTAAAACAACTGCATCATTAACACAGCTGCATCATTAACACAGCTGCATCATTAACACAACTGCACCATTAACACAACTGCATCATTAACACAACTGCACCATTAACACAACTGCATCATTAACACAGCTGCATCATTAACACAGCTGCATCATTAACACAACTGCATCATTAACACAACTGCATCATTAACACAGCTGCATCATTAACACAACTGCATCATTAACACAGCTGCATCATTAACACAACTGCACCATTAACACAACTGCATCATTAACACAACTGCACCATTAACACAACTGCATCATTAACACAGCTGCATCATTAACACAGCTGCATCATTAACACAACTGCATCATTAACACAGCTGCATCATTAACACAACTGCACCATTAACACAACTGCATCATTAACACAGCTGCATCATTAACACAGCTGCATCATTAACACAACTGCATCATTAACACAGCTGCATCATTAACACAGCTGCATCATTAACACAACTGCATCATTAACACAGCTGCATCATTAACACAGCTGCATCATTAACACAACTGCACAAAGTTCAAAACAATGGCTGCTAACAAACTCAGTTCATAAAGAAACTGAGGTTTTTGTGAAGATGGAAGTCAGTTGGAGCTGAAGCAAGGCTCGGACCAAGACCAAGACGAGGAAGTGTAGAACATAAAAATATTCCACAGGGGTCTCATCCGTCCCAGCTCAGGTCATCGACCAGAGGCCTGGGACCTTCATCCTCAGTGGAGTAGTTTCCTCTCATGATGGTTCCTCCAGCTCTTCCTCCTGAGACATTCACTGAGAACTTCATCTGTTGAGGCCATCTTCCTGATGACTTCAAGGATCTTGGATGTTTCATCCTGGACAGTGGTTCTGACTCTCACCAGTCCTCTGCTTCCTTCTTTGTGCTTAGTGCACAGTCTCAGGGCTGGATTTGGGGTGGAACCCTCCCTGCATGGTCAGGAGCTTCTGTGTTTTCACATCTGTGGTCTGAATCTCTTCCTTTGGCCAACTTATTATTCCAGCGGAGGTCAGGAGGAGGAGGTTTGGCTCCGGACAGGGCAGCTGTTACTCTGAGCTTCAGTTATCCAGCTGTTGTTGTTGTTGTTGTTGTTGTTGTTTATGGCTGCTTCTGTGGCTGTGATGAGGTTTACCATAGGGATCTGTTTTGGTGTTGCAGAAAAAAGCCTGAAAGAGTCATAATAAAATGAGCAGAATGTCACTTATGCTTGTGCTTATGCTTATGTTTGGTTCGAAGCTCTTAATAATCTGAGGAAATGGAACAACTGACAAAAAATTGGTCAAAAACCGTGAACATTTCTAAAAAACAAAAAAAACAAAACACTCTCATGTAAAAACATAAAGCTGTTCTGTCCTCACCACGGGAGTAAAAAGCCTTCTGTTTGTAACTGGCGCCATCTGCTGGTAAAGTGCATTATGTCTTATTTCAACAAACGTTCTTATTTTTTACTTTAAGATGTAAAAGTCTTATTCCGCATTTTATTTAGTTTTGTTTTCGTGCTGATTCAGCCACATTTACCCCTGGGTTAGTACTAGATTATAAACACAATAAACAATTAAACACGTTTATCTTGGTTTAAACCTGGTTTAAGCACAGTTCTCCACTTTTCCACAGCGTTACATCATGAAGTCTGTAAAATGCAGAGGAAAGAAAGCCCAGAACTGACAAAGGTGGATCTGGTGAGTGAAATATTTGCACTGTAGTGTGTTTGTAAAGTTTTTGATTGAAAATAAAGTCGGAGAAAACGCTGAGCTGGAAACGGACCAACCTGGCAACCCCCGGTCAAAAGCGAAAGTAAAAGTTTTCGAAACCTGACGCACGGTTTTAGGATTTGGACTCGGTGCAGGGACAGGTTTTAGGCCTAAGTTCAGGCTTTGTGTGTTTTTGTGGATTTTTAACCATGCTTCACGGTTTGAATCAGCGCGAGACTGGAGGCTTCAACTTCGAGAACAGCCGCAGGTAAAAACCAGGCCTGAACCAGGCCTAAACCAGGACTAAACCAGGTCTAAACCAGGTCTAAACCAGGACTAAACCAGGTCTAAACCAGGTCTAAACCAGGTCTAAACCAGGAGTAAACCAGGTCTAAACCAGGTCTAAACCAGGACTAAACCAGGAGTAAACCAGGTCTAAACCAGGACTAAACCAGGACTAAACCAGGCCTGAACCAGGACTGAACCAGGTCTAAACCAGGACTAAACCAGGACTAAACCAGGTCTTAACCAGGACTAAACCAGGTCTAAACCAGGCCTGAACCAGGACTAAACCAGGTCTAAACCAGGACTAAACCAGGACTAAACCAGGTCTAAACCAGGTCTAAACCAGGACTAAACCAGGACTAAACCAGGTCTAAACCAGGTCTAAACCAGGACTAAGCCAGGAGTAAACCAGGTCTAAACCAGGTCTAAACCAGGACTAAACCAGGCCTGAACCAGGACTGAACCAGGTCTAAACCAGGACTAAACCAGGTCTAAACCAGGTCTAAACCAGGTCTAAACCAGGACTAAACCAGGACTAAACCAGGTCTAAACCAGGTCTAAACCAGGACTAAACCAGGACTAAACCAGGTCTAAACCAGGTCTAAACCAGGACTAAGCCAGGAGTAAACCAGGTCTAAACCAGGTCTAAACCAGGACTAAACCAGGCCTGAACCAGGACTGAACCAGGTCTAAACCAGGACTAAACCAGGTCTAAACCAGGTCTAAACCAGGACTAAACCAGGACTAAACCAGGTCTAAACCAGGTCTAAACCAGGACTAAACCAGGAGTAAACCAGGTCTAAACCAGGACTAAACCAGGACTAAACCAGGACTAAACCAGGCCTGAACCAGGACTGAACCAGGTCTAAACCAGGACTAAACCAGGACTAAACCAGGTCTTAACCAGGACTAAACCAGGTCTAAACCAGGCCTGAACCAGGACTGAACCAGGTCTTAACCAGGACTAAACCAGGTCTAAACCAGGCCTGAACCAGGACTAAACCAGGTCTAAACCAGGTCTAAACCAGGACTAAACCAGGACTAAACCAGGACTAAACCAGGTCTAAACCAGGTCTAAACCAGGTCTAAACCAGGACTAAACCAGGTCTAAACCAGGTCTAAACCAGGACTAAACCAGGTCTAAACCAGGTCTAAACCAGGACTAAACCAGGAGTAAACCAGGTCTAAACCAGGACTAAACCAGGACTAAACCAGGCCTGAACCAGGACTGAACCAGGTCTAAACCAGGACTAAACCAGGACTAAACCAGGTCTTAACCAGGACTAAACCAGGTCTAAACCAGGCCTGAACCAGGACTAAACCAGGTCTAAACCAGGTCTAAACCAGGACTAAACCAGGACTAAACCAGGTCTAAACCAGGTCTAAACCAGGACTAAACCAGGACTAAACCAGGTCTAAACCAGGTCTAAACCAGGACTAAGCCAGGAGTAAACCAGGTCTAAACCAGGTCTAAACCAGGACTAAACCAGGCCTGAACCAGGACTGAACCAGGTCTAAACCAGGACTAAACCAGGTCTAAACCAGGTCTAAACCAGGTCTAAACCAGGACTAAACCAGGACTAAACCAGGTCTAAACCAGGTCTAAACCAGGACTAAACCAGGACTAAACCAGGTCTAAACCAGGTCTAAACCAGGACTAAGCCAGGAGTAAACCAGGTCTAAACCAGGTCTAAACCAGGACTAAACCAGGCCTGAACCAGGACTGAACCAGGTCTAAACCAGGACTAAACCAGGTCTAAACCAGGTCTAAACCAGGTCTAAACCAGGACTAAACCAGGACTAAACCAGGTCTAAACCAGGTCTAAACCAGGACTAAACCAGGAGTAAACCAGGTCTAAACCAGGACTAAACCAGGACTAAACCAGGACTAAACCAGGCCTGAACCAGGACTGAACCAGGTCTAAACCAGGACTAAACCAGGACTAAACCAGGTCTTAACCAGGACTAAACCAGGTCTAAACCAGGCCTGAACCAGGACTGAACCAGGTCTAAACCAGGACTAAACCAGGACTAAACCAGGACTAAACCAGGTCTAAACCAGGACTAAACCAGGTCTAAACCAGGCCTGAACCAGGTCTAAACCAGGACTAAACCAGGTCTAAACCAGGTCTAAACCAGGACTAAACCAGGACTAAACCAGGCCTGAACCAGGACTGAACCAAGTCTAAACCAGGCCTGAACCAGGACTGAACCAGGTCTAAACCAGGACTAAACCAGGACTAAACCAGGACTAAACCAGGTCTAAACCAGGACTAAACCAGGACTAAACCAGGTCTAAACCAGGACTAAACCAGGCCTGAACCAGGACTGAACCAAGTCTAAACCAGGCCTGAACCAGGACTGAACCAGGTCTAAACCAGGACTGAACCAGGTCTAAACCAGGCCTGAACCAGGACTGAACCAGGTCTAAACCAGGACTAAACCAGGACTAAACCAGGACTAAACCAGGACTAAACCAGGTCTAAACCAGGACTAAACCAGGTCTAAACCAGGCCTGAACCAGGACTGAACCAGGACTGAACCAGGACTGAACCAGGTCTAAACCAGGACTAAACCAGGCCTGAACCAGGACTAAACCAGGTCTAAACCAGGTCTAAACCAGGACTAAACCAGGTCTAAACCAGGTCTAAACCAGGACTAAACCAGGACTGAGCCAGGACTGAACCAGGACTGAACCAGGACTGAACCATCTCTGTGTTGTGTCTTGTTGTATTTCTGCAGGAATGCGGTGCTGGAGTCCGGTTTGTCTGACCACGGATACAAGGCTCCGAATCCGAGGAAAACCGGGACCACCATCGCAGGGTTAATTTACAAGGTACACAACTAAAATTCAGGACTAAACCAGGACTAAACCTGGGCTAAATTAAAGTTAAACCAGGACTAAATCTTGTACTAAACCAGGGCCAAAAACTAGGGTTAAACCAGATTTAAACCAATACCAAATCAGGCCTAATTCTGGGTTAAACTTGGGCTAAACCAGGACAAAATCTAGCACTAAATCTAGGACTAAACCAGGGCTAAACCCGGACAAAATCAGGTCTAGACCAGGTCCTAATCTACATATAAACTAGAATTTAAGTAGCACGAAATCTATAAATAACATAAGGCTAAACTGGGATGAAACCAGATCTAGACTAGGACAAAATCTAGGATTAAACCAGGGCTAAATCCTATACAAAATCAGGTCTAAATTTAGAAATAAACCAGGACTAAAGTGGCATAAAACAAGGATGGAATCTAGAAATAAAATAAGGCTAAACCAGGATGAAACCAGATCTAGATGAGGACTAAATCTAGAAATAAACTAGCACCTAACCAGCTCTAAACCAGCACTAAATGTAGAACTAAACCAGGTCTAAGTAGGATCATACTGAGGCTTAGGACTAACTCTGCCATTAGAATAAAATGGAACAAAACTGAGGTTAAATTCAGGATTAAAAGCAGGATTCTTCAGTTCTGCGAGAGCTTCATCCGGACACAGGACGCTGACTCCGCATCACTTTCGCTCTGCAGCTTCTACTTTTTACACTTTCATTTCATTGACAGAGGGACATTTACTGATCTGACGCAGGACAGGCGCAGCTTTGTGACCTCCTGCCGAAAAAACACAGCGCTAACTCAGAACTAACGTCAGCTCTGGTCCTTCCTGACCCCTGCAGACTGGGAGCTCCCTGCAACAACACATAATGTAATCATGGCCGATAATGTAATCATTTTGGCAGTTTTAAATGTAATAAATCCAATAACATATGTTTTTATGTCATTGGCTGGTTATTACATTATTGGGTTAAACCATAATGCGATGATAATGTAATAATGGACAATAACATAATCATTTTGGCAGTTTTAAACGTAATAAATCCAATAACCTAACAACATTTTGCCAATAATGTAATAAGTTATTACATTATTGGCCTAGCATTAAAAAAAAGCTTTGAAAATGTAAAACCTGCAGCTTATAATGTAACAATACAGCAATAGGACAGCATTTCTTGGAAATTAGATGTAGATTAGATGTTTGTTTTTGTTTTGTTTTGTGCAGTTTGCTCATCAGAAATGGGTTTAGTGGAGTTAATTTTGATTGTAAGAGCCAGTTTGATATTTTTTTCTTGTACAAAAATGTTATAATCTAATTAATCTCTTAAGTCATCCAAGCTAAGTCACAACAAAAAACATTTTAAAAATAAATCAGCTGTACAGGTTTTTAGAGTTTCAGATGTGCTGTCACTTATCCAAGATTTTCTTTTTGGATGTTGCATAGTCAGCGTTATTGGCTCAAAAACTTTATTACGTTATTTAGGGCTGCACGATAAGAAAACATGCGATATTCGATAACGATGTTGAAAATTGCAATGGCGAAATTATTACGATATTTGAAAATAGAGCCTACTTTTGGAACATAGTAAGTTAAATTCACTACATTTCACAAAAATGTAAGTTCCTGTATTTACAAGTCAAAACAAAACTTAACACAGACTAAACCAGGAATAAAACAAGGCTAAGCTGTGACTAAATTAATTAAATTACCACTAAAACTGGACTTTTTAAACATTTTTATTTAGTCACAACACATGTTCTTTTAAGGCTCTGGTGGAAAATGATTCTTCAGTGTAAATCTCTGTCAGATGGAGACCACAGCGTTATTGTGATATATTTAGATTCTTGTCATACGGATATTGTGTTTGCTGATATTGCGATAACAATAATTTTGCGATATATTGTGCAGCCCTAATTTTAAGATTTTATTGTTTGTTTTTAAAGCCAGAGTCAAAGTCAGAGCGGCCCCTACAGTCGAATGTTTAAAGTCTCTTCTTAAGACCCACTTTTATTCTCTGTCTTTTAACTCGGCGTGAGCTCTGTTGTCCTCTGTGCCTGTTATTTTTATTTATTTCATTGTTTCTGCTTGTTTATTGTTATTTGATTGCACTGCTCTTTGGTTTTACTGGTTCTTATTATTTCAGTGGAGACAGGTAAAGCCAAACAGAGCAGAACAGTTATTTATTGTTTTGGTAACACTTTATTTTAGAAATTCCTCAGTGACCTAAAAAACTCCAACATTGAATCACTCTTTTCTATACAGGATCCTGACCTGGCCCTAAATTATTTCTCTACTGTTTTTAATCAAATTGCTGATATCCACGCTCCTTTCAAAACTGTAAGGGTAAAAAATAGATTAGAAAAACTAAAGTCAGATACTGTTTAGCTGCGTTTGCAAACTGCAGTAGCAATGGGGCTGCCTTTTGGAGGTTTGTTAAATCATTAAGAGGCAAATGATCTTAATAAGATTTATGGAGTATTGGAGCATTATTAGGGAGTAGTACAACAAAAATCTTATTAAGATCATAATTCATGTCCAACAATTTCCCTGCTTCCTACTAATGAGCAGTAATTATGAGTTTATTCAGGCGAAAATCTGAGTTAGTTGCCCTAAACCAGGTCTAAACCAGGTCTAAACCAGGACTAAACCAGGTCTAAACCAGGTCTAAACCAGGACTAAACCAGGTCTAAACCAGGACTAAACCAGGACTAAACCAGGTCTAAACCAGGACTAAACCAGGTCTAAACCAGGTCTAAACCAGGACTAAACCAGGTCTAAACCAGGTCTAAACCAGGACTAAACCAGGTCTAAACCAGGACTAAACCAGGACTAAACCAGGTCTAAACCAGGACTAAACCAGGTCTAAACCAGGTCTAAACCAGGACTAAACCAGGTCTAAACCAGGTCTAAACCAGGACTAAACCAGGTCTAAACCAGGACTAAACCTGGTCTAAACCAGGACTAAACCTGGTCTAAACCAGGTCTAAACCAGGACTAAACCAGGACTAAACCAGGTCTAAACCAGGACTAAACCAGGTCTAAACCAGGTCTAAACCAGGTCTAAACCAGGACTAAACCAGGTCTAAACCAGGACTAAACCAGGACTAAACCAGGTCTAAACCAGGTCTAAACCAGGTCTAAACCAGGACTAAACCAGGTCTAAACCAGGTCTAAACCAGGACTAAACCAGGTCTAAACCAGGACTAAACCAGGTCTAAACCAGGTCTAAACCAGGTCTAAACCAGGTCTAAACCAGGACTAAACCAGGTCTAAACCAGGACTAAACCAGGACTAAACCAGGTCTAAACCAGGACTAA